>VWZP01004041.1:635837-891514 GCA_013396995.1 Dicaeum eximium | reverse complement strand
AAAAAAGACAGAAGGTTTTGGTGGTTTAGTTGTTGTTGTGGGTTTTTTTGTCTGCTTGTTAAATAGTTTATGCTTGCTGTGCTCAAGGTTTGAAGGTAAAATTTACAAAGACAATGCTTTTTGACAGTGAACCTTCTGCTGCATTTTTAGAAGCACTCAGCAAATTCCAGCAGCGGGTTTCTAGACACAAAAGACAAATACAACCACTCCATGATTCAGATTGGCTTTCTGTTTGTGGGTCATGAGACTCACTGCTGAGCATGTCAGAAGTTGGCTGTGGCAGTTAATGAAGGTTGTCAGCAACTCCATAGTTCCCATAGCAAAAGAAAGAGTGTGCTCTGGCTTTGGTTTTGGGGCATAAGTTGTTGGGGTTTTATTCCCCCGTTTTTCTTCTGGAGCTTTCATTGGAATCTGAGACTGGAGTTAGTGGATAAACTCAGTTACTGCTAAAGAATCAAATTAAAAGTATGGAACAAGCTTGTGCTTTTAAAAACATTGAATTGCATAGGTTTCCTTTTTTCAGAGACATCATTTAACATTCAAAATAAATATTAAATTTCCCTTCAATTTGAAAGTTTAGAGTCACTCATGAAATTAGGAACAATAATCATAGTCTATTATGCCCTGTCTCGTGTGAGTCTCAAGAGGGCTGTGACTTGTCGTAGCATGAAGGAACCTAGAAAAATGATTACTTGCTGCTTCAAACAGAAGATGCATAGCTCAGATGCTCATTAATGAGGCAAAGGAAAATTAATTGACATGTCTAATAGTTCTTTTAATATAGCCTCTAAGCCTTGATGTGTCAATTGTCAAATTACCCCTGGCATACTTTCTTTGTCTCAGTGATCTTGTGCCGCATTTCTAGGAGAGAAAATTAACATCACTTTCCTTGGCCTGTCTTAGCATACTTTCTGGCCAAGGGTGTTAGATCTCCAGAAAAAGGAGATGCATGCAGCCCAGCTGCCTTAACCTCTCTCCAGATCAGGTCTAACCTCCCAGACTACAGAACTGCAGCTTTGTGATGACTCTGTGTCAATGATGCATCTTTCCTGGGGCATACAGTGGTTAAAAAAACCCACAAGCTTTTAAAGCCTAAGTGTGTCAGCCTTTCTATATATCCTTGCCCCTCTTGTGCACTGCTTTCACTTAGATTAGAGTCCTTTCAGCAAGCCAGGATCCTCTCTGCCTCAGCTTCCTCAGCAATGGTCTAGCCACAGAAAGAGACAGCCTCTACCACCCTACGACAGGCTTTCATTCTTGCTCCAACATGGGCAGTGAAAGAGCATTCCTTTTAGAGCTTCCATTCTTTTCACATTATTATCACCCAATCCAGGCTGGAAAAAAAGCTGTTTCCAATCATTTGCCTGTTAGTCAAGTCTCTGCCTGAGAGCAAATCCTTTGATCAAGACTGTTACACTGTGTATATTAAGCTCATCTAAGTTTATGTAATGGAACATTATAATTGTCGCTGCTATTTCATCAGTTGGTGTTTCTGTCCCACGTGAAGTTAGGAATAAAAGGAAACAAAGAGAAGGCATATGGGTCGTGTATTGCATCTGCTGTTTGTAGTGCAGGACAAAAATCCATGGGATTCCCAAAATTAAACAGCAACTGAGAACTTCATATTGGCAAATTCTCTAAGCTCTAATTCCAGAAACTGAAGATACCCTGATTTCAATGTGATTTTTTTGGGGGCTGGTTTTTCATACATAGATTAAGCGATGTTTCAGAATTTAGCCCCTTAGCAGATCATAGCAATAAATCCCCTAATACAGAGCCATACTGGAAAATGCTGCTCATTGTGCAGAATGAAAATCACTGCAAAAGAGTATATCAGATCTTTATGATTTCGTAAAACAAAAATAATAATTAAAAATCACTAAGATATTTTTCATTCTATGATAAATAATCTTTGCCATTCTGCTTAGAGTATTCATTTCCTTGGGCTTTTTTATAAGAAACAGATTTGCATGTGCTGCAGAGCATAAACACACTCGATCTAATAGTTAAGAAAGTACTTCAGAAGTATTGTCCCACAGAGCTGCAAGTGTGCAGTAAGTCTGAGAGTAACAGATTTCTTGCACATTTGAAGGCTATTAGTCCACACACAGTAGATTTAGCATGTCTTAGGCACAGAGGAGTCCCTTCTAGTGCAAGACTGTACAGCCGAATGGATGCATCTGGAATTGCCACATGGGCTGTCAGGGAACCAGACATCTTGAACAAATGTTGGAAGTCTTCAGCTTTCACCCAGGCCCAAACAGAAGAATCTGGGAAAAGCCAGGTTCTATGAAGCTGGGTGAGAAATGAACATAAAACTCGGTAACATTTCTCTAAGTGTCTTTCTATTATGTGATAATTTTTGAATAATACAACCAATCAGCACTAAAAAATCAGGGAATACCA
Source organism: Dicaeum eximium (assembly GCA_013396995.1). NCBI lineage: Eukaryota > Metazoa > Chordata > Aves > Passeriformes > Dicaeidae > Dicaeum > Dicaeum eximium. Next base: position 889,108 of record VWZP01004041.1, on the reverse strand, counting down.
TAGCTATCATTGTCCTGGACACTATTGGTTTTGACAGAAACTGAAAGAAGAAATCAGGGAAAACACAGGAGAATGGGCAGAAATGGCAGAGAGGGAGTTTGCAAGCACAAATAAAGGCACATAGAAACCACCCACCCGTGTGAAGTATCTATAACATTTTTTCATTATACACATTGTAACAAGAACAAAATAAGGATGCTGAGGTATAGACAGCAATAATATTTTCCAAGATAAAGCAAGCCAGTAGCAAGCTGAGGAAATGTCCTTATTGCCCATTTGTTCTTCTTCCATGCAAAATCTAATTCTTTTTTTGCTGAGATGTGGAGTTACACAAGGTAATGGCCAGTGCAGGCAAAGAAAACCTTACTTCATGCAGCATGAGACCTCACCTTAACTAATACAGGAAGGCGTCTTAGAAGTTTTTAACTGCAGAATAGAGATGCATGAGAAGCAGCTTCCCCTTCATGTGAAGGTTTTCAAAAGACAACCCTAATCCAAAATTGGGATGAAAAGGGTGAAAGCAAAAAAATTCATGTATGGATATTTTGGTTAGTGAAAGGACATGTTTTGATAATTTAAAGAGGCTTGAAATTATTTTGACCTTTTCAATAGAAAATTAACCCATCTTATACATTAAAATGTGGGCGAGTAAAGCAATTTCTTTAAAAAGAACAAATGTTCTTTTTAAAATATCAAGATGGACTATTTCAAGACTGTCCAAATTTTGTTTCAATTATCCTTTCCCACAATTTCATTTTTTGAAAGTCACAGTTTTCCAGTGCAAAGTGCTTTGTCAAAAAAAGCCTCTCAACAATGGCAGTAATACCACACATTCTTGATTCTGATGGGCTCATATGGTTCCTCCATTTCAGTGGGTAGGTTGAGACAGGCTGTAAAATACTGGTGTGTCACCCATTCCAGCACTGTTCTGGCAAGTGTTGTGACAGATCATACAGGGCACTGAGATTGCACTCAAAGTGAGAAGTGCAAATCAAAAATACATCTTCCATTGTGTGTGATCCAAAGGATCTGGGGGCTGAATCTATGCTGAGTGACTGTGCTGTTCTCTGGCTTGGATAGAAAGCTACCACAAGTGTGTCCTCCCTGTGTGGGAGGATGAGGAAATGCTTGGCAAATCCCTGGCAAAGAGAAGAAGAGAGCTCCACTCTGAGCAAGTTACCCCTGGTATGCCACTGAAAGGCAAACCCCAGTTTTCACTACACAAATAGAGCAGCTAAAAGGTGATTGTGGATCTGTCTAATCAGTTAACATTGAAGTACTGGTCAGCTGTCTTCTGTGGGTTTTTGAAATATTTTTCCTACAAATCTTCCTTTCCTCCTTAGTTGCAAATAAGCTGCAAATAAGTTGTCAATCATAGACTAGAGCTTAATACAGAGACTTGAACAATAAATTGATTAGATTCATTAGGAGCAAAGTGGAATGACAAAATGTTGGAAGCACAAGCAGCCAGCCTATGAGACCAGGTCACTTCCAAAAGCATCCACCACCAAAATATTTAAATTCAGAATGCCAAAGGTAAGGAACGCTTGCTGTAAGCTACAGCTACTTGGGCTCTCTCATTGTAAATATGAACAAATCAGACATACATTGCTTTTCACACTTCCTTTCTGTAAATAGAGCATACTTCTTGTAAATAGTGCAGCTAAACTTCAGTTTCTCAGCTGCCCTGCTGAAGCCAGCAGACTTAAAAGCTAATTCACACTGTCAAAGTATCTGATCTGTTTTCATTCTGCTTATTTTCTTCATAAGCACTTGATGCTTTTTATTCTACCACTACTTCTGAAGATTTTAGAATTAATAGTATGCTATCTTTCTAGTGCTGTGTAAGTACTAAAGCCATATATTGCTTTTATCAGAATTATCAATTCTGATATGTCAGTAGTAGGGAAAGCAACGAAAGGGCTCTTCCAAGTACAAACCTATTTATTTGCCACTTTTCTTGTGTGCATTCTTATCCCTGAATAAAAGTCATTTCTACTGGGTGAAAACACACATTCTGTAGACTTTTCTTGGATATTTCCAGTGAACACATGGGGTGAAGGCGTGCTCTGAGCCCAAGGCTCTTACACTATCCAGACCAGCAGACTCAGACCGGGCAGGAAAGAAGGCAACACTCAGTAAACCTGGTTCATGCGGAGGCTGCAACTTTATTAAATGTAAACCACATTATGGGCTTATTTAAATTAATGGTCACAGTGGGTGCTCAACACCTCTGAAAGACTCTGCACTAGGGCTAGCTGTAAAATTTTCCATCGAGACTCCTGTGTGCCTGGGAGCTTGCCAGAAAACTGCCTTTCTGTGGGAATTTTTTTTCTTGATAAAATGTTCAGATTTTGGTGCAGGAAAAATAGAACTTTCCCCCCCCACCCCAAAGCAGCCCCTCTCATCGGGATCAGTAACCAGCTGTTCATTTGCACAAGCCCACGTGCTGTGTGAGGCATTCTTGCCAGGTCACCTCATTTGGGTACAGCAGGGTCCAGTGCCCCAAGGTGCAAGGCAAGGGCTCACAGACCACCCTGGGCATGGACATGCACAGAGCCTGCCTCAGGAGCCTTGCATTCCAAGGACTAGGGGAGATCAGACCTGAGAGCCATCCCCTGCACCCTCCACCCANGGAGGGGACCCCCTCATGTCCCACCTCGGTTGCAGGGACCAGAAGAGAGAGACCACAGAGGGTGTCAGGGGACCTGCCTCTGCCACAGTGGGCATGCAGCCAAGTGACAGCTCCTCTGAACTAAGTCACTTAATTCTTCTGTCCTGGGTGTTGCAGCTTTCTTAAAAAGGTATTGTTTTCTAGGGGGTAGGGAGATGCCTAAATTTCGTTAGCAAATTAGAACTGCTAAGACTGGCTAAGGGAAAGAAGGAAGTGGTTGAACAACAAGTCATGATGCTTAAAAACAGTGAAAACTTCTTCAAAATACTCAGATTAAAACCAAAGGAGAGCTTTTTTTGGCTAAAAAACAAGAGCACTGCATTGTAATTAGTTCTTGCAAGAAATAGAAACATCTTAACTGAGTAACTGACAATTTTCTGCATTATTGTAATGCTTAAAGTGTCAGTGTTCAGTGGTTGCTTTCAGCTGATAAAAATTAATTTCAGACTTTTAAACATTCAAACTAATAAAGCTACATGGAGAGAATGTTTTTCATTGAAATAAAAATTATCCCAAATATAGAGGTGGAGCAACATTTGTAAAAATAACAGAAATATTGCTGAGTCATTTTAATAGCAAATAAATAAATATGCAAAAATCATGAAACTGTGGCAACTAGAAGTTTCTAATTAGAAACTAAAGAAATTAAAATAAAGAATCACATAAATCGGCAGTGACAAAAGCAAATATATTTATACACAGATACTTATAAATATATCAATCTACATTTATGTTTCCCATTTTGTATAACCCTCAATTTTGTAGGTGTAAAAGAAAAAAAAAATTGAGGATGACCTGGGATCACCTAAAAAAATGTCTTTTGAGTTGAAGTATTTTATTTTCCTATTTCTGTTCATTTACAATGACAAGATAATGATTCACAGAATCACTGATAAACAGCAACTGTGTCCTTTTTTATTTGCTTCCTAACACTCCTGGAAAGCTTTATAGTAAACAGTTTAGAAGATAATGAAAGGTAAAACTTCCATCTGAAAAGGTTTGATTCAACAAAATTATTGGGACAATCACTTAGGTTAAGTGTTTAGCCCAGAGGGCAGTATAAAATTTCATCAAAATTCAAACCATGCATAAATGATCTCAAACTGCAGTGTCTATTTATACCACACAACATGTTAGTCACATTTTTCACTGAAGATTGAAAGTAATGATGAAGCAACTGATAAGGATGAAAGACTGAATATGTGCCATGCCACCCATGTATAATTCAGTTAGTGGCAAACATGGATTAGAAAGTATCCTGCAACAGCATGTGTTTTCCAACTGCCTGAGAAAAACTGTGAACTACTAACAAGGGAAAGGGGACAGCAGTGAAACCGAAAATATTTCACACACACAAATTATCCAGGTAAAGAAGAGAGAGTTATTAAATCAGAGGGTCAGAGATTCAAAGACAATGAGAAATGCAAATACAGATCAAAATAATATTACTATTTTATATCTTTTAGGTTTTGTGTTTCCTAAAAAAAAAAAAAGAAATTAATCCATAGAAAAAAGCAGAGCCAGTGGAAAAGGCGTCATTTTTCTAAAGCTGAAATCTTCACATTTTGGTGAATAAATATAAAGAAAACTTCAGTGCAAAATCTCCATTTAGAGTGCAAAATACTGTCCTTAACCTCTAAGAAAAAAAAATCACTATGGATGAAAAGTTTACAGTTTACAGTCCTTTTTTCACTAGAAAGTTTTGATTTGGTCATTTTGGGAGAAGCTTTGAGATAAGGATTAAGAAGAAGGTCTGTGATTTTTCATTTTAATCCTAAACACAGACAGGCTCTTTAGTTGATGACAGCCAGCGAAACAGAAACAGCAGCTATGGTACATAATGTTATTTATCAGCTGATTATGGATCACTCCATTAGACTGTATCAGTTGTATTCAGGCACCTGCTGCAGATTTTGTCTGAACTATTAGAACCAGATCTGTGCAATTACACTGACTTTCAGCTGAAGTTCTGTGGTCGCTAAATGGTGAACCCAAATTCCCTGTTTTGTTATTCTGTAAGCACCTAATATGCTGGCCAAACTAATAAAATTGTCAGGTCATGCTTCAGAGAGATTCTACTGTAGCACTGAAACTGCACAGTGGAGGATTAAGCACAAACTTGAGCTGAAAGCCACGTGTGGGGCTGGGTTTTTGTACAGCAGCATGTGAGCCTCAGCAGACTCAGGTTACCACCACTCCAAGCAGAGCTAGATGCTAATGATTTGTACCTGCCTTTTTGGGGAGGATGGGATTACAGGAAAAACTCGACAGATATCCTGAGGAGTTATCTCTGAGTAAAAGTCGTGGGTTAAACTGCACAAGGAAGTAGTGGCAAGGGGAGGTGAGAGCTGATATCTGTGGTAGTAGGGTAGCATCAGCAGAAGAGACGCCACTGAAAAGTGGAGGGAGTGGTAGAGGACCTTACAAACTACTGGGGAAAATTATAGTATGACAGATGCCTCCCATGATAGCTAATTTAAATGCCATTAGGTGCATTATATTTCACATGCAGACAGTCTACAGGGTGATGGAAAGTGTTACAGCAGGTTAGCATGAAAGTTTATGCTTCAGTCAAAGCAAATTGTTATCACTTCACTGGAAATGGCACTTCAACAGCTCACCTCACCTGAGGATCTGCCCCTCTGTCTTACTGCAGCATCTGCTGTCCAGCAACATACTCAGACCAGATGCTAAAGGTGGTGGAACTTAAGCAAGTTTCTGTTGACTCATTGCCCCCAAAAGAGAAATTTTAAATAATGTTAAATAAAACATTTTAAGTAATATTAAATAAAACATTTTTCCCAGTTAGCAGTATTAAATGTTTTACATTTAGTGTATTGTTGCTATTCTTCCAATGAAGTCTAGGAAAATGGCAGAATGAAGCCTGGAGTTATGTTATTTTGAGCTGATTTCCCTGTAACTTTAGTAAACAGTTTGATGCATCATGTCACTAGTAGCACTATTCTCTCTTGTCTTCCCCCATTTAATGAAAATCTGTGAAATAAATGCTACAAGGCAGTACTGCTGGCATGACAAATTCCAAGCCAATAAGTCTTGCAGTTGCCAAGATGTGAGCTCTGAAACTTGGCATTTGGCATTCAGAACTAGATAACCTGACTATAGTAACTACATTCACTGTATCTACAAGAGGGATGAATAAATCAACAATAATTGAACTACTAAAAGTGTCTAATTTCCAGAGTAGTGCTTCAAGCAACAACTGAAATTAAAAAACTGTTAAAACACAGCTACATACCCATACAATCATGTCATGAATGCACTGAAGCAAAGGTTAACAAAAAAGAATGAATATGAATTCTTTGCTAAAAGTAGCATTCCTTGATCTACAGTAGTGATGAACTGTATAAATGTCAGGTCCTGTCCAAGTCCCACAGAGCCTGGCATTCCCAGCAGCAAGAATTTTTTATTGTTCCTGTAACATTACTCAAAGTAGGGAAAAGGCTATTCCTGCTGCATGTGGAATGCAGTCCCTATTCTTGAAGACTGGCACGGTTTCCAAAGTTAGCAATGATCATAAACCCTTGAAATATTGTTGGTATCTCCGGGGTCTGATCCAAAACCCAGTGAAGGCAAATGGGAAGATTCCACATGGCCAGTTTTCTGTGGATCAGACATAAAATATTACTTCTCCTATCACTTGATTTCATGGTTCAGAATTTCTCACATTGTCCAAGTTGTATCTCATTGAATTTGCCACCCACCCATCTTTTCTCTCAGTGTTAATTTTTATTAAAAAAATGCAGGTCTGGAAATCTTTAAGAAAATATCTAGCACAGTAGGTTAAATGGACTCAGTGCTTTAGAGAAACAGGATTGTCTAATAAACAGAGCTTTTAATATAACACGTTTCCACGCTAATACACAGGAGAGAACCTACCACTGGGACACCAGCCTGCTGTACAGCGCTTTGGAAACTGCCTCCTGGAATTAATTCAGACTGATTAGCATAGCATGGATGCCTTCACCTGGGGAACTAACTAAAAATAATAGCCAATTTACAAATGAACTAGAGTAGGCTTTTTAATCTCCCATGACTCCACACTACAGAGTCACATCTCTGTGACTGCCACACAGCTGGCGTGTGGCTTTTGGGGATACACAATCAAAAGGAACTGCTGGAAAGTACTGAGAATGCTGAGTGAAGTCATTCCTTGGGCCACTGTTTGGACAGTCCTGCTATGACCATAATATCAGTCTCAGGGACTGATTAAAAACACCAAGAAAACGTATTTCCATCTAAAGCTACTAAAAGACCATTTGATTTCCAGGATCAGTTATTTATTTTGTTTCAGTGCCTCAAATCTGGAAATCCAGTATTTATTCAGTGTTAACCTTCAGGAAAAAAATATATAGGCATTATGGGTTTAAAACCTTTAATTTATCATATCAGGGTTTTTTTCTGAAAGTTGAGGCATAAGAAAGACATTTCCACTGTGGAGATGCTGGTTCTTATAACTACCTCAAAGAAAACTGTAAAGAGTTTTTTATGTGCTTATGTATATAAGGCACATGCAAATAGAGAAGTATTTCTCCACATGCACTGTGCAGGATGGTGAAATGCGTGATGAACCAGACTGAATACATATCTTGCACCCTCTGACATTTTGTAGGTCAAACTCTATGTCTGATGTACGTATTTTAAGCCGGAGAGAGAAAGGCATATTCTAAGAGACAAGAGAAACCTTTCATTCCTAAAAATTCCTGGCACATCTAAGGATAAATTGAATACTTGTGGTATGAACATACATCCAAGTGTTTTTCAGAAGATGAGGATCATGATACAATGTTTTGAAATGGAAATTATTCCAACTTTGAAATACTATAACTTACCAAGCAACCAAAGATGCTCAAAGGCCCATGTACTACATTTAACCAAAATGCAAGGCAAATAAAAACAGTTATCCTGCATAAAATGATACACATAATGGTTAAGGGTGGCATTGTTTCCTCTACATAAAGCAAGCTTCAAAGGGAAAAGTAATTTTTGGATTAATGGGCAAACAATGCAGAACAAATTACATTAGTAGTTAGTTAAAAGCTCTGTAAAATAGCTTGCCCTCTATTTCCAAGTAATGGGACTGATGAAGGAATGGGATTTTTTTTTCCATCCCCAACTCTTTTCCCCTGCAGTGGTTTAGACTGGAGAATTAACAGCCAGGAAGAGCATCTCTTCACATTGTGAGAAAGACATAGCATTCAGTACAGCTGAACCAGGGGTTTCACCACTGTTCATTCTATAAAACAGTCTGGCATGTTTTCTGTCATTAGCTTTCAGCACATACCTAAATCAAGAACTGGGACCGATTTAGATACCAGGCTGAAAATCTTATGAAGACAAAGTACACCAGAGGGTTACCGAGTTGTTTAAAAACTAAGCTCAAGACAGTGAATCACACCATCATAAGAATTAAGCATGATGACTGTAAATTCCTCACTGGCTGGACTTCCTCTTAAATCAAAGGACAGACAGACTGCATTTTATTCATAATTTTGTAACCAGACTCCCAAACCTGTCAGTTTGGTTTGAATGTTCAAACCAAGGCCAGGATCCAGGGCCAGGCAAATGGCAGGTCCTCCCTGTTCTCTCCTATCCACCTTGCCCAAATCTGACTTTGCCAGAGAAGGAGATAAGGTATTCTACCTTAAGAAGGTCAAAATAGAAAGCAAGAAATACTGGTTCCATTAGGTGATTGAGGAGGAACATTTTGACTGTCATCCACAGTTTTATCATCACCTCTGAAATAGGAAACAAGAGTCACAGTTAACAAGGCCCACATTTGCCCAAACTTTCCTGTTCTTTTCAGCTTCACCATCACAGCTTCTTGTTCCCACCCTTTGTACAGCATCTCAGTTTGTACTGAAAACCTGTAAAAGCAGAGACCCTGCTAAGTTCTCTGGCTGTTTTGTCACACATCACTGTATATTTAATAATAATTATGCCTCTGCAGAGGTATTTTATTCTGATAAAATCAGAACTATCCCACCAGGATCTTCAGCTACTTATTCATTTTGCTACAGGCTACAGCAGAAGGAGTTAGAGAATTTACTGAAATAACAAAGTCATTTTACATACATATGGTCTATGCTTCTGTGCCACAGCAGTGACAGATAAAAAGCAGCAATCTATCATATTTTTCTCTCCACACTGTACTCAATAGGATCCAAAGTGTGGTACCCATTTTGCTACTAATGCACATGCATAACTCCCACTTATTTACTGTAGTGCCCTGAAGATGTGACAGTTAGCTATGTAATGCACTTATTATTTTTATTCATTCTATTCATTAGAGATGACCATGTATGGCACACTTATAGCTTCACTTTTCTTCACTAGTCATCAGTAATGTCATCTTTTCTAGCTCATGAAAACAAAATGTTTATTAAATGACAAACAACAACCACATCTCTCTCAAGTCCATGTTTCACAGCCAGTTTTCCAAGTCTTCTACTCTCCTATGAATTTGAACAAACCAAAGGGCAATTCAGCTAAGTCAGAAAGTGCTTTTGTGCTGAGCAGGAATCCAAGCTGAATCGTGTGAAATGCCTGTGAGGGAGAAAAGCTGGCAGTGCTGTCTTGAAGATAGTTTGACTGCATTCATAGAAAAGGGTCTAACAACTTTGTGAGTCCACATTGCTCAGTAACTTGAGACTCAACATTTCCCATATTTAAGAAGATAAATTAGCAATTAATTGTCAAAGAGCTGCATGGTAGTCATATCCAGTTTTCCCCTATTACCAATTTGAACCATATTCTTTCACATTCACCAGATAAGAATTCTCTAAGATGGAGGAAGAGAGCAGAAAGAGCATTTTGGTGAGGAATTATAAACACACAATCCTGGAGAGGTCTAGGTCAAACTGTGAACTGCTCCAGCACTGGGGAGCATTTTCCCTGCTCTTTCAGCTCCATTATTCATAATCAGATGTCAACCACACAATTCTCTTGACAAGATCTCTAGGAAAACTTTGGGTCTGTACTGAAGTTACTCCATGACTAAGCTCACTACTCCTTTCTGCTCAAGAGCATTAAAGCCAATAGAAAAGAAAAAAAAAAGGACCATCAACCAACCAGACAAATATCTCCCAGGTAATTGTGACTGATCAGTCACTGACAACTGTCAACTGACAGTCTCCACTAATTCTTGGTGTCACTAATTTCTCTTCTCCATTGCTAGAGGCCAGCTCTCAGCTGATGGAGTTCTGCAGCTCTGGAACCTGCAGGAGGAAGCGCATTGGCTACCAACCCTTTCCATCATCCTGAACATCTAAATAAAATTATCATCAAGTATAGCTGCACTGAAGTCCATAGGTAACTGCAATACTACATGTTTACCATCACCATAACAATATGCAATCCTGGCAAAATTAAGAGCATGCATATATAAAGGAGAGCTTTGCAAAAGACTCCCAGAGAAAACAGTTCTTAACAAAAACTCATGTTTCATGTATTTTCAGTCCTTAAAAGCTTGTTTCTTATTTTTTCCCAACAGTTTAGATAAATTTTGAAATAATATTTTTTTGTTGATTTCAATTTTTTTTTCCCAAACAGTTTATTTCTCATTCAATTTTCACTGGCAAGATTTTACAACGTGCACCAGAACAGGGAAATAATTCTTTCACTGCACAAGAGAGAAAAGAAATAAAATCTCTGAATGTGTGCAGTTCATTGGAATTTGCCCATATATGAATTAAATTATATAATAAAAGAAGAAACTTTTCAGTGTACTTTAACAGCTTAAGAAACTTTAACAGCTTCAGAAAAATTAGAGTGCATAGGAAAGATGCCATTTTCATATTTAATGATTTGTCCATAGAATAACTTTCCAAAAAAAGTAAACTTTTCCTGTAGCAGAAAAGTCTCTCATGAGACTAAAACTAAAGCAAAAACTCCACAGAAATATGTACTGGTCTGCTGTAAAAATTCAGTCCTCAAAGATTTGAGAACATGCACCAAAGTAAACACCATCTAATACCTGAATATGTTAAAAGAACCAAACCAAAACAAAAACATGACTTGTGTCCTGCTGAGACTTGCCTGCAAAAAGACTTCAGAATCAGGGAATTGGGCTCGCACAACTAAAGCTCAAGCCTTTTTGAGAATAATGTGTGAAAGATTTGAAAGCATTCAAAGAAAACAGTGGGATTTCTGATTTCTCCTAAGAGTTCAATCTTGGCCTGCCTTTAATTACATTTCAAAATGGAATTGGAAACAATGAAACAGGGTTTAGGTGGACTATCAGAAGTTCCTGAGAAATTTTTAAAAGATTAGCACTTTTTAAAACAAGCAATAAAGGGTTATTCTGCTTTTCACAAAGGAAATTGAATGTCCGCTCTTAATAGCAGTATTTTATATGTAGTGCATGAAACAGGTCTTACTAGGATGGCTATAAAAAACTGGTAAAATTTGACCTTTGATTTTAGGTAAATGTTACATATTTGAATAAAAGGTTGCATTTATAGGCAGTCACAGAATTTTTTTTTTTTTTTTTAACTTTAATGAAATCTTTAGAAAAGCTCAAGGGACAATCCAGGGCAAATTTTAACAGGCAACGCTAATTTTGAACCAATGCAAAACACTCAGGCAAGGGTTTTCCTCTAACGTAGGATTCATCACCCTCCTAACCTGGTATAAATTCAATCTGTTCTGTTTGTATGACATAAACAACAAGCAGTTTCACAGGCATGAGGCAAACCATATGTGAAGGTGTTTTAGAAAGCACAACAGGGAATATACCAAGCAAAGAAGCATCTGCATTTATTTCAATGTCAAATCACATGTGTATTATAAACGGAAAGTTTATTGTCTTTATATAAAAAACAAGTTTACCATATTGAGCTCTTTACAGTTAACTCTTCCTGCCCCTCAGTATCCTCCTCCATTTGGGAAAAAAAAGATTAATAAAAATCATAAAGTCTACAGGTGCAGAAGCAGGTTTTTAAAGGGGTCTTCAACCTTGTTCACCCTACCCAGGCTGTCAGATGTTGCCAAGAGCTTCTTTTGTCCTCACCATCCCCTTGCTACCTCTCTTGAACAAGGGCTGCATCTGCTCCTGGTGGGTGCAAGTGAGAACCAAAGCCTGGTCCAATGCCCTGGACTCCAGAAATGCAAGAATATGACTCTAGACAGGATTTACCAGCTCGTCTCCTGCATCAAGATTCTGTCTGGTCCTGCATTGGTGCTGCACTGACCAGCCTGCAACCGAGCCACCATGGGCAACACGCGGCACTGCTGCGTGGGGCACTGGGTACTCCCCCACAAAAGGCAGTGCCCTACAATTAATTGGTTTTATAGAAGCTGGCCAGAGTCAGCTTAACACATTTGGAGTTGAGGAGAAAATATTTCAAAGCAGCATTTAGCCTGGGTAGGAGCTACAAGCACGTTGTTAAAAAGCTAATTGCACGGAGACAAAGGATGATCGTTACTTTTATATTAGTGTGTAATATTAACCCTTGAGAGCTGTGTTTGATTGAAACTACTAGTTTTTATATTAAAACTCAAGCCTGAAGATTCCTAAAGTCACAGAAATTGTATATGTCATTATCTTTTTTTTTCTTTTTGTATTAAGACAAATGAAGGTTTTTGAAATCTGGGGTCTTTTTCATATCTCCTCTAGAACTATACATAAAAAGCAATGTTAAAGCACTGAAGTGTTGAAATTATTTCTCACATCTGTTTTTTTTCTTTAATACATATTCAGGAAATCTGGCTTTATAGTGACAAATAGTAATGAACAACATATTTTTCTTCAAATTTTGCTTGTTTCAGGGAACAGAAGAAGAGAGCTAGGGAGCTTCTGACAGCAGGTTTTGGGCTGCAAGGTCAAAATTGCTCCAAACTTTCCTTCTTTCCTCTCAAGGTTGCATATCTCACCCATATTATTCAGACAATAGACATGAATAATATTGATCTTCTGCTGCAGATTACACAGGCTTTTAACTCCAGGCACACAAATCTCAGAGAAGGGAGGTCCAGCGATGCTGTGGTGCAAGGCAGGTCCTGGGGTGGGCTCTGCAGGAAGGTCAGCAAAGCCCTTGGTGAGCACCTGGCATGGACCAGGCTGTGCCTGCAGCTGACCACCTCAGCAGCACAGATGGCCCTGCCATATGAGACCACATTTGCCTGTTGTCTTAACCTCTTCACCCTCACCTCATCTTTTGGACTCATCCCCCTCACCCTCAAGCCACTGGACCCAAGCAAAAGCTCTGAGCAAGGCTGTACGTGGGCACAGTGGGAAAGGCACTCATGTAGGCTCAGAGATGGAAGCTGAAGCCTGTGGGCTTCTGCAGCCAAAATGATCTTTTTATTATATATGTGTGTAATGCCCACTGTAAGGAGGTTTGACTATGGCCTACGGATGTGAGACACCACTGTCAAATTAATATGAATGGAAAGGGACAAGCATGCTCTAGCAATGGAAGAAAAAAAAATCACAATTATCAGAAAAATATTTGTGATCACAAAAGAATATCTTGTTCGTACTCACCAATCTCCCCTTTGGCAAGCCTTAAAAGAGAGGAGCATATGAGAGAAGGAAAAGAAGACAGAAAAAGTCATGGGGAGAGGTGGGGGACAGGGGGGAAGAGAGAGACTGAGACAGTGGATACTTTTAACTTGTCACAGTGCAACACTAGCTTTTAATTAATACAGGGTATGTACAACTTTGAAGACTGTTGGTCATGCAGTACTTTATGATAAATACATTTTATGGGATTTTGTTTTTAAAGAGGATTTTGTAAAATAACCTAGCCTAATAAATGATTTACCAGCTGCAATAAAAGATCAAGGAAATTGCTCAGATTGCATCTTGGAGCATCTAAAACTCTGAAGTTTATGGAGATCTAAGCTGCCCCCAGATCTACAGTGCTATTAAAAATTTTTGTAGTAGCTAATTATCTTGCATTGCATTTTTTAAAAGGTAACAATTGTAGTAGAGAGGAAGGTCTGGAAACAGACAAAGAGGAGTTTGCCCTTTGATGGAGAAAGTAGGAGAGAAGGAAAGGAGGAGATGGACAGAAGTGAGTGACAATGGAAACATCATGCTGGTATAGTAACAAATGGAATTAACAACTGACAAGGTATCAGATTACTGAGTAAATTACCTGAATTAACCCTATATTTTAAAAATATATTATTAATACAACAGAGACAAGTGCCTGTCCCCTCCACTCCTCCAAATTCTTTGTGCAATTGCAAAGGCCATGGAGTTCAAAGCCTGGGGCCAGGCTGATAAGGGTGGAGTTGAGCCCCTTTCCCAACACTTTTAAGCAGAACAACTTTGAAAAGAATTAAGGATCAGTGCTGCTGACTTTGAAGGTAGACAGAACTACAGAATGGTTTGGGTTAGGAGGGATCCTAAAAGCCATCTAGCTCCAAACCCTCTGCCATGGGTAGGGACACCTTCCACCAGACCAGGTGGTCCAAGGCTCCACCCAACCTGGCCTTGAATGCTTTCAGGGATAGGGCATATACAATTAAATATTAATTCTATCACTGTAACTCTGCAAGACAGGGAAGAGAGAAAGTGAAGTGCAGAAAGCAAGCACCTTGAGATAGATAATTGATGATAATTTGGTTAATTTAATTTGAAAATTGAGGTAGGTAAAATGAAACAGTGGGAGCTGGCAAGGATGTTTGGATGAGCATTGCTACTCTAAAATCTATTCTTACATTATGGCCAGGATGAGGGAGTCCTTAATTGTCCAAAATAACCATAATTAATCCAGCAGAATTATGAAAGCCTAATTATATGAGTGTGTGTTATTCTTCTTCCTGATTTATGCCTTCTCCAGTACTCAGGGTTAACCACCTCTAGGGCTGAGTTCAGATTACCACAGTGAAAATGCACTTTGTGTCTGTAAGGTCTTTACCTGACTTCCTGCCAACTTTAAAGGCACTGAGGTAGATGAGAGCAGGGCATAGACAGCTCTAGAGATGTTGAAGGCTGCTTGGCTTGCTGGTGAGATAATCCTGTCTCGAGTTTTGATAGGGAACTGATTTAAAATTAAATTTTCACAGACATACACCCTATTCCGATGTTTGTTTTCTGGATGCTTAATTTGAAACTCTAGGGGCTGATTTGGAGAAGATTATAGGTTCCATAAATGTACATTACAGCTGGGTTTTGGATATTCAAAGCACAGTAGGGAGCTATATGAAAGATTATCAGATCATTTCATTTAGTAAAGGATTTGGTCTTCACTGTTTTTTACCAATTACAAATAACTGTCCAACTTTTGCAATTACCTAGAAGATGAAATTCCAGGAAATATAATTATAAGTAAATGAAAAGATTTCATTTTGATGTAGCCTTTTTAATTTCACTTTATCTATTAATTTTAAGTCATTCCCCATATGTGCATTTTATAACAGAGAACAGTAATAATTTAAAGAAACATCCAAAAAAGGTAGTGTATTGCTCCTAAAATGCTGAAAAGATTATGCTGGAAATCTTTTTGCCTTTATTCCCGTGACACTGCTTCTCAAAGCAATGCAGCAATGTCAAAATTGCATTCTCAGACAAAAAGCACTTCCAATTTTTTTAATTCAACTTCAATCATAAATAATACTAAGAAGTCCAAGAAAATATCATGGATTTTTGGGGTTTTTTAGCCCAATAACTATTATCTAAAGGTAGACGCCTCTGTAATACACGTATAGCAAGGCAAACTTTCAGGTTGTGAAACTGTTTGATGCTGAGATCACTTACCACACAGAAAAAGTATATTTCTCCAAGTCTTCCAAATAAAAATTGCTCTCTGCAGATGTTTTCCCTTCTTCTTGGCTTGCACTGTTCTCGGGACCAGATTTTTCTTCGTTATATTGGTCAGATGGGGTATTCCAGCTGACCTTTAAATGAAAATAAGAGACAAGTTAGAATGCTAAGGTAATTAGCTGGACATAGCTAGCAAAGTAAGAGGTGCCACTTTCTCTGTTTTGAATTCTAGCTCTGTTTTCACTCTATAACAAACATGGGAAACAGCAGTGGCAAAGCTGCTTTGAGTATGTATTCAAAACACTTTGAATAGACTAGGCTAATTCAATTGGAAGGGACCTACAACAAGCGTCTGTGGTCCAATTCGGGGCTGACCAAAAGTTAAAGCACAAGGACACTGTCCAAATGCCTCTTAAACACTGACAGGCTGGGGGCATCAACCACCTCTCTAGGAAGCCTGTTCCAGGCTTTTGGCCACCTTCTCAGTAAAGAATTGCTTCCTGCTGTCCAGTCTGAACCTCCCCTGGTGCATCTTTGAAACATTCCCACATGTCCTATCACTGGATACAAGCAAGAAGACCTCAGCACCTCCCTTTCCACTTTCCCTCCCCAGGAAGCTGAAGAGAACAAGATTCCCCTGAGCCTGCTTTTCTCCATGCAAGACAAGTCCTCAGCCACTCCTGACAGGACGTGCCTTCCAGCCCTCTATTTTCCCCTCCTCTGGACACATCCAAGGACCCTTTCAACCTTTTAAAGTCATGGGGCCTGGAGCTGCACACAGAATATTTTTCTGTGGATTGATTTATGCTCCTATAAGGCTGTGACAAACTCTCTCAAGGAGGTGCAAGCTCATGGTGACACCAGCAGTTAGCCAGTCTTCCTCCACTTGCTTGCTTTTTCAAGTGTTGCACACCACACTCTGCCAGTGCAAAAATCTGGACATGTCCATAGTAAGCCATATGGAGGGAACTGATCTGGGAATTGAGTTAATACTGTTTGGCTTCTTTTTTTTCCCTTTTTTTTTTTATTAACTGGGTTAGCTCTCAGCTGGACCCATTCTGATCGAGGCCACCCTGCCCCAGTTACCAGCACAAAGGAGAGGGACACTGCTAGTGCCAGTCCCTCATTTATGCTCATTTAAACCACTCCTTGAGCTACAAAGTAGAGGATTCTGATCTGTGCTCATCCCTGGAATAACACCCTTGCATGCACAGGGTCTGATTCAGCACTGGCATGCCTCTCTGAATTGACTACCAGACTCCCTGGATGTTTGGTATTCTTGCCCCTGGACGGAGATCCAAACATCACTTCCACCAAGAGACACAATGAGGTCATAATTTACCAGACAAACCTCTGCAGGTGACTTCCATGACAATATCTATTAATACCTTCCCAGGCACAATACCAAACTCTGCAAAGGCTTTGCTAACATTTAGTGAACAAGTCCAGAGAGGACAAGTGCATTGTTGCAGTCACATCACTTTACGCTCTGCTGATTACGGAAATGACAAAATTTTGTTGTTTAGGGTTGGTTTTTTTTTCACTCTGTAAACCATTTTGCTTTAAAAGGTGAATTTGTATTCTGAATCTTGAATTACATGGATCTCATGCACATTTTGAATTTCAGCCTCATGACTGCCCAACTTTATTCCCTGGAAGTCAAGGTTTCAGAATGGGTTTTGTGTGCAAGGTACCTTGTTTGCACTGACATTATCTCCACTGAACTATTCCTGTGCAAAGTAGATGTAAAGATATTATTTAAGACATAAAACCCAAAGGTTAAAGAGTATTATGAGTTAATTTCTCTGAGACTGTTTGCTCTTGTCTGAGGTACAAAAAGCAGAAACTCAGTCATATGCATGAAGTTGGCATTATAACCACAGAATATGTCTCAGAAGTCACTAACCTTGAGCATTCTCTCTTTTATTTCTACCATTCAATATCCTAATACATGCAGTGGTTTGCACACTCATTGGGACAAAAGCTGGCTTGTTGCTAATGCCCATCATTCAGAATACACTTAGAGGGAGACCATTTGCAACTCTTTAGCAGAGATGAATTTGGGGGTAGGGAAGGCAAAGCAGAGAAATCTATATTCCCCAATAGGTTGAAATCAGCCTCAAAGACCTTTCTCATTCCTTTTGCAAATAAAAAAACAAAACAAAACAAAATAAAATAAAATATCTGTTTACAAAAAGAAAAGGGACAGGACTGCTGAGGAGAATAAAGCGCTACATGAACTCACATCTTCTTCTTGAAGTCTTTACATTAGTTTGTCTTTGTTTCCTATATACAATTGTTAGGTAAAGTTACTTTAGAAGATACTATCCAGAGACACAGTTAGGCCCAAATTATATAAGTCAGGCCAAATGCCTAAATCTTGAACATGCTAAAACAAGGCTCTTTCTGAACATTAGGATTCACTCATCCCATTAAAAATGAGGGGCTCTCCCAACCTCTGAAAGGAGATTTCACATGCTCACATTTCTTTTGTGCAGAAGGATTCTTGTAAGAGGCTCAGCTCAGAAATCCATTCAAACATGTCAATAACTGTAAGCCTGTGAGTCATTTTAGTGAGACCAAAGGGACTAGACAGCGCTGAATTGCCCATGGGTTTACGCACCTCACTGAAACCAGGTCACTTTAATGTGGCTTTGAGCACCACCCACAACTGAGGTTCCTATAAGACTATGGCATTTTGTTCAAAGGCATTGTGCTATTATGGGATTGTAGGAAATGAATTTCACTCTGCCACTCCCATGGGTTGGGCCGGGTTGCTTTGCCCATTACACCCACTCCATCGCTCCTTAACTCATCCCTCCTCTAAATATAAGGCTAAACACACTCACACATGCACACCTCAGTCTGCAGCTAAATTTATACCAAACTCTGTTTTCTTCAAGTTATCCTTATCTTCTTGAAGAAACAAATCACTTGGTAACTTAGACATTGAAAAGCAAGGGAATATCCAGCTGGCCAATCTGGTTTTGCTCGCAAATGTAGATCATCACTCTACTAAAGTTAAAAGTTGTAATTATAATCCTCAGCCACTGAGTATTTGTGCTACACTACACAAGTTTTTGGGTACTCTGAGTACAGTGGTGATTTTTTCCTATGGGCAATTAAAAGCATCAAAATGCTTCAGAGTGTATCTAGAACAGGGTGAGACAAATTACCAGAATGATTAATTTGAATCCTCATATTTGCAGTTCATTCACTGCAGCCATACTGATTTAAGGATAGAAGTGGAGCAATACTTACTGAGAAAAAATTGCTACTATCATTGAAAAACACCTAATTTAATAATACAGTGCAGGGAGAAGCAATTTTCAGGAATACAAAGTCTTCTTTGCATCTTGGTTGTCAGGATCTACCTTAAATCTAAAAGTTTCAGTGGCATCTCACCCTGAAAATGTTACCATGTTGCAGATAAAATTCCACGCCTCACTTGTACTGAGGACACAATATGTGTTCACAAATTAATGATGTCCTTGGCCAGAATACTACAAATACATATACTGAAATTTTCTGATGGTCTTCTGCACAAGTACACAAGAGCTTGAAGCTCATGGATGCATATGAAACCTATCTCATGTTTACATATTACTGAAATAATATCATCCTGCAGCTTGATCAAGCTTCTGTTGCTTGATTGCTTGGTGGTCTTTCCTACTCCTTCTTTGAAGTTTCATTGCTGGAGAGATTAACTATACAGGAGACAGGAATACACCTGGACATGTGAAGCCTTATTGTGGCTATAAAAAAATTCACAGGGATAGATTAAAGAAACACAACAACCAGAGCAAGCAAGACCACAAATCATTCTCAAATGGCACAAGCTCCAGTGGCTTCTCTGTGAGCTTCAAGGGAGGTGGTGGTGCTCATATCAAGACCAGTACCTTGTGATATTCTTCTTGGACTTCCTTCGGCCAAGATGAGCCGCAGTGCTCATCAGCATTGCCGTGGCAATCTTGGTAATCCTCTGTAAGGGGAAAAAAGAAAAAAAACAAGCAAACAAACAAAAAAAAATTTTATATTTGTGCACAAGGTAAACCTCTGGAAAGGAAGCAGCTGGGTTTTGGTCCCTCTCCCAACAAGATGCTGACTGACTTCAGGCTGATAATTTTTCCCCCCCTCCATCTGAGTTATAAATAGGTGGTTATTTATCTCCTACATTCTGAAAGTGTTAGCATGATAAATGCAGAGAAGACTTCAGATGCTGTGGTGTTGGAAATAACAGTTGCATAGATGAAAAACAGGGCGAAAAGTAGAAATAAAGAAATAATAGACACAAGAAAAATTGCGCAGGAGGGTATTTTAAACACCCCAGGAAGTGTTCTTCAGAATGCAGAAGGAGGTTAATTTTCTTATATTGGCTTAGCTGTGGATCAAGAACAAGGCACAGGGACATGAAGTACTTGAATAAACTTTTTTAAAAAAGCACAAGTCACATGTCCCTCAAGCTCCTGAAAAGCAGTTGAATGAACAAAAACATACTCCCACATCATAGCAAGCAGTGGTGTGGCAAAAATAAAGGTCTGTATTACACTTTTTAATGTATGGCACATGGACAATGAGCCAAAAACACACTTAACAATTATCTCAATTTCTTTTCTTTTTAAGTTATTTTGAGTTCCAGGCAGTAAAAGACAATCAAGTGCGTTTAAAATCACAGTACAGGAGGGATCTGCTCTTAGGTGTTACAGTGGTTGATACACAATATATGCACATACAATGTCACAGTTCTAAGCCTGTGTTTGGATTTATTTCTTACTTTCTACATATATATACACATATATGTACAGGTGTATGTATGTATTCATAGTGAATGAGGAATTTACAGATATTTACATCATCTGGGATGAAATAAGAGGTCTACTGAAATCAGCAAAACAGCATAAAATAGAGCTGCTGGGTATGTCACGTGTGTGCACATGCAGTATAACCTGTTCAAACTGCCTCTAGAGATTTTGTATATGGGATACATGTATGGACCCATAAATGCACATTAAAATATAAATATACCTCTGTAAAAATGGTTCCTGTGGTTTTCTTTGTTTAATTTTTCTTCTTTTTTTTTTTCCCCAGTACACAAAAAAATGGGTTTTCAAACAGCCTTGCTGAAATGATTAATACTTTAACAATGTTTTTGGAGTTAAATTAATAAAGCAGTAATTATCTTGGAAAAAAAAATGGGACAATAAAAAGAATAAAGAAAACAATAATATTCTACATTTAAGAAATGGGAGTGAGAAGGAACTCAAGTCTGTTATTTAATCATGACGTGCTCTTTTTATATTTTATTTGTAAGGCCCTGAATGCTCTTTTCTTTCTATACCAGTGAGCTCATTACTTTAATTCCTCATAGATTTCTCTGAACAATTTTTGCTAAGTAAAAACACAATGTAGTTATTCAATGGCTGTAACAGTAAGAAGCTGCTCAAATTAAAGATCAATAAAAAGTACAGAAAAAATCTGTATGAAAATAAATAAATAAAAGAGGAGATGGGAAATGCCTGCAATTAGACAGGATGAAAAATCTAAAAAGAAATTAAATTTAGTTGTAATACATTTCCCATTCTTTTCTTCATGAAAATTACCACTGAAGTGGTTTCTTTTCTGTAATTTAAATGTTAAGCTGCCAGATGTGTGTCTCATGCTTGAAGAGTTGAAGCTTTGCATTATTTAGCATATTAAGATTCACAGAATTTAAAAAAGGGCTCCTTTATTGCCTGGAGGTTCTAATTAAGTAAACCTTAGTCTGGTACATTTAAAACTTGCAATACAAGAGATTTTACTTCCTTTTTTTTCTCAGTGGCCAAATCTCATCAATATAATAAATATGGAAAATACTTAAGATGATACAATTTTTCTTTGACTTGAGGAATTAAACCTATCTATTATTTTAAGAAGTTTTTAATAGAGGCCAGCAATCAGAAAGACATTTAAAGACTCCAGTCTACTTTTTAATCATAGGAGTTGCTCCTATTTAGTGGCTGGGGGGGAGGGAATGTGTCTTATAAAAGTGAGCTGTGTAGAAATTGTTTCTTCCACATGCGAAAAACAAAGCAGTTCTGAAAGAGAAATGAGAATTGCACAGTTCTTTATTATTAAATTGCATTTTACTATTTTATAACTTTTTATAATTGACCACAGAATACTAATAAAGCATTAATTAGCTGCACTATCAGCAATTTGTTCACTGAAGGAGTTGGGACTGCTGCATCAGAAACTATAATAGCATAGAAATTCCTTTGACATAGTGTACCCATAAATCATACCTTAAATACAGTTATTTTTGCCATTTTAGAAAATGTCAAAGGTGTCAACTTTGTCCAGATATAACACTTAGCAGTGACTATTTTAGTAAATTGACTCAAAATACATTTTGTTCCCTGACAGGGGAACATAATATCATTCATGATAAAAATGAACAATTTGAGGAGGAGAAAACAGCACCAAGAAAGAATGACCAAAGACAGGTATCATAGCTGTCATAAAGGCACAGTGGCAGATGTAGAATTTCTGTTAACAGGTTTATTTGGAAGTCAACAAACATATGCATAAAAGCAGGAAAAATATGATTACACCAGAGCATGGAAAAGACAGTAAGATTCTTAATCCAAAGTTATAAATCTGTGATCAGATATTTATAAGTAGTCCAGCAGAATAGTTTAAATGTCTACATTCATATAAGACAAATAGAAAAATAGGGTGGCATTTTTTCCCACCATTGTGGAACGGGCATAACAAAACTAATGTCTGGATTTGGAAAATCATGGTGATATGAAGGTTATTTGCAGACCTTGACAATGCTGAGAGCAGTCATTTTTGGGTCATATTAAGTCCCAACCAAATAGTTTAGATACCACACAGATCATGCCTGGTAAGGGATACAAAGAAAGGGTTACTGGTACAAAATCCCTGAGCTCTGCTGGGACCATAGAAAGAGGTTGGAAACAAAAGCATTATTACTACTCTGTTACCCTTCTCCACATCAGCCTTCTCAAGGCAAAAGCAGAGCATGACAGTGTGTCCTTTAAAGTCTCCCTTTAGAGGGTGTCCTGCTGCTTCCTAACCCTTGCAGAATAAAACTTACTCATTTTTGTACTCTCTGCATTCATTCTGGAAGTTATCATCTTTGGTTATGTCTTCTGTAACAAGCACCGTGGTGCAACAGGAGTGAATCTGTAGAGTGAAACCAAGGTTTGGGGGGACAACACACAACACTGTGTGTTGAAGACTTCATGTCAGACCAGCTTTTAGTCTGGTCCTGGTAACTGATGGCCCATTAATACCTGATACACACATGTAAAGTACATCCCCTTGCTCAGCTTCAGCCCAAATGCATATAGGGCTGATACTGTGAAATATTTATTATTTACGTATGGGGGGCATGGGGAGTCTAAATGATTTTTTTAAAATATGGGCAAAAAGAAATAGCACAGCTAGGAAACGACCTTACACAAGTTTGATGTGAACTACTTCTGATCTATATGGGGCCAAAGAGGAGGAAAGTGCAGTCCCTTCTGATAGCTGCAACCTCTCTTTAAGTCAGTAGGAGAAGGTTTTAGAGTGGTGCAATCCAAGAGTGGAGCAGAAGACAAAGAAATCACCACAACAGGGACAGAAAATAAGATGAAGATCCTATTTAGACTCCCTTCCTAGTCATGCACTAGTCTGTGGGCAAAAAAAAAAAAAATAGCAAAACGAGAGTTGGAAAACTGAAGAGCTTGGATTGTCTGGATTTCAGAACCATAAGCAGGATCTGAATTTGATCCTAATTGGAAAAATCAGTGCAATCCTTTATGCAGTCCTGCTCAGACTAGGAAAAGACCAGCAGAGAAAGAAGTTCGACATATGAGGCTCTGCCTCTGAGGCCCTATCTGGATTAAAAAATGAGGTGTAAGCAGTCTTCATTTTAAAATATCATTTTGTTTCCTTTAAAGTGGCACCCATGAGGAATTACCAATGAGAACAGGTTTTTTTTTGTTGTTGTTGTTTTGTTTTGTTTTTGTTGGGGTTTTTTGGGGTTTTTTTGGTTGGTTGGTTGGTTTTTTGTTTAGGTAATTATTTTTGCATCTGCATACAAATTTTATGTAGAAGAAAAGAGCACCTCAGTAGGGAAAGAACATCATCACAGTATAAGGAGAAATATTACAATGAGGATTCACTGGTTTTCATAAAATTGTTTCTGAAATGCTTGTGATCATAAATACAACCTTCTCAATGAAACAATTTCTCACTTATATAAGCACATTTTAACAAATGTAAAGCCTCCTCTCCAAAAGCAATGATACAATTAGAATGAAGCTGGTTTTGTGTTTGGTATTTTGATATGGAAGGAACATCTCAATAAATTCTGAATACAGTTCTGAGTGTTGTCTGATGCTACTGTAATAAGCCCCTTGGTCAGCCTGATGCCATCTTTGCTTAGATGTTATTCTGAAGTTTTGCTCTGACTGAAGTGTCTTTTGATATCACAAAAGGACACAATTCTCTTCCCAATGTTTCTCCACAAATGCAGGAAGGGTGTTGAATTCGAAATCTTAAATATGAACAATATTGAACATCTTATTTTCAATACTCAGCTTGCTTTAGAAGACAGACATCAAGCAAAAGATTCCTTCTGAGGTAGACGATCTGAAAATAGGAGCTAAAACTTTATCCTGGGTATGGGTGATACCTATAGAAAGGTGAAAGAATAGAGAGCTGAAGGAATCACAGAGGTTCTGTCAATCCCAAAAATGAGCAGAATGCCAGTTGCTTGTAAGAGTTTGACTAACAATATTTATAACAAGTATTTCATGTGTTTCCAGGGGTTTTACTTGTGGTACATGCATATCTGGGGGCTTTGAAAAAAGATATTAGGCTATGTATGAGAGAAAGGCTGGGGATAAGGTGCCTGCCGGGATGAGCATTGGTGGAGAAAAAAATGCAGGCACCGTTGAAGCTTCAAATTAAACATCCGGTACAGCATAAATCCTAGTTTGTATGTCATCCTGCAGAAAGTATCTGGGGGTTTCAAAATGAAGCTTTTTTCCCCTCCATCATTCTGAGTGCAGATAATGAGTTTAGTGGTGACATTACTGACAGTGTTCCATCACAGAAAATCTATGCTTTAGTGATGTGACTTTTGAAACAAGTTTTTCATTAAAATAATATGCAATAGCTGCAGAAGCAGAAACTAAGCTCATCGAGAAAAATTTCTGTTGTCTCATGAATAAAAATAAGCAAAAACATTTTCACCTAATTCAAAGTCTGTGGATATTTTGGAGATCTGCCTGTAGTTCAGGTAAACTCCNTTTTTTTTTTAGTCCTCAGTCAATTATAGTATTATCTCTTAAATATACCTAGTCAGATCTGATGATGATGCAAAATAATGTCCTTTGAACCTTGCTTTGATAAATGTTGTGGTAATTCAGTACCTTTCCAAATCAGGCCACTTCTGTAACTGCATCATTTCAGGGTATTTGTAAGACGCTGTCTTGAACTGAATATGTGGGTTCTAAAATGCTGTGTTTGCCACTGGGTCTCTGCCAAACTCCACATAAATATTTTGAATAAAAATTCAACATGCTAGTTTTAGATCAAGGTAAACATTAGTGATGGGAAGAGGGGAGAAGGAATACCTGTCCACCTGCAGAACTAATAATTGGGTTTCGAGAGACTCTGAAGTGGAAACATTCAAATATTGGTAAGGAAAAGAAATCAGAACAAAAATTGAGAGCAGACAAAAGCAAGTGTCAAACACCACTAAACATTATTTCAAAACCCTTTTGTTCATGTAAGTTATTTATGTTTTACTGTGTTGACTATTTTAAGCTGGTTTGCACAACTAATGTTGGGCAAATGAACAAAATAAACTTTAAAGTTGATTCTACTAATGTATCAATTAAACAAATTTTCTAAGCTAGGGCTCTGTTTATATTCTCAGGAGAACCAACATCTAGAAAAGACATGTTAGGTGTTGATCTTATCAGGACATGTAATGAGAACCCTTGAAAGATTTAAAATTTTTATTACTTTTTTTCTGTAATATGCTTAACATTTTGTCACAAACACCCTTTTAACAAAAAATGACACCAGCTCCGTATTCTACTTCTCACACATCTATGATAGTCAATACCAATATTCAGCCTTTATGAATCCTGACTTGGCAATGCCATACTAGCTCCTACCTCTATTTGTGCCCCCTTAACGTGAGATATTCAGCACGTGCACCTGTAATAGCAGATGCATAGTTCTAGCTTTTCTGGATAGTCAACAGAGAAAGATGGCTCCAAAGAAACTGTTTTTGAATGACATTTCATGGGTCTCTGAGAAAGGGAACCTGGCATTGGCTTCAAACTAACATTCACCCAAAATTCCACTGCATCATTTCAGGGAGCCCACAGACCTGAAGCAGAAAACAAGCTACTGATTACACAGACAAGAGGCGGCTGTCAGACCTCAGGCAGCTCTCTCTTCCCTAATATTTTGCAATTCAGTGCCTAACCATGACCTGTTACAGCTTCCTGGTACAGAAGGAAAGTCACCCTCTCCCTTCAAAAGGTGTGATTGATTTATTCCCACTTGCACTCCCATCTCTGCATACTGGCCTGGGCTATGAAGTGGGAGTAGATATCCATATCCTTGGTACCTTCAAATCCCTGCCCCATGGTGAGTTTGTCTCTGCCTGTCATGGCAGTCTTTGAGTTTAGACGGGGACCTAGGGGTTATGAGACTCAATTCTCAGATAAATACTTTTTTACCTGGGACTTAAAAACAAAACAAAAAACCAAGTAATGAAAAAAATCCCGAAAACAACCAATAAAAACAAATCAATAAACGAAATCAAGAAAATAAAAAAACACCATGATAACTTGCAAGGCCTTGCCATGGGAAGAAATCCCATGCCCCAGAAGCAAATGTTACCCGATGTAAATACAGACAGGCACTTTTATGTAATTTAGCTCAGCACAATTAACAAAGTATATCACTATTAATGTGCTGCAGGAAGAAAAAGTACTTCCCAAGCACCTAACAGCAACATGTTGTGATCCACGGATATAAATGACCAAATAAAATGAAAGGATGTAAAAATGTCACGGAAACACCAGCCATAATCTAATGTTGTCAGTGCACTGCATACACACCTTGTAATTACTAACACATTTGGCCTACAAATATATTTTAGACAGGGAAGTCCACCGCTTCTGTACCTTTTTGCCTAAGCTGCTTTTGATCCCTAACAACTGATTTAAACTCTTCCATCACTTCCTTTGCCCAGCGAAATAATGATGAGATGATATCACAGGGTGAGGGGGAAGGCAAATGGGGTTATTTACACACATGCCAAGCAGATCTACTTGCAAACTTTCAGTAAATTAAGTAACGCAATAAAAGTCCTAACCTGCTGGAAGCATTTTAAGCTCTTCTCTTTTCCTCACAGCTTCTTCTGACACACACGCTTCTCCTCCTTTCGCGGCATTAAACTGCTTTTCCACTTCCTTTACAACAGTGGGAATACTTCCCTTATGGGTGTCAGGATCTTTCGGGGAGGTCAGAGGTTGCCCTGCAGAGGAAATGACAAGCTGTGAAATGTAAAAGAACAATTCCTTCCACATGTTTCCTTGCTCCAGGAGCAGTAAGGAGCTGTCGGCTAGCATCACGATGGGATGGGCCAGGCCTTTGTCTTAGCAGTCCTGTCAAAACTAATTCACAATTAAAGACCTGTGCAACTGTTTAAAGCTTTACAACCCTGGCAAGTTTCAAGGACTGCTGAAGCCAAGTGGTACAAACCAACCTTATTATTAACAGCCAGGCAAACAGACAGAAGGAAGACAGACCAAAAAATACTCTATATTGTACAGTAACCAGAAGAATTGTACACCTGAAAATTGTCTCCCTGTATAATATTTATTTCTATATAAGCTCTTAGTCTGAGAACTGAAGACATTTCAGAGGTTCTAACTTTTCTTCTGGTTGATGCATAGGGCACAGGAGCCACATGCACTGCTGTTAGACAGAAAATCTTGTAAGGGAAAAGAAAAAATAAAGTGCAAGGCAAAAATTAGATATTTGCTCATTGTAAAAAAAGATGAGTGTCCTTAAAACCATTCTCAAACAGTTCCTTTTTTTTTTTTTCTTTTTGCTCCCATAATAAAGCAGGGGTGTAAGGAACAAGCAGACTTTCTGGAAAGAAGATTTTAGACTCAGAAAATCTGCATGTAGGTGTTTAGTCCAAAAACAGCTGAGGTAGAGGAAGTCTTTCTGTGTGACAAATCTACCCAGCAAAGCAATAGCAACAAACATTTCTAGCCCAGACACTGGGAGCAGTGTATTCATGCTAATGCAACACTGTACCAATTGTATTAGCATGATCATCCTGTTTCTGGGACCAAACTAGCCTGGCTACCTTTGAACACTTTCCCTCAAAATCTTGTCTGATAACACCTTTCCCCCAGCATAGTCAGGCTAAGTAAAATCCCTTGATTTCACACTCCATAGCTTGGGATAATTACTGCCTTAAAAAAAAAAAAGGTTACATCAGTCATGACTCTTTAGGTTCACCAAAAATACACAAAACTTAGCACTAAAAAATAAAAAAATACTGCTTCAGTATCCTTGTCCTCAGTGACTGTTCCACCTTCTACCTTATAAGCACCCTTTTTAGGTCTTGAGAGCACACCAATATATGCTGGTACAGTGCTGACCATAGCTTCAGGACTGCAAAATGGCCAACCTTAAAGTGGTATGAATAAGTCAACTGGAATGAGAAAGGTTTTCCTTTGGTTCTAAAAACTACAGTGGATAAAATCATCCCTAGCTTTCCACTTGCCTGTTTTATCTGATCGCAAGTTCAGACGGGCACAAAATGGTGTTTGTGTGTCAAGTCAGATCAACAGCACAGCTGCAAAATAAAGCATTTGGATGAAGGCTCCCAACAAATGTGGAGCAACACTTTCCAAATGAGCCTGTGTCTGACCTAAAAGTGTTTGAGCTGTAGAACAAATACATGAGTGCTGTCCATCAACTTTCCTGAGGATGAAAGGGCTGCCAATTCCAAAAAATACTGTTATGCTGACATTTTGCACATGTGAATCCCCTCTTCCTGTGGATGCTAAAGTCAAAAGGGGTCTTGCTGGATTTCACTGTGAGAATGTTTTCTTGATGGGTTTGTATTTAGTGTCGATATGGAGACTCACAGTTTTGAAGTTGTCATGCATTTTAGAAGCCCTTATTACTTAGATCCATGCCTACCAAGGCAACATTCCTGGTAGTTGCATCAAATTTTCTTACCTAAGCTCCTTCTACTAGAGCTGTTACCACCTTTCAAACAACAGTAGCCAACGAATTCTACTCAGAAGTTGCCATTTGTTTTCTGACAGGGACTGTTGATCCTGTAAGGGACAACAGATCAACAGCAGAATATTTTGCTAAAGAAAAGCAAAGGATGGTGGTAGCGAAAGCAGAAGCTTGGTCTTCTGCTTCATGGTCTCTGCCATGAACCTCTCAGAGAATACCACTTCAAAAGCATGGAGAGAAGATATGGTTTGGACTAAGAGACACGCCAGATCTGATCATGCGCATCTTTGATCTGCAAAGGAGGTAGAATGGGAGGCACTATGCTGCATTTCCCTGCACTGTGCTCTAGAGCAGAGAGCCTGTGCAGCAGGGAAGAGCTTTACCCAGCCCTACATGGAGCTGTGGCTTAAAAGAATAATGTAGCCTGGAGTTAATGGATATAATACAAAGGTTCTGTTTTAAACTTCTAAAACCAAGACAAACTTGAAGTGAAGGCTAAAACACCATCTCCTAACCTGCTTTATTTCGCTTACATGTTGCAATACCACATATGGTATTGATATAAAAGATCACTCACTATTTAGACTACTGCAGTAGAGTGAGTTACAGAGCAACCGTATTCATTTAGACTGTTCTTGCTTTCTCTGGTTTGTGTCTCAACCTTAATGTCATTCTAACAGAGCTTTCCCCTCCCTACCTCAGTTTTTGGTGGTTTAACAGATATAATACTTGTATTTATGTATTTGTAGGACATATCAATACAATAATGTATTTATAGGACATATCAGTGTGCGACAGCTTGCCACAGATCACAAACACATTTTTCTGCTGGAAATGTTGAAGTTGTGATTTTCACCACGTGATCTCCAGTTCTCTAAGGTTTGTTCCTTTAATTGTAAATAGCCAGAAAGTCATCAAGCTAGCATTTAATAAACTTTAAATTTGAAATGGATTACCACATGTTGTGTTTGTTTACCCATTATTAAATCTCTTAGCAACATATCACCAGCAGAAACAGCGTACTGTAGCACTGCACAGATACATTAAAAAACAAACCCATGGGGGTTATTGGCAGCTAATAATATCTCTAAAGAACGCTCCAAGAAAAATAAATAAATATAAGCAATATCAAGGATTACTCCTAAAATTTTGTTTGTGCAAATCTGTTTGGCAGGAAAATTACAGATCTTCCATGATCGCCTTATCAGCAAATATCAGAGGTCTACAAGCAAAATAGCACATACACTAATGCTCTTTTTCAGTTATTAAAAACATCTCTGTCTTGACTTTTCAAACTGAGTTTCATGGATTTTTCCAAGTGTTTCCAGAAAGCATGACCCATTTAGCTGCACCCTCTATGTGCATTTCCAAATGCATGTGAAGATTGATGGTAGGCCCAAACAAGTTTGATCCATTAAGAGTCTGTCCATAATTCTTCACTGCTGATAAGAGTTGCCTGCAATTTTACCTTTTGAATCCGGTATTCAGGGTTTGCTGCATCTCAAAGCAACTTAGCAGATATGTAGAAGATATATGACAACAAAAAAGACCTTAATCCTCAGTATAGTGCATGTTTACACCTCCATGCTTCTCTTATCAGGGTGGTTATACAAAAGCCTTTTGATCACAGTGCAGTTGCTGCTTAGCCTAAAAGCATCTCAGGGCAAACCTCATTTTCTTTATCTCTTAAATCAGCACTAACTGTCTGAAAATTACTTCTCCTGGACTCTTTTCAAGTTACACTTCCAACCTGAGCTGCCCATTTACCATGCTAAATGATTATTGCTTATGTGTTCTCTTTCTTTCCTTTCCATAGCCTCTTCTTTCTCCTCCTGTGCCATCACTACTGCTGTTCTCAAATGCCTAAGGAACCTCTGTCCTGAAGAACTATTTCTCTGTTTCAGGTCTGCACATAATATTCACACATACACTACAATCTATGGGTTGGCTGAATACTTCAGTTCATTAAATAAGAGGGAATAGAGAAATATCTGTATAACAACAATGAATTCTTTTTGTTCATGTCAGTCTGATCCCACATGCTGAAAAAAGAAAAGAATGACAGCAGCGTTCTGCCATTCTTCTCATGACTGGGTTTCTACCAGTAGATGAGCAATTTGTGAGTCCATTGCAATATGGTCAGTTGTGTCCTCAGTGCAACTACACCAGAAGGTTCACAGAGGCCAGGGAGGATCAGTCGAAAAGGAACATTCAGCAATTTTTTAAGAAAGCTTCTGGGGAGGTCTGCTGTACACAAGCAAATTATAATTGTCTTTCCTATGGGTTATCACTTGATTGAATCTTAACAGAATTTCAGAGGAGTAGCATAAAGCATGCTTCTGATGCCAGAACTATCTCCCTGCCAAATCTGAAGCCCGTTTTGTAGTTCAGGGAGGTGCTAAAGTTCTTCCAGAAGTACACAAAAAAGCATCTTTTTCTGTTCTCTTCCTGTAAGCTTGGACCCATAAACAGCTGAACTGTTATTGCTGTGACATTCCAAG
Source organism: Dicaeum eximium (assembly GCA_013396995.1). Classification (NCBI taxonomy): domain Eukaryota; kingdom Metazoa; phylum Chordata; class Aves; order Passeriformes; family Dicaeidae; genus Dicaeum; species Dicaeum eximium. Next base: position 857,910 of record VWZP01004041.1, on the reverse strand, counting down.
CATTATTCAGCCTTAAGTATAGGCCAGCATGGCCATTCCACCCTCAGCAATGAGGCTGGTTTGAATTGCTCACACCTGAAAACAAAGTTAAACCACCTTAATAAAAAGAGTCACAGTATTCCTGCTGTAACACATGTTGGACCCACATCTGAATGAAAAAAAATGTAGCTTAACAAGAACAATAATGACTAGCCAACATTGAAATGAAACTATGGGTTGATCCAGTGAAAAGCTGAACGTAAACATCAAAGTTTGAATCCATCACCTTGTGGTCCAGACTGTACAACCTTTTCTGAGACACCATTCTTTTCAGCAGTGCTTGAAAACATGAGAAGTTCAGGAAGCAGATGAACATGCATACCACACTTATTTTGCTTATCTGAATCCTGTGGTAGTTTAATTATCTATGAAGAGGAGAAAAAAAAAGAAAGGTAGTTCGGAATTCCACAAAGCCAGAACATGCTTGTTGTACACTGTTTGTGAAGCCTAGCAGACGAAGATGTTGTTATAAGAATTTTAGGAAGTTACTGCATCTCTGTACTCTGTTTACTACAGTTTCCTCCCATACAATTTTCCCATGTATGCCTTCCCCATGCTTCCTGATTAAAGCAGACTTCCCAGTAAATGGGAGATGAGCCACAATCCAATTTCAGAATCAAAAAGAAAAATATAGAGAAAAACTAAAAAATTTTTTAAATTACAAACCTGAAAGTAGAGATTGCATAGCCAATGATCCAAGTCTTGAGAAATAAAATTTTCAATTTTTTTGAATCGGTCAATTTTGGAGTCATAATGTCCTCTGAGGAATGGACATTTAAATTTCCCCTCCAAAGCATTACAATTGTTATCACATAAGGGAAAAGCTCCCCATCCCACTTCTCGATCAATCCAGGTATAGGTGCCACGAAGAAGGAAGAGTTCAAATAGGAGTACTGTGCCTGGTTTCATAGCTTTTCTATGTGGTAGAACCTAGCAAAGGAGGAAAAAAGATTTATTTGTTACAAAAACATCACAAAGGAACTGAATTTCTTTTATCATATAAAGCTCTACAAACATCCTACCTTTGGTCCAATTTTGCACGCTAAAACAATTAGCAACTCTTCCCAAAAACCATATATTTGAACAATCTTCCACTCCAATAAAAAACGGAGTGCTTTTACTTGTGTGGTTATTTTATGATTTCTTTCCTTTTCCCCTTTGCTTTCAGAAAGCATTCATTTTCTGTCTTTATTTACCAGTGGTGGAAAAACATTGCCAATAGAAATCTTTAAGGGAGAGTAACAAACCAACTTGGAAACCTGAGGTGTCCCTGTGAGGGCTTGCTGAAATTCACTGCTGGGTTCATCTTGCAGCAGCTTTGGAAAGTTCATCCAAACACTCAATAAGAGCACTTGCTCCTCACTGAGGCACAAACTCTTCTCCACCCAGTTGTGGGAATGATGTTGGTTCCTATTTTAAAGGAAGAATAGCCTTCTTCCTTTAAATTAAAGCTCTTAGTGAAAAGTATGTGAACCTCTGTGTACGGTTTAAAAGGATTTTGAGGTAAAAAGTTCTCAGAGAGAGCTGGCAAACACAGTTTACCCTTTTCATAAGATAGGTATTTTCTGAGCAGCTTGGAGGTGTGGAAGAGGGTTACCAATGCCTTGGGGCCTGGAGCAATTGTGTTCCCATGGCAAAAACTTGAAATCTAGTGGTGAAGAAACACCCTGAAGTAATGAACTTATGTAAATCCCTCTGTAAGGTTTTGGTGGGTACAGAAGAAAGAAGGGTAAACACAAAGAAAAAGAAATCTGATCCTATGCCACGCTTTTAACTGTTTTCTTTAATTAAGGTGGGCATTGACCCAGGTCCTGTTGAACAATTCTGACACATTTAAAAGTACAAATAAAACAAAACCCACACAAAAGCTAGAAGACAGAAGATGACTGCCATCATACCCAGGCTAACAGCTATGAAGGGCAGTCACCCTGGGGACAAGGGGAGCAAATGCATCAGCTACACCCCTCACACAGTGAAACATCTGCTTCACCACTGCTCCTACACATTGTCCTGAGAAAACTCTGACTGCTTAATCTCTTAAATAAACAATCTTGGATGCTTCTTTATTAGAGACAATTTTCTGTTATTTGCATGTTTTTCATGTTTTATTTTCCCATTTCAGTCCTCACAGTTCATAGCAGTAAATGCCTTGGTACACTTGCCTGCTCAACATTACCTTGCCTTCCAGCCAAGGCAGAGAAAGAGGAGCCTTTTCTCCTTCTCTACCCACTGTGAACAGACACAGAAGGCCACAATATTCAGGAGCATCCTCTCACTCTGAATATCCTGTAGGATACAACCTCAGTACTTCTTGGAAGTCCAGAATAAGACCTCCATATAGAAGAAATCTATTCAAACCGATCACCCACTACAGCCTGAAATGCCCAAGTCTTCTTAAATTAGCAGGAATTTCCTCAATCAGACAACATTGTGGAGCCAATCCACGAATCTTTAGTGTTTCAAATATTTCTGTATGTAAGTACACAGCTTGAAACACAAGCTCTTTCTTGATGTGTATATTTGAATACAAGCATCATTTCTTTTATCCTCCTGACTGAACAGTGAGTAAGATAACGAGCATAACTCAGGTGCAGCAAAGCTTTTTGTCTCTTTTTCTGAAGCAGCAAGGGATTTGCCTACACCAATAACTGCCATGTTAGGAGATGACAAGTGTTCACAGTTGTGCTGCATTCTACAACTTTTTTTGAAGAGGTGAATATAAATTATTATTTCTAATAACATGCCTTCCTTTTTCAATTTTTATATTGTGATTAGATAACAGCAAAGTCATTTAAGGAAATATTTTAAAATTATAAATATTGTCATTATTATGTACGTGTACTTTATATTAATTATGTAAATATATTCTAAGACTTAGTTTAGGCTTAAAATGAAACAGAAGCATCTGTTGAAAAATGCCATAACCCTGTGGCAGCTGCTATTAAACCATTAACAGTATCAGGTTTCATTTAAACCAGATTTACCATTTTCTGTAACAGCCCGTGGGAAAGCTAAAAACATTAGGCACAAATTACTGACAAAAGAGATCCTTAATCAAGCCATACATTTCATTTGGCTAGCTGGGTGCTAGATAGTAACCTCTGTGCTACAAATTAAAGGTGATGGTTACAAGGCTGAGATCAAAGACAGTTACCTGCAATATCAAACAATCCCAAAGCATTCACAGATGAAATCACTGCTGTATCACAGCCCCCTTTTCAGTTTCTCTCTTGCTTCCCAGGCTGTTTTCCTGAGAATAATTCAACAGTATATGCTCTTCTGATAGCTTACATATAAACATACAGTGGTCAAGCAGCTGGTGTAGGGGTAATCATTGTCACTATTAAAATTTTATTTCTTTGTTTCTGGTTCACAGTTACTGTTCATTTGCTGTAAGCTTTCATCCTAGACCTAAAGTGCAGACTCACTCTTTGGGACTGGAAGCATCCATTTGTTTGCAGCTACAGGAGCTGGGTGTCTAAACCACGTCATGATGGAAACACATAATCACAAAACATAAGCAAGGATTTTATAATACACCCATCTGCTACAGAGTCTGAGGTTGTCAAGACTATAAGGAGTCTTTAACCATGAACACTGGGTGCCTGACCCAGGTAGGACAGTGTCACACATCTCAGCTTACACAGTCAAATAAAACATACCTGACAAATAAGAAATTTCTTTCTGTTGAATCCATACAAAAACCCCAGCCAAGCTTCTACCTGTTACTCTGTGCCATCATGCCCAGCATTCATGCAGGTGCCTTTGGGTCCACGCTAAACCTTTTCCCACTGCCACAACAAACACACTCTCTGTCCCAGCTCACTGTCCCACACCCACAGGGTCAGAAAGCCCTGGGAGAGAGGAGAGGGCTTGGTCCTGTGCCACCTGCCCTTCATTAGCCTCCTCCTCAGCTGTGAGCCTGAGCTGGGATTTGGGGCATGGCCAGCACGGCCCTTAGGCATGGATGCACAAAGGCATTTAGGCAGGTAGCTCAGATTGAAATCCACAGACCCTGAGTGCCTTTGTGCCTCTGTGGGTTTGAGCTGTTGAGCTCAGGTACAGAGCAGGGAACAGCTCAGGTAAGTGGAGGAGGAAGACAGGGATCAGTAACTTCTCTCCTTCAGGAGACTCAGAGCAGTGCCTGGGATACACAAGGCACAGGCAGCTCAAACTGAGCAGTTTGTTCTGATAGATTTTTTTGTTTCTGAAAGAAAAAGTCAAATCAGGAGTTATATTTTCCCTGCTGGTGCCAGCCTCATTTGAGGCACTATCTGGTAAATTAATCCACAAGCTTACACCAACAGTGTTGACATTCAAAGAGCATATACTACCTAAGGACAGCATCCTGGGTTTTGAGGGGTCTACTCCCCAACACCTTACCTCAATGTTTCTCCTTGCTCAGGTCAAATTTCCACTGAGGTCTGTGAGGTATAGAGAGTTTTACAGTGCTATGAAAGCAATGAGCACCCCCTTTTTACTGGTGTAATTTCTTCAGCGAAGAGAGATGCAGCAGAGAATAAATAATGCTTGTGTGTGCCTGCACAGGCACAAGTAATACTTCTTAGTCTGCAGTTAACAGTGTTGCATTTAATTGAATTAAATCATAATGAACTAAAATTATCTCCTGCCACTATTTCTGAATTCAACTGTTTTATATCAGTTTTATTGTAATATATCTTACTTCCCCATATGCCACCATAGTTTCACTCTATAGAGAGAATGAATTCTATTTGAATATTTCAATAAACATATCCAGTGTGAGCTTTTGGGGGTTTTTGTCTGACTTACTCTTGGGCTTTAACCTTGCCAGAGAAGAAATAAACGTTTTTTCTTTTTTTCCTCTGCACCTTCAAACATTTTCAGTTTAGGAAAAAAATGGACAAAGTCACACTACTTACTCCATATCACACAAAAATTTGACCAATGCAACTCAAACAGATTAAAGTGAATTAAAATATGTAAAGGAAATTCAATATTTAGCTGTTATAAAGAAGAATCTTGAAAAATGCCATATAAACTAACAGCCCATCATTTCTGATTATGAAATGAATGCACATGAATGTCACTGGTGTAAAATAGAGGTAGAAAACCTTTTAAATAGGAAACAGTTCCTATCACTAACAAATAAAAATTACTATGTCAAATGAATAGTGCTGGAGATGAGGCTGTTATTGCCCAATTAAAGGGGAGCCTTCACAACCAGATTTCAAGCTCTCCCTGTTTATGTGCAAGGCCAGCATAAAGGCAGGGAGAAGGGCATTCTTAGGAAGTGTTTGTGTAACTCTGAAATTTATAAAAGGCCAGAGGGGAAGAAATAGAAACCTGGACTGAAGTAAAAATAAAATATCATGTTATTAGGGTTTTTCCAAAAGTCCCTATCTATCACCAGAATGTTCTGGAATAGCTGAAAACTTATTTCCCCAGTTTTACACCACTGCCTGTCTTCAAACGGGTATCTGAATACAAAATAACACACAAATCAGAGGAGGGCCATACAGTGACATATCATTCATTTTCCCACAATTATTTCCCCCCTGTTCTCTAAGAGAATAGGCCTTTCAAGCCTGGCACAGGTAAAATGACTCCCTGACCCCTCTCCCTGCAGCTTGCAGGTCTCCTTAGGCCTTTAAGCAGTACCACCATCTTTCCTGCACCTAGCTTCTCTGGCAGCAGAAGACTGTGGACCAGACGCTGTTGGGCCACGGCACACGAGCTCAGGCTCATGACCTGCCAGGAGCACAGGACAGCACACAGTAAGCAGGCAATTTATTCACTGCTTTCAGTGGTGGCAGAGAGCAGGATTCCTCCTGGCATGCTGTGCCAAGTCCCCCCAGCGTCTTCCCAGAGGCACACCGAGTGCCCCAATGCAAGCACCTGCCCTCTCCTGTGCTACCAGAGAAGTGACAATTCCCCACTGCCTGCCCCTCCTCTAGGAGTGATAACTCAGCCCATAGTTAACTCCAGCAGCATCTCATGTACAAGTACCTTACACCAGAGGACCAGAATCTGGCCTTTTATCTTCCCTAATGTAGAGGAATAATGTTTGCATTCTGTGAGCTTTAGCCTCTGCATCTGTTGCTAATTGTCCTGGCACATCTGCTGCTAATTCTTTTCTGCTCTTGGACCAGCAGGGAGTAGTAATGTATGGTACATCCAGCTCCTGCCTCCCTGAGTGCTTCTGGTGATATACTGGCCTGGGTGGATTCTGACCTCATCTTGTGAGGGAGAAGCTGTCTTTGTGAGAGGAAAGCAGGAGCCCCTGTTTATTCTCCTGACACTCCCATTTCACTTATTTATCCCTGAGACTGATTTCAGCACGGTCAGAGCATGAGTTTCCCAGGATAACACGGACTACAGACACGATACAGCAAAGTTTATTTCTTTTGTGTCAAGAGGACACGTACTTTGCCCAGAAACCACTTGGAGCCAAGGAGTCTCATGAAGACGTGGCTCGTTCGGCATGCAGGGCTGAGTCACGCAGCAGTGCCGCTCTGCCTGCCTCAGGCTCCAGAGGAGGAGCAGGCAGCTTTCCTCTCTTTCTTGGTCCAGCAGCTGCTCCATCTCGTGTCTCTTCCCTGGTGCTGTTATGGATCCTCATCACACCTCAGGTAGCAACCTGTTCAACCACAGGCTTCAGTCCAGTCAGGGATGTAGCAACACTCACTTCGCAAGGGAAGCAGTGACAATCCGGAGTTCATGCTCCTTCAGCATTTCCTGGATAGTCCGGACTTGGTTAGGCTCTGTGTGTTTCCACAAGAGGAGAGGAAGACTAATCTCTGAAAACAAAGTCATTTTTCCTTGTGTGCTCTGCTTAAAAATTGCGTGATTACGCAGGATCACTTTTTGTTCCTTGGTTGCATACTCTTCCCATTTCTGTAGTACAGCTTTGCAACTGCCCTGCTCATCCTGAGCTCACAGATAATTATTTAAAATGTGAAATGCTTTAAAACCAGGTATGTTAAGGCAAAAAATTAAAAACATTTTCTGAGGGTGTTTTGCTGGTTCCTATGACTTCAAAATCTGGACCAAAATACAGCTTAGGTCCCTTTTCACAGTTCCAGACTGTCAGCTCTGGTGAGTCATGGAGATACTCTTTTTTTTCCAATCACGGAATTTTTTTGTTGGGGCTGGCAATAATTTTGTTCTTGGTGTTCTCTGTTGTTTGGGATTCATTTGGAGATAAGAATACAGGCAGAGGTTGCATTCTGCCTTCTTGCTGGTTTGCCCTAGATAATATATGACTTTTTACAACTGTTGTATCCTATGGCTCATGTCTAGCTCTCTTACAGATATAATTTCCAATTAAGTGGGGAATGAACCATGGAGTGGTCCAAAATAAAATGCTGTCCCCAGACACTTTTGATGTTTACCATATGTCTGCTAGATTTACCAAAGCAGACTACATACTTTCCTCTAGTCAGATATGATGCATTATAACATAGGTCACATTTCTGAGGTTTTTGGGCAGCATGCATTGCTTTGAGGTGATCCAGCATACATACTGCATTCCAGCAGGTGTTCCCAAGAAAAACTTCCACTGGAGTACAATGACCAGACAATGTGAAAAGTAACTCCAATTAATCACCAAAAAACAAAGCTTGGAATAAGTAGTAACCTTTTAGATATATAAATAAATTGCACAGTGCTAAATAAAGTAGACACAGCAGACTCTAATATGTAATAGTTTTGTAAGAATTGATCTGAGAATGTGCATTTTGAGGAGTTGTTGCGGAGATATCTAGCAAATGGCAACCAAAGACCAGACCCCCAAACAAACTCACATATACAAAACAAAAGCAGTAAAAAGTATGAGCTCCATCTCTGTGAAAAAAACATCAGAACTGCAGTCTTCAAATATATACAATTGTCTGTATGAGCTTAGTTCTTGAATTTACCAAAAGGTTCACGTAGCACATTTTCATCCCAACTACAAATAATTGAATCCAGAGAAAATTTAAGTGGCTCTCATTTTGAAAGTCCTCTGGCACTGCCAAGCACTATCTTTTTTTCATATTGTATCAAACTCTTATGTTATGTCTTATAAAGTGTCCTAGAGCTAGATGTTCTTCACTTATGCTAGACTTTCACTCAAGAATAAAATAAACCAGGAGGGGATGAGGAGGGGGGAGAGGGAAGTTTGTGGTCTAATTTTCCTAATGATACCTTGTTTTGTAATTATTAAAAACATCACAGTCCTTAGACAGCTGCTGACATACAGAAAATAATGTCCTTGAAACTGTTTGTTTCATCATATTTTAAGAATTAATACCTTAGGTCATGTTAATCAGTTTCTGATATATGTAGTTTTCAAAATGCACTTCAGGGAAGAAAATGCTGGAAATGACTAATAACAACAAAGATATGAACTTTATTCCTTACATATCTAACTCCAAATGTGAACATTATCAAAGGACTTTTCCATCTGAAGTATTTAGGAAGGCTTAAATAAATAATAAATCCCTCATTCAGTGAAATAGAACATCCTCTTGTTCCAAGCAAAAGAGTTCAAATTTATTAATTTTGTAGCTATATTTTAAAATGAGTGTCAGCCCCTGCTAGATGACTGCATGATAAGTGTCCTGAAACTTCAGGAAAAGGCACTAAATTTTTCACAGCATTTGTGTTTCATTTTCAGTATAATAAAAATATGGTGCCCTTTTAATAATGAATAATAGATCTCCTGGTATGATTTACATGAGTGGATTAAATGTCATGTTTGAAAAGTTGCTGTTTTATTCATATTGAATTTCCCTCAAGTAAAACAAAATGGTGCCCAGCTACTGTTATAATATTGCTAGTACCTCGCCACGCTGATACATAAATATTAACCAGTTGATATACTCTTTAAAAATCCAGTGCTGTGAACTGTTCTGTCAGCAATGGTATCTTTTCATGCATATGAACAGACTCAGCACTATCCCAAATTCCAGGCATGCTGGGGAAAATGCAAAGCGCCAGTGCTTACACACTTGTGGAGCTCACACCCCTTCTGCGGAAGTGCCGGTTCTGAAAGGCTCTCATGGGATAAGGATTGATGACAAATGGATGCAGCAAGACCGGGGTTAAAAATCAGTTTGGGGAGCTCAGCCCTGACACAATTGTCCCTGTTTCTGTTCAGCAGTGCTGGACTGACTTCCCAGGTGACTGGACAGCCTAATGAATGGTTTTTAAATGTCACTTGCAGGCAGCGTCATTGGCTTATCGTGCAGTTCACAACAGCTGAAAATTTCCTATCTCAACTTCCCATTCTGAATAAAAACTCCTCTTAATAGGCAATATTTTTTACCTAAAGAAATGTTTCAGAAATTGCAAATACTTAAAATAGGAACATATTCCTTAAAGGTTCCTACCCTGTAGACAAAGTTGGAAATTTTCAACAAAATATTTTTGTCCTGATAATCGAAATTATAGCTGAAAATAGTTTTTTAAAAGAAGAAACATTTTTACCACACTCCAATTTTCATTCCATTGAAGCCAATGAATATTTTGATTCTGAAAAGTGAAGATTTGTTCTTATTGTTTTAATTGTTTCATACATATTTTTGTGTCTACTGAACTTAAGAAAAGCTGGCCAGGAAAAAAAAAAGAAAAAACAACAAAAAACCAACCCAAGCACTTTCTTTTTCTGAGTGAAATTAAACTTTTGCATACTGCAATTCATTTGTGTTCTTCGAGTCATCATTAAAGTGAAAAAATGATTGATTTTTCATCAATCAAGAAAAATCTGTCTTTCCTAACATTGGGACATAATCCTGTGGAGTAAAACACTGCTTTAAATACACCATGATAAAAAAGAAAAAATTACTGACTGCTTAGGTCTTATCTACAATAAGATCTTAACCACCATGAGACAGCAATAAGGAAGTTATACTTGTAAAATCCTTGTTCTAGTGTAAAGGTGATGCAGTCACATCTGTACAGGTGCTGCCAAGGACAACCTAGTTGCATAACTGCCTTACTCTATGCACAGTAAGCATCTCATCTCCTTTCCTATCCTCTCCTTACTCAACTTTCATTCCAGATCTGAGAAAAACCTGGCAGTGAAAAAATATATCAGAATTTTAGGAACAAAGCTTCTTCACCACCAGTTAACCTATACCACAACTTTTTAATCTCAAATTCACATTGAGTTTGTTTTATAATGTAGGTGAAACTTCAGAATAGCTCTCACTTTGACTAAACAGTACAGACTTAATCTATCAAAGCCTAAAGCCCACTTGCATAAACTAAATACATGAAAATATCCTAGAAATGCTGAGTCTAAAACAAGTCCCCTTCAGATCATGCAGTTCCTTGCTATTTGTATAATTGTAAAAAGTCATTTGAAACAGAAAACGTGTTTTACCACAATCCAAAGCATTCATACATGTTTCTTTCAGCATAATTTAAGAAAAATAAATTACTTGTGTGACTGTCTGGCCTTACTGAAGGATAAATAAAATTCAACTGGAGCTATTAGGAGCCTCTGTCTAGTATGTAGTCAGAGGTTACTGGGGGAGGTAGGTTGACAAACTAAAAAGGAGGACAATGAGGGAGCGGAAAGAGGGGAAGCTGGCAAGCTGGAGCAAAGAACATTGATTAATGAACAAAAAACATTTTTGAAAGGTCGGGTGTGCAAGTCAGACTAGCCCTGAGGCAGATCTAACTTACATGACCAGCACTTTCTGTACGCAGCAGGTAACCCACGCTGACACCAACTTTGCCGACATGACAGGGTTATTATTTTTGGAAGGATGTAGTGTTCTGGAACAATTTCTCTAATATATTAGTTAAAATTAGGCTTTCCTTCAATATCAAGCATGCATGTCTTCATTTTCACCATGTTTACACTGAACTCCTATTATTATTCTGGCCAGTGGAAACAAAAGCATATTCTTCATTTGTGAGCGCTTCTATTTTTCACACCATAATACATCCCAGGGCAGCAGTGCTGTGTGTAAGATTCTGTTCAAACCCAGATGCTCACATGGAGCTCACCACTAAGACCTCACTACTTACCCTAAGTCTGGTGGTAGATGCTAACCATCTGAAGCCTAAAATTTGCCTCATATCTCAGCACACACCCTAAGGGTTTCTTTTCAAACATACCTTAATATCGTGCACCACTACCAAGGTGGAAGAATACAAAGGTAGAGTCATTCGGGGTGCAACATACTGTGTGTCTCCAAAATAAGCTGGAGGAGAGGGTTTTCTAAAATTATGGTATTAAGCTTTTGCCATACAACACTCAGTAATAAAGATAGGAAATTACCAGAATGACATTGAATCCAACTTCTCCTGTTCCTGTAGTTTAAGGGAACTTGCCCAATTCCTTCACTCCAGTTCACTAGACTAAAAACGAAGTTTGGTGAAGATGTTAATTAAATATCCCCTGTGAAGCTCCAAGAGAACTTTGAAGCAAATGTCAAAGTGCAAAACCTGCAAAGACCTGGGAGAAATGTGATGCTGAAAGTAAGAAGCAGGACATGCTAGAGTCATCCAGTCCTAGTGCCCAGTCTTCTCCTTTCAAGACAATGTTTCAAGGCAGGCAACCTAGATGGGTGCATCCTGCCTAGGAGGGAATCACAGCTCAGTGATTTCTCTGACAGATGCATGGATTTGTTTTAACATCATGCAAAAGTCCCATTCATAGTTTCCCTCTCTGTACATGCAATTCCTTTTGCACCAATAGCTGTATTTACAGACACTGTTCATTATCCATTACAAAATGGATAATAACCAATAAAAAAGCAGACAATAACCAATTAAATAATAACCAATTAAAAAGCAGAAAATATGACTTAGCAGCACATTATATATAACAAGCACGGCATCTGAAATGATCTATCTGCAAGTAACTGAAGGCATCAGTGCTACACATAAAAGTTGCTTTATCTGAAAGCTCTTTGGGATAGGGGCTGTCTGTCTGTTCTGCATCTACACAAGAGAACATAAGGAGGAGGAAATCTACCATTCAGGTCATACCACAAAATAACTGACTGAAAACAGAAAAGACTCTTCGTTCTACCAATGCCTCATAACATGCACCAAAAAAAAAAAAAAAAACCCACAGTGAGAGAGATGAAGATTGTTTTTCAAACTGTGAAGAAGCTTTCACGTGCCAGAGAGTTTATCTGAGACAGTGTTCCAACCAGCACTAGGCATTAGCTACAACAGTGAGCAACTGACACACAACAATGCTGCCATGCACAGCATGCTTAGGCAGGAAAATATGTGTGCCTCAGTCGCAAAAGACAGAATAGAGCCTCAAGTGTTTGGGCTCCTTCCAAAATAATCCAAATGCCACTTTTTTTGGCAAATGGGGGGTCAATGGAGCTAAAAACTCACAGAAGGATTTGGGCATTCATGTGTTTATATACACCCACTCGTTCATTTATTATTCGAAAGCCACTTTACAGAAATCAAATTACATAGCTGACAAGCTGCATAGATAAGAGAGAATAAAAGTAAAATTTAAAATTAGCTGACAAGACTATATGACGTGGCATATGTTTGGCACCTTTAAAATGAATGATGAGGGTTAACCTCGGGGGGAAAAAACTGCACCTTCCTAAATTGCACCTTAAATTATTAAATAATTATTAACATGGTGGAATGCATTAAATATATAAGCCTAAAGGAGAAAGGGCGGATGTGTTTTAACTTTCAAAGCAAAGACAGCATATTTATGAAGTGTTGCTTACTGTCTGGATACTTTGTCCAAAGTAGATTTCAGTGTTGTAGAAGTTTCCCCCATGACTAACAGGCCGTGTTGTCCTGGCCCGAGGCTGCTCCTCCAGTTCAGGCCACTCCACCAAGCCACCACCTAGGTGGCTGAGAACAGAAGCTTTGAGAGCATAGAGGCCTTTAGGGACCTTATCTTTGACTCCCCTCAGGCATCTGAGGTGAATTTCTAGTGGCTGCGGCATCTTGGAGCAGTCAACCTAGGGAGAAGGCTCGGAGTTACTGATCTGGGCTGGGCTGGCTTTAACCATACAATTAGCAAGGACAAATTTCTTCCAGAAAATAACTACTGAAAAGCAGACAACACGCTTCTTGTTCAACCTGCAATTACCTACTGCTTACCAAGGATCTGCAATTAGGAAGGTCAGAAGTCACAGAGATGACAGATAAAAGAAAAAACAATACAAATACTACTAATAAAATGTTCGGCATCCTTGGGGGGAAGGTGGAGCTGGTGAAGTATGACACCAGAAGACACTACCCTACAATAATGAAGCAGAATTAACTGGAAAACAATACCTTCAAATATACAGCATGCTTTTCAAGACAGGCACAATACATGATGTGATGAGCAGGCTGCAGGCACAGAGTGAAAGACAGGGCAGGCCATGTTTTTATACTAATTATTAGCCTTGCCAAAGCTATTAGTGCTGTGTAACATGCAGACTATCCTTTCACCTTCCGATTGTCATAATCAGATTCTCTTAAAAATAGTAATCAAAGTGCAACTCGTGTAAAGTTTAATAACAACTCCCTAAAGGCGCCTTTATTCCAAGTCCAGACAAAAGGAAACATCTGCTGCTGGCTGTTGACAAGATGTTGTCTGAGTTTCAGAATATTTAGTATGGAATAAATGCTGTGTATCAGAAATGCTTTTCTGGTGCTTTCCTTGTATGCTGAACTTCCCAGTGAACAGGCACAATGGCATGATCTTTACCCAACTTTGCCTGATTAATGGCGCAGGGTCTGTCCCAGTGCACCAGAAGATATTTTGGTGCTGCCCAAATGCAATCTGCAGGGTCAGGTGCACAACAGGGAGTCCCAGTTAGGCTCCAGTGTTGATTTGAATGGATATAACTGTTTCTGCCGTAATTAATTATGTAGTGCTTAAAATCGGCATTTTTGTTTCTCTTTTCCCCAAGAAATCAATTTCTTGCATTATTTTGAGAAAAGGCTAGTGCTAGGTCTTTTTTCAATGCAACTGGATATCAGAACCCATGCCACACTTAGGAATCACATGGCTACCTTGACTACTAGGTTTAGTGGTCTCACAGTTTAAGCCTACAGTAGCTAATAATCTCTTCTTTAATCCTGTCTTGGATTTATTTTGGAAGAGATAGCATATTTCCATATAGATAGAAAGCTTCTGGAATTAAATTAAGCAGTTAAATAAATAGTTGAATTTGTTAAACTTCTTTTGTTTCTCAACACAAACCGTACTTAACAGCTAATCTGAATGACAATTATTTTCAGCTTAATTAGAAAATCTTAATTAACAATGAAGATTTAACCTTAATATTTTTGGTTTCTGAATCATATATAAAAAAATTAACATTATATGAATAAATAAGACAATCTTTTTAAACCTCAAGGCAGGATTACTGATGCAGGCAGCCTTCGTTATTAAACACATTCTAAATTAAACGCCTCTATGAATTTTATACTGAAATATATTGTGATAGTTTTGCATGCCAAATGTGACATTTTGTATTTTAGATTCATCTTCTGTAGTAACTTTGGAAATGTCATACAAACAAAGATTTTGTCATTTACCAATGGAATTACTATGCATGGCCGGTTAGCCATCTCTTTTCTGGCTCTTCTGGTTGTTTCAAGTCAGCAAGCCATAAAAAATCTTTATCTCTCTGAAACACAGCAATTTGGAAGATAATCGAATAGTGACTGGGGGGCAGAAATGCCAGTCTGAGGAATTATACCACAATCTCTCTTGCATTTACAACCTTCCTCAAAGCGAGTGTCAGTCGAGTAGGAAAAGGAGATAGAAGATTCATCATATTTCAAGCCTGTCTCATTTGCATGGTGGCATAGCTATCTCATCTCCTGCTGAAAGACTTTGCTTGGCCAGCACTGACAAACTGTTTTGAAGAACTCTTGCCATGCCCAAATGATTCATCATTAATAGCTTTAGACATTCTCTTTAAGCATATGGTTACTTTTGCTGGAAAGCATATTTTGAAACCTGCTTAATTCTATCCTCTTAAACTATGAAAAGAGAAAAAACAAAACAAAACAAAAAAGAAAAAAAAAAAGGAATGCATTTGATCCAGTGATTTAGCAGTTCATACCAGGGAAAAAAAGAGCCCTCATATAGAATCTCACCTTCCCACAAGGTCCTGCTGCTCCATTTAATCCAGTATTCACATTTGCAAGGTCACCAAAGCTGGCTACCATTTCTTCTTCAATGCCACTCTGCTCTGTTTTCAGTAGCTGACTTCCCACTCTGCAGAGGTTAGAATGGGAAGAATGAAAAGGAAATTAACTACAATGCTTACACAGAAAGCAGTCAGTGTTGGAAATCCAACAGTTTGATGTTTTCCTTGATCATAAGATTTGCAGGACACTCAGGAGAAACAAGAGTGTGCTAAAGCAGAGAAATAGCTAGGCTTCAAAAACCAGCACTAAAAAAAATAACAAGCCCAGTATTTGTCAGTCTGTGCCACAGGTCAACATAAAGAACCCCATCTTTCCCTGCCTGTCTAAAATCAGCTCTGTCTGGCATTGGGACTTCAGATCCATGTTAAGAATATTTCAGTAGGAAGCCATTGCCTCTGTCATCACTTTGAGAACTGACTGATAGTTTCAATAAACTTAGACAGGTTTTTGGAAAACACTGATTCTTTGGGGCCTAGGTTGCTCTAAACCACTTAAAACTTAATTCTGTTTTAAAAAATCTCACTTTTATGTTGGTTTTTTTTTCCAAAAGAACTTTGTAATTTTTATATGTAAATCTTACATAATTTATAAATCTTCAGACTATATACAGGACAAGAGAAAGATATACAAATTATATACATGCACATACACAAATTTTCAGGTAAATGGGAACCACAGAAGCTTTGCTGTTATTCACATGTTAATTTATTTTGTATTTAAAGTGATTTGGGGGGTAATTATATAAACTCAAAGTTATTGGGTTTTTGTTTTTTGAAGAACGGTCGCTATAGCAACATGAAATATCAGCAAATAGTGCAAGAATACCCAACACTGGATAACCCAATGCTGCCCTTCTTAGTGCACAGGATACACAAAAGGCACAGTACCCTACGAAGAAAACCTCGTTCCTAGAACACAGCAGGAGCAAATGCAAAACTAAGTCATTTACAATGAGCACTATAAAGCTGCATGCTTTGGCAATCCCATCCTATCTTTCAACAGACACAGATCCATGAGTAATTCTTCTGTTCCAAAGTGCCACCAGCATCTAAATATTATCGACCCTAAGTAAAAACATCTGTAGATGCTCTGCTGGCTTCCAAACACGTCAGCTCTTGCTTCCACATCGTGCTTTAGGAGGCCAGGGAGGGTCAGTCGGTCACACCAGTGCTGGTGATGCTCCAGCCACACTTGCAGGTGGAGCCAGGGCAGGCACAGACAAAGGCATGGTGGCTCTCAGAAGGTGGAGGCTGAGCAGGCTGTTCATGGCTCTGGGCTGGCCCTGAGCCATGCTGGAGGTCAAGGGCACTCCCTGCAGCTTCCTGGGAGGAGCAGCACGGAGCCAAGGAAAAAACCCCGCACCGAGTACACTTGTAATGCTGTACTGACTGGGATGTCTGCAACACAGGCATCAGAGAATAGGCTGTCTTAGGTTCCTAAGCAGTGCACTCAGTTAAGTCTTCAGCCACAAAAGAAAATGCTATATTTCTCTGGACCACATTTCTGAAGCATTCCTTCAGTATTTTCTGACTCACTTTTGAAAAATTCAATACCAGTGCCATCATTCCCATTTTCCTCCTTTGCATGCTAGGTGATTATATGAGATGTCTCCACATTTGTGAAGATTAACATGGTTCTTCATTAAGAAAATTACAGTCATGCTGAACATCGCAGACTCATGCATACATACTACTTAGATAACACATAGCTCAAATTCCCCTCTTCTGAAACAGCTGCTCCTGCCCCCAAGATCATAGGACATTGTTACAAATCAGTTTCTATTCAGACCTTGCCTATTTCTTTTCTTTTGGATATGCACATATTTACATCAGTGAAATTACCACTGCTTCATAGCTAAACTGTTTTCCAGATTCCTCTACAGCAGAATTGCATCACATAAATTCCTAAGCAATAACTGAATTGATTGGAAGGTCTGTGTGGATGCTAGTGGCAATGAAGTACGTGGAAATTTTGCCCAAGCCAGGACTGATGAGAAATAAGGACAAGATTCAAGTGCTAAGAAGTGAATGCGTGAAGCACAGGGTGAACCATCTTTGGTGTTTTATCGCTGAGCTTTAATCACATCAACTTGGGCCCAGCTGTCCTAAAGAGAAATAACAAAAGATGATTCTTGAATGGCTCTAACTAATTCCTACATCTGAAACATCTGAGAAGTTAAAGCATTGTTCTCAAGGGGAGAAGTTGTTTGGAACTTTGTACTTACTTAGCTTCTCATGATGGAAATTATTTCACTTAATTTGGTTAGGGTTGCATTGACACAGGGGTTCATTAGGATGCCCATTTGCTTGCAATTCAATTTAAAATTAAATACACTTTGTTGTTGATTTTATTACTTTTAAACTACTGTATCTATTGCCTTATTAGCTGCTAATACACAATTATGAAGGTAAACAGTTTTCATTACTGAACATCAAACATTTAAATAACCACATTTGATCTCTTTCCTAGTTGCACAATTTTTCTCCTTTTGCTGGATATTAGATTGAAGAAAATAATTTATTCAGTGAAGTTAGGCCTCTTTTGTGCTCAGCAGCATGCTCATCAGCTGTCACAGCAGAACATGGCTTCCTTTGCTATATTCGTGAAGGTTATTTATTTTGTCTGTTCATTTCTTTACAGGTAATTTGATGTGTGTATTCATCTGAAGGTCATTGATCACAAAAACTTTGCCCCAATTCCTGTTTCCTTCACTCTCTAAGACTAATTCAGAGGCAAAGATGAAGGATGCTGGGAGAAGCCATCTGGTCACCTTTTGAAGCAAACTGTGTGCAGCACTTAAAAACTACAGTCCAAGCTGGGTATCTGAAAACAAGTAATCCAAAACAGAGACCTCTTTCAAATGCACAGGCTTAATTTTTCTAGTCCTCAGGTCCTTTGTCTGGGAGAAGCTCCATTCATTAATATCTGTAAAGAACTGAAAGATCTTTAGAAGGAAAGTACACTAGACGGAATTACAAAGTAGCGCTTATCTGACATACCTTTGAAAGAGTTCATGAATCCTGTTTCTCCACTTTTGTTTCTTGTGGTGAGAAGCTCCCTTGTGCTTTGAGTCCCACATGCCAAGAAGAAAAAGAAAAATCAGAATTTATTTCCAAGTGTACAGAAATAACATGGAAATAAAATCTATAAATGTGTAACTTTCCAGAGGTTTGCCTTAGGTCTTCTGGTTGAAGCTTTTCAGAAGCAATGATAATTTTAGCCACTGTTACTTGATTACATTTTTTTTCCCATAACTTCTTCTCCTGTGTGTTTTCCCATGTTTACTGCATTATTTCCAAGAGAAACTGAGCTCTCATCTTGTTTCAAAAGTTTTTTGGTACAATGTATATTTGTACACAAGTGTCCCACAGTCATTATTACAAGACCTAATCAGACAGTCGTATGTAAGCATTCTACGTTCATGTATGTGCAAGTGTGTTTGCACACACACACAACAAAACAGCACACAAAGCAGTTAGGCACAGACCAGAGAACTCCCATCTTAAAGCTTTGCCTTAAATCTGCTCCAAACCGTGATGTCTTTCTCGTCTCACCACAAACGTTTTTAAATGTTTGGTGAGAAGGACTGGCATTTTTGGAGGTTACAATGTGTGGGAGGCTAACTCACATGAGCAGTCCTTTTCCCCAGCAGTTCTGCAGCTCTCCAGCATGAAGCTGGAGGGCTTGAAGTTATTTTTCTCTTGCACAGCAAGCTGAAAAAGTATTTCCATCTAGAAGCTAGCATCAGCATGTATTAAGCTGTGTTCTCTGTGCAAAATCTCATAACAATAACTGCTGAGGGCTGTACACTCATGAAAACAAAATTTTTCCTCATGACCTGCACTGTTCAGAGATCCTGCTGAACATTCAAGGGCATTTCTCATGTCTGGATCTTCTACTGGTGTCCCTCAGACCAACATAAAATGTGAATACAACACTACCAATACAGAAGAAGGCATTCTACCGTGTACCCTAGACTGCCATCTAAACAGTGTGAAACTATGCTCCACTTGTACTCTCATCAAGCCTCAAAGGCAAAAAAGTAATTTTGGTAGGGAGACGATGCAACAGTCAGTGGAGAAAAATTCCCCATTGGGGCTCCATATCCGGCTGTTAAAGTCTCTCCTTTCTTCCAAATCTCTTAATTTTTCTGTCATTAAAATTTCTGTCTGTTTGCAATGAAGCTTGGGAAGGTCTGTTGAAGACTAAAGCAAAGCATCCTACTTATTTCCAAAATGAAAATTGTCAGAGTGTAAAAACGGACAAAACCAACAAAAGCATGTGCATGTAGCTTTTAATGCAACTTTTTTAACCCTGTAAAATTAAAACAGAGACAACATGGTTGACAACATGGTTGACTTGACTAAAGAACGGTGTGATTTGTTGGCAGTCCCAACAGCTATCCTCAGATGGATGCAATAAATCCTCCAGGCCAAGCATCACACACAAACAATTACAAAGATGGCATGACTGAACTAGCTTAAAATAAGACCTTCCAGTTTTCCATACTGCAACTGTGTCACGGGCAATGCTTCCTTCACCACTGCCTCTCCATGGTGAGAACCAAGCCCTCCTGCTCCTGGACAGCTTTTGGTTAAAATTTACTAGGACTCTTTACTGCAGGACCCGTTTCTCTCCCTGATTTTCTTTTGCCAGGCTGGTAAATCACCACCTACACCACTTCCCCAAGAAGGGCTGGGGGCTGGCTCTGCTCTGGAGTTCAGCTGAGCTGGTAGCTGTCTGGTTAGGGCTGTCAGAGACACCTTGGGACACTTCCCACAGTCCAACAGGCTGCAGTCACCAGGGAACATGGCAAGAGGTTTCAAGTTTAAGGCAGAGGTGGTTAAAGCTAAAGTTCAGAAAGCTGGAGTAGTGTTTGGCTCACATTTTTTCTCCTGGATGTATCTCATGGTGATGCCTGTGAAAGCTATTTTTGAGGTGAGTATTTAGATTAAGAAATAAAATGAAATAGTAAACTCACTTAATGTAAAATATCAAGTAGCCATAACATTATAACAACATTCAGACAATACCACTCCTGGTTTACACTGAGCTAGTAGTAAAGAAGTTTTCTTTTTTAAAAATTGATTTTATTAGCAGACTCCCACAGCTGTCCAATCCCCTTGTTTATCTTCCTAATCTTAATTAAATAATGAATATTCAAAAGAAAATATGAATCAGGCTCCTCTGTATGAACTGCACTGTTTTCCATCTCTGCCTCTGAAGTGGCAATGGGAATATGAGTTAAAACTTTTTCTTCTGGATCCTAGTAAAATATTTGTCACAGTGTGTCATGATAATTTTTAAAAAGCTCTCTCATCTACCTAATAAATTTGTTAAGTTTATTCAAATCTTATTGAACAGGAAAAGTGCAATGAGTCATGGTTAATACTTCTTTACCTATAGTAAGGAAAAAAAAATATATCAAAAATTCAGTGCTCAAGGTCCTATTCAGAAAACCTCTATGAGTCTGTAATACATCTTCTACATGATTAAAAAAACAGGAAACTTGCTTTAAAATGAATTATTCACCACCTTGAATAAATTTCCATATTTCCTATTTGCAAAACCCCAAAGTCAGTTATGTAAATTTTAACCTACACTAATTACCTCAGGGGTGTGCAAGCTAAAGGAAAGTAGATGCAGTAGAAAAAAAAAAAAAGTCCCAGACATTTCCATCACCAGGAAGCAATTTAATAGAGGAAAAAAATGTGTAAGTTTTCAAAAACAGAGCAGCCCACATATATTCTTTTTTTTTTTAATGTGGAATAGACATTTCTGCAATATCCCTTGAATCAGAGCTTTACTGGAATAAACCAAGTGCTTTTTCTCAGTGGCATGCACCATGGCACACACAGCAAGGCACTTGTTTCTCATCATGACACCAGCATTGTCTAGACTGTGACAACGACCCATTGTGACAACGGGCGTTCCCAACGAGGAGGCATGAAATGTGGTTTAGCTTCAAGTCTGTACAGACATTGCAGGCCCCTTCAGAAAATAAGTGGCTAAAATCTGTGAACCCATGGTCCAGGAGGTACTGGGAAAAGCGTGGAGTTGTTTGCAGGCAGAAGGGCTCAACCACAGCACCACTTTTTCCTACCCCCATCCTGGTACCAGGCTCTGCTGTGGCTGTGAGCCAGCTCCTTCACACGTCTTTCTTGGTTTCTTCATCGGTCTAATTGCACAAATGGCCTATCTACTGATTTCAGAGCATGTTGTCAAGACCAGGGCTTGAAAAGGTCTTTCAATCTGGGCTCAGCCTAGACACACACAATGGTGCACATTGTTTCTACAAAGACAAGAACCTGACTCAACACTACTAACCAGTGCTGACTGGTTATTTTCAGCATCAAACTACTTCACAAATGGCAGGACCTGGTTGTACAGTACTTTTCAAAAAATTAGAAAAATTAAACAAAACCCCACCCAAACACATCCTTTCCTCTTGAAAGCAGGCCCACAAAATTCAGCAAAGCTTTGAAGCAAAATCAATATGGCTTTTATTGTTCAGCAAAAACTGAGCATTTCGGGAAAACATTTACACACACACACCCCTTTTTGCTCAGTCCTAGTCTATTGCAGCCTTCTACTGAGGAGCTCTCCCCATTGCAATTTAAAACAGCCAGTGGAGCACTGGCCTTGGTGAAAATCATACTCCATGCAGTGAGTGCTGTAGGGGTCCACCTTCCTGCCTGTCTTCCTCACAGGTCAGGGTGCAGCAGAGGCAGCATGGAGACACAACCTGTGGGGTCTCCAGCAGCCTCCCACTGCCCACAGTAGTTCCACACACAGAGCTGGTGCTTCCCCTTCATTCCACTCCTTGAAATATCATGTTGGTACATCACAGTGCAGGTAGCGCTGTCTTTTTTTTAGGTTTAAACAGATATCCAATTAAAATCTTTTATTTAGAACTTTCATCTCTGCATCCTAAAATGTTTTTCAGTGATGGAAATCCTGCTCACTCTAATTTTATGGATGGGAGACGGGAGAGCTCACTGAGCAAAATGCCAGCAGGACTAGAAACAAAACCCAGATCTCTAGTCCCAGTGCTTCCAGTTCTCCTCCTTTGCAGTCTGGCTACTTTGTGGAGATTCATTCCCAGTGACTTCAATATCTAATGCACTGTACACCACAAAACAAGTTAAGAAATGAAGAAACATTTGAGATGAACAAAAGAAACACTGCAAGAAAAGTTAACATTCTTTTCAGGCAAATTGAAATTCTGAGATGCTTGTCTGCTCCATGCTAACTGTGGAGAGAGATCACAGGGAAGGGAGACATGGAGAGGTAAGTTAAATGGAGTGCCCTTCATTGGAAGCAAAGACTAAAGGAGCTGGATAAGACCTGCTCTGAAAAATTGCACTATCCATTACCTGTTGGAATTTGTTGGACCTTGTCAAGGAGATGGCCACAAACCAGAAAGGAAAGTTGTTCCAAACCCTGGACATATGGTAGTATTATTGATGGTGCACTCTGCCAAAAAATGCACCACAAACTCTTAGATGTTTTTCAAAGAGAAAGAGAAAAGCAACAAAGCAAATCCTCCCTGACTTTCCTTTCAAATACAAAATTAATTTACTGTTCATGATAATCAAATTAAAAACTTAGACAATTGAGTGTTTTGTAACAGAACTCAAACTCTCTTTTAAGACTGATACTGCAGAACACAAAGTGAGATTTGCTTTAGTTGTGCAACAGCCTTATTACACTGAGTGATACAGATACATTTAGTGACACATTATAGGCTGACCATTTTGATATGTCTGTAAAACACTGCATTATCTCTAACAGTGCAGTGAAGACTCAGCTACCAGTCAACAGAGGAAAGTAGTATTCTGCTTTCAAGGTGAATGCTTTTATAAGAATATATATCAAAGACACTCATTTTGGACAGATATGGAAACGAGATCCAGCTGTAAAGTAGGTGTGATAAACAAGGACCTGAATTTCCCCAAAACTCTGAGATTTTTTCATTCAGGATTTTGATCCAAGATGATAGGACTAACAAATAAAAAGAACTTGAATCACTTTGCTTAAGATGCATTGAGAAAACTCTGGAGGAATGACTGCTGCAGAACTACCCAACGTCTGCAAAACAAAGATCTTGCCTTTCCAGCCTCAAAATAGAGAACTCATTTTTCTCATTTCTGTCTTAATGTTCACAGAGGGATCACCTGTAGTTTTTTCAGAACCACTAGGTGCTCTTTCAGATGCTTCCTACTTCACAGTTGAGAAGATGTAGCTTCAAGGTCATAAACCTTTGGTATCCTCACCAAAATCTAAAGAGTGTTGTAAGTGAATGCAAGGCCATTTATAAGAACATCTGACTACCATAGCCGAGCACTGAAAATATGTGAAATGTCTTTTGCCACTGATTAAGAAACTTTAAGCAGAAACATCTGAGCCTGTCAAAGTTCCACAAGTTCAGATGTCTCCAGGTTAGCCCAGAAATCACCAGCTTCTAAGATTCAGACACTTTTAGCCTAAACAGTAAGACATAACAGCATATGCTACCAAGATATGATGGAAGACACTAACCACATTTTATTAGGGAATGCATTCCCTCCAGTATAAAGCCATGCAGCATGAGCAATGCCAGTGAAAACCAAAGTGAACTATGCCAATCTATAGATCTAAAATAAATAGTTTACATTAACAATGAACAAGTGTCCATAAGCCATGTAATGAACTTCAGCATTTTACCTTTTTCTACTTTTTGGATACTGACAGTAAATCAGGACACAACTGAAGGGAAACTGAAAGGAAATACCAATCGGAAACACTGAAATATTTTTTGTGGTTTTCCCCCATTCTTCTTCAATTTAAAAATGTTTGTCAATTTCAGCACAGAATGTTCTTATTATTTATAAAGCCTTTTCAAAGTCCCTCATGAAACTTTACTCCTTTAATCCTCTTACTCTTCCACTAAGCAGGTATCCAATTTTAGGTCTGTTTTGCAGATAGGGAAAACTTGAGTCATGGCAACAAATTTGCTTCTTACAGCTGCCCAAAAAAATCATGTTCAGGCCAGAGGTTACAATCTATGTCATCTTCCTGAGTGCCTGTTCTTTTTTCTGACTGTCAGTAAAGCATCACCTCACAAATCTGCCTCCATTATAATTGTAATCAAAAAGTATAAACATTATCCAATAGTTCCCATTTGTATTCTCTTTCACATCATCTTCTGTTTCTTCTGTGTGCAGACACATTTGAACACCTTATAATTAAGAGAGACATTCACTTACAATTAGTATATGAAAATTACAGAGGTGGAAACACCACTTTAAGTAGGGTTTACTGTATGATTGTCTTAAATACAAGAGTGGCAATGATTAGCCATGCCTAATGATTTTTCTCTGTAAAGAACAGACCTCCTCCTGCAAGCCTACATCCTGCTCCAAGTCTCTGCTGAAAGGAAATTGTTTCACATATGCAGCTGAGATCTTTCTCTGATTTGAATGCTGACATGAGCAACTGTGTAATAACATCATATCGTGCTGACGTATCTTTGAGTCAATATGTTGACTTTATTGTGTGTTCTCATCATAACCACCTAGTCCTGAAAACTGTATCTTGTCTAAGATTACTGGCACAGCAATGACAGAAACCAACTGTGCTAACAGGTTGCCAGCAGGCTGAACAGCAGTGGTGATTTTTCAGCTTTGTACTAAATAAATAAGTAGGCATATAATGCAACTGGACTCTGTTTCACAGTATTTAACATCTCTCAACTTATGGACTACCTCGTTATATTTCCCACTAACAAAGTGATGTGAACTCCAAAGCCCTTAAAAAGTCAGGTTACACATGAAAAACCCAATACACCTCAAGAGCAGGAGGTTGGACTAGACAGGCTCCAGAGGTCTGACTCTTCTCCACTTGAATTAATCTGTTCTATGAAGTAAAGGTTGGATGTGCCATACAGCACAAGTTCCACTCAACAAATTCAGCTTTACTATAAAACTGCAGAAGCAAAACTTTCCAGCATAGAGAGCAATTCCTTTATCTGCAGCTCAAAATCTGTGTAGTCTATCAATGCTGCTGAGGAGTACCCCATCATAAAAGCTAACCAAAGGTAAACTTAGCTACACCTGTGACAACAGTTTGGCTCCAAATGTATTGAAAATAAAAATAAAACAGCCCTGGGGAAAAAATAATTCTGAAGAATACATGAGCCAATAAATTTGGGGTTTATTTTACTTATTTTTTGCAGGTTTATGCCTCTATTAATCAGTAATGCTGATGCTTTCCTTAAAATCTTCATCTGAGTTTTGCTTCTTTTAACAGGTGATCAGTACTTGATGAAGTCTCTTAAACTTCATCAGGACTTGGCAATCACTAATTCTCTTTGAAGAATCTTTCCAATTGCCTCTGTTTATTGAACCATAGAAATGGACTTCCTTACTGGAGTTTATAGTGGGATAATGAGCAAGAGAGCTGACCAGTCAGATTACCTTAAGCAGCAGCAAATGCAGTATCATCATTTACAGCAGCTGTAGGAATCATTGTTCCAGCTCAATAGAATATCAAGAATTACTTCAGTGCTTTAATTGCCCTTCTGATCTTAAAGTGTGAAAGAACACAGTAAAAACTAAGTGAATACATTTTTAGTGAAAAACATAGGAAATATGGAAGATTTTCATTACTTCCATTTAAATATTTACTTCAATGAAACCCATATAATTCCTGGACAATGCAATCAAAAAAGTGTCACAATTTAAAAGAGCAGCTATAGCTATACTGGGGATATTGTGAAAGCACAGTGACAGACTATTTACAAGCATATAGAACATCTTTTCCACTATTTTGCTTATGTTCATGTAAATTTCCATGCTCCCTCCTCAATTCCCCCGCCCCTCGCTACTTAAAAAAAAAAAAAAGTATCTGAGTGCCCAGAAGCAATAAGGTAGGAAGCTTAGAAATTTGGAAGGTTCCCAGGCTTCCAACTGAGGACACAGGAGCAAGTCTAATAGAAGTCCAAGGGGCAGAAGCCCAATATCCCAACCATTGGGAGGTTCACCTTTTTTTTTTGCCCCCAGACACATTTCTTTTTTTTTTTCCCCCACAAGTCCAAGAGCAGGGTACCTGGTAAAACTATAATGAATTCAATGAGCTTAGCCTAATGATGGATATCAAAAGAAAATTATGTGCTAAAGAAGATAGCCGTAATTCCTACTATATCATGCAAATGAAATAGAAACCATTATACTAACTGACTGCAGAAATGCTTTGTCAGTCAAATAATGTAGCATATAGGTAGCTTGCCTAAAATGAAGTCACCCACTTTTAAGACAAAGCGAAAATTAAACATTGTCAGCTTTTGTGTTCTTGACCTGTAATTCTCAGGGGAAAAAAAAAAGAAAAGAAAAAGAAAGAAAACAAATAAACAAGGAAAAAATCCCCACCCCAACTCATTTACACATGACCCTCATTTAAAGTCTTGTTAAATGTCAAAAGGTAAGTTTCTGCTGAGAAAAAGTCACCTTCAACTATGCATTGCTCTTAGGTGAGTATGTTCCCACAAGGGTTAGACTCAGAATGAACTGTACAATGCTTAGGAGGCTAAAGCTTTGATGAGGGGAGGTCTGCAGGTACTATCAGGATATAAACAAGGTCCCTTTCAGGTCCCTTGCAACCCAAACCATTCTGTGATACGACCCTATGACAGTATTATCCAGTGGGGTAGAACATGCAAGCAAATGTGCATTGATGTTTTATCTGATGTTTATCAGACTGAGGTCTGATCCCACTGGTTAAATTCATGATTGGAGAGTAAATTTACCTTTCTACATAGTACCAAATTTTACCCATGTTCTATCCACTGTTAATGAAAGGAAAACTGATCTCTCCATCATCATATAAATTGATCTTTGTGACTTGGCAAGGAGTCAGAGCAGTGATGATAATGACCCTGTAAGAGTATTAGATCTAATACCCTGAGGCATTAACTTTTGTTTAACCACAAGGTAAATCTTTTGATGAAAGACAACATTTTATTACTATCCACCTGCAACAAATAGCTCATTTCTTACTACTATAACTCAGCTACTGGTACCGAAGAGCAAAACTTGCACTTTACATTCAGACACTCTTGAGAAATTCACATTGAGGTCATGGATCAAAATTGATTATACAGTGATGATGATCAAGTCTTGCAAGGTGCTATGCCCTGCACAGAGGGATAAATGTAGGAGATGAAACTGCTAGAGAGAGATGGAGGCTGTGAAAAAATTACCCCTCATAAAGAATACTAACTTGCAGGAGGAGGGTGGGCAAACAGGAAAGATGTTCTTGGCTTGTGGGGCAGTACTGATCCTTTTAGTCACTCCATTATTATTTTTTTCCTGAGAGAACCTACATAAAACTGAGTAGTCACTTTTATTGTCTCAGTTCAGAAACAGCTAAAAATTCTAGAGTTGGTATTTTTCCAAGGAATTTAAATGAGTGTATAGCAAAATTATGTTGCCAAAAGCCCATCAAGTGCAGTCTTACTCCAGTCACCACTGTTTGCTCCATCTTCAGCAGTCTGTCATGTTTTGAGAGCACCCCATCTTTAAGCAAACCTGCTAAGTCAGCATTATTTCAGGTATTTCTTTGCATATTTCTCTGCTCTGTAAGATCAAGTTCCATTCAGCATGTGTCCCTGCATTGTCTCATGACAAATGTTTTTCTGTAGCACTCTGAATATACAGCCTTGGTTGTACCTCCTCAGTTTCTACCACAACAGAGTCCCAAGTTTTGATTTTCTTGCAAGACAGTTTATTTTCTTTATTGAAAGCAAATGTCATTGGGGCCTTTGAAATCCTTGTGTCTACATGGCACGTCATACAAAACAGCACTGCTTTCCAAATTTAATATTCTTTAATGTATTTGTTAACAGAACATTGACATCTGCTTGATGCTTTCTTTACAAGAATCTACCAGATCTCCCCTATGTATTTCTTGCCAATCTCAGCTCTTCATTTTTGTGTTTACAAAACAGGACATGAAGTAAGAAACAATACAGCTTAAAGTTCCAGAGCTAAAATCTAGCATAAAGCCTTTTTCAAAAAAATATTGTTTTGAGAAATGCATCTGCTTTTTCAAAAGCTTTGAATCATGGTCATCTCACCCACTGAGCTGCTGTTTAAACAAAAGCCACCCATTTTTTGTAATGCTACAAAGCAAAGAAAAACAACAAATTAAGGGATAGATAGTTGATACATAGCTACCCTTTTCATGCCAACACTTCCAGCAACACTCCAGAATAAATCAGGTGCCTCATTGGAGAGAGTTTTTGGCAGCCTAAAAAGGAACAGCAGCAACTCAAGTGTGTTTCTGAATCTCATTTATAAAACCAGTCCCATGTAATGTAAAATCTCACCTGGTATTTTTAACCCTTGGGCTCCCATGGTTTTTTTTCATTTTGTCAAAAGAAAGGAATATGAGGGAGATGTCTTTTAGACTCCTTTACTCAGCCCAAGGGTTAATTACTCAGTTTTGTAGACATTTGAAAATATTATGCTACCTCTAATGGCAAAATTGATAGAAGCTTGTTTCAGGCTCACTTTATGTCATTATGGCAGATTAAATTAACTAATCATAAATTATGCTGGCTAAAGTACATCTGCTACTCACTAAACCTGCAGAGAGAAGTGAAGGGTTTTTCTGATGAATAAGAAGTAAATGCCACACACAAAATTAAAGGCTTTTACAAACCAATAAACATACGCTCAAGCAACAAATGCTGGAAGCATCCCAAAGTTGGCAGCAATAGATTCTGAGGACCATGGCAGCAGTCTAACAAGGAACCTGTAGCTGTTGTGGAAAAGCATCAACACTGCAATGCTACAGGGGTTTACCCATGGATCAAAGAGTAAAGATGTCCATTAAAGAATAAAGAAGATCAATTAAACAAGAATTAGCATGCTCCTGTTATTGCTAGAGGTCTCAGAATACCAATATGACTGTAGTGGGTTGGCCATGGCTGGATGCCAGATACCCACCAAAACCCTCTGTCACTCCCCTCTGCAGAAGGACAAGGGAGGGAAAATGTAATGAAGGGTTCATGGGTCGAGATAAGGGCTGGGAGAGATTTCTCACTAAAGATCATCACTGGCAAAACTAGAATTAGAAATTTTAATTGAATTTATTACTAATAAAATCATAGCAGGATAATGATAAAAAAATAAGACCTTAAAAACACTTTCCTTTCAGCCCTCCCTCCTTCCCAGCTCTCCTCCCTTCCACACCAGCCCAGAGAGACTGGGAATGGGGTTACTGTCAAACCATCACAGGTTGTTCTGCCACTGATCAGGGAGAGGAGTCCTTTCCCTGCTCCAGCTTGGGGTCCATCCCATGGCAACAGTTCTCCACAAACTGCTCCAGTGTCACTCTTTCAGACCATGTGGTCCTTCAAGAACAAGCTGTTCCAGTGTGAGTCCCCCACATGATCGCAAGTCCTACCAGGAAACCTGCTCCAGCCTAGGTTCCTCTCCACGGGTCTGCAGGTCCCAGCAGGACCATATTCCAGCATGGGCCTCCCACAGGATCACAGTCTCCTCTCAGGCATCCACCTGCTCTGGTCTGAGCTCCTCCATGGCCTGCAGGGGAATTTCTGCTCCATGGGGAACACCTTCTCCACTGACCTTGGCTGGTATCTGCAGGGCTGCTCCTCTCACATATTCTCACTCTGCTTTTCTCTGGCCACAATTACAAATGTGTAATAGCTTGCCTGTTTTGGGGGTTTTTTCCTATTTAAATATGTTATCACAGCAGTGTTGCCACCATTTCTAATTGGTCCAGCCTTGGCCAGTGTTTGGTCCATCTTGAAGCCACCAGGGAACGGCACTGCTAGACATGGGGGAAGCTTCTGGCAGCTTCTCACAGCAGACAGCCCTGTAGCCACCCCCACCACTACCAAAAACCTGTCCCCACAAACCCAATACAATGACATGGTGTTTGCAGCATCTACTTCCAGTGTCAGCTCTTCTATTTTCTGTTCAAAGGGACTGAATACACCATTTCTGTAGTCTTTAAAGGAAGTGATGGATGTATAGATCACTGATCTAGAAGACAATACAGATTTTACAGGGATCCTCTTCTAACTCTCTGTATTGCAGAACACAGATGTGACAGCTAATACCATGTCAGTGGGAATAAATTCCTTAGCAGGACATGAAAAACTGAAGTTAGAGATGTGTGAGAGGAATGGACAAAACACAGGCACTCAAGACCTCTTTGTTGCAAATTAAAGAATGAGTCCCTCTCTCAAAACTCATGGTAGACCAGCTCAATCTATCACACTAAATGAGAATTTCCTTTCTTTTGGACTAATATAAGGAAGAAAAGCACTATTGTATTGTATAGCATTACATGTAAATTCCATATGTAGCTGTCAGTTAAAAAGCAGAACGTAGTTTTGGGGTGACCAGATAGATTGTTTCTGTCTAGGAAGCAAACTCTGCTGAACACCTCCAAAAAGATTCCAAGTAAGATGATCAGCCATGTGACCATGTTTACAGGGAGGGTAAACAAAGTTTTGACACATCTATTGTGTTCCTTCAGGTGTCACAGAGTCTCATGAAGCTTTGAAGGCATCTGAAGAGCCCAAACTTAGTTAAAGTACAAACTCTCAACACCTTCTGGAAGGGTTCAGCACTTTCTGTTCACCTATTCCCAGGTTCATTCTCCATCAGTCCCTTGAGGCAGATGAGGTTCTTAGTACCATCTGAGTCCTTTTCTCTCACAGTTCCCTTCCATTTCACATTCTCTGAACAGTATTACCCATACCACCTTCCATGCATGATGCATACAGCTATAAAACAGCCACAAGGAATGAAATATAGCTACAGGATTTAGAGCAAAGCAGTAAGAAAGAGAATTGCGTCCCTCTACCATCATGCAGAAGGCAATGATAAGGTTTAGTCCTGTAGTGGGGAAAAAAAAAATCTGAAAACTTCCCCTGAAAATAAAAGAAAGCTTAGATCACCATCAGTCACTGGATAACCTATTTTAAGCCCATCAGAGCCAGTGCGCTGTTCTCATGTTGCTAATTAAAAATGATAGATTCATCAATTAATCTCTCCTCCTGTCCTCTAGTCTTAGCATGAGATTTTTCAAAGGGACAAATGGTCATTAGATACCCACAAGTATCATTTCAGCCCAGCATACTTGTGCCTTTGTCAACATGAACCAGAACCTCTTTTTATGCGATAAATGACAAAAAGAAAACCTTAGAAAGCTTTGCCACCCTGACAAACATAACAGATTTATAATGGGGAAATAATCTTATCCTTTGTACTACGAACATTGCTACATAAATCCTCCCTGGGCTCCAACCCGAACTTGCTCACTGATGAATAAGCCTCTGTTAAATGTGGCAGAGAGAGATGTCCTAGACTTAGTCTCTTGATTGAAACTCAATTGCAATATTACTACATAGCAGTCAGAGATCCTCCACTATTTAGGAAAGAAGCCATGAAGGCAATCTATTTTTATTCATATTGAAATGGAGACAAAGATAAAGGTCCTGCTGTTAGCTTAGTGAAGTGCCAGTCACATAAAGCATGCCAACGACAGTGGTTATCCTTTCCTCCTTCAATGTAAGTATCACCAGGCAGAGAAATAGAATTGGGGTGTACAAGGTTAACAAGCCAGCATCATGTTATGAAGCAAGTGATAAAATTGTCTTATAGTTCTTAGCTCTGACCTGTTCCAGCGAAAAGCTGCCAAGCAGAATTATGTCACCCTGAACATCTCTCTCAAACTGTTCGATATATGAAGGAATCTCTTCATGTTCAAGCTCCCTGTGAAGGTCACGAGCCTTACTGGAGCTGACAGGCATTACAGCGTCCGGAAAATCTTCACTGACGACACGGGCTGCTTGAAACAAAAGTGGCAGATTAGCTCTCAGCAAATGGGAGCTGGTTCACTGGTTCCTACCTTCTCAGTTAATATGTTTGGCCCACCAATACTTCAAGTATGAAACAGCATCAGTAACGCAACTGACTGCCAGGTGCCAAGTGCCAGTACCAGGAAAACTGTCCTCAAGTGCAAGTTCTGGACTCAGGCACAAATTTAGCATGTGCAGCTTGTTCCTTAGGTACTTTTAAAAAGGCATGCTCTGCATTTCCAGTGGCACTTTGCTCACCTTTTAATCTTAAAGGGACTGAGATTCGGAACAGCTTTGGCATTCCTTCCTGAGAAAGTGGAGTAATAACTGCAATTGAATGGGAGTTTTAGGTGAAGCTACATCAAGCATTTCACCTTCCTTTCAACTCACCCCAAATTATTGGATTCCTTCCCCTAGGTGTATGTGTGCAGCTCCTGCCTAATTAACTGTGTCCAGTTCTGTTCTCACCCGCAAGACCATTCCCCTGATTTCACTGCAGTGACATATGCAGAACCAAAGGGTACATGCATCACATAAATAAAAATAAATCCCATTCATAAAGTCAGCCCTAAAGAGAAACTTTATATTTTTTCAGTTTAATTGATCATGCTATGTTAAAAAAAATAGATCTCATTGATATCTGCTACAGTACTAATACTAGTTTGGATCATAAATAATGACAACTATTTTTGCTCATGTCTCCACATTAGGATCACTAAAAAATAACAGATATCAGATTGCCCACATCTATCTGTCTTGCTTCATATTTCTGTGTGTAAGCTTTTATAGTTCTCTGTGCCTATCTCTTAAAAAAATTGCCATATCTAGTTATTTGCTTCTCTTTGTCCATCCTACCACATAAAAGCAGTTAAAAGAGAGGTTTTTTCCCTCGGTCTCCTTTGAAGTCTTTCATTCTCTAATGAAGACCAGAAAAGGAAAGATAAAACTAAGGCTATTAACATTTCCAGTTTTGCTCACTGCTCATTGTTTAATGACTTTAATTGTTAAGCCTCCCGAGTACTTAAATCACCTCGGTGCCACCAACACACAGGAAGTAGGGTGGGTTTTCTATTTAATTACAACAGGATACAATTCAAAATCATGTTGGGGGAAATGTACAGTAGATATAAACAACTCAAACCATTACCTTAGGGTACGCATCTCTTCATGTAGCACTTTACAAACCTAATGAAAAGTGATTTGACCTACAACTATTAACTGCAAAAACAAAACAATATTTACATTTAAATTTACTGTAACATTAAGGGTTTGGCTAGGAGAGAGAAAACCCAGGAAGCACAGGAAAAGGAAACATTGCCAAAAGCAGAAGAGGGAGCATCGCTTGTTCCCCTTGATGCTGTGTTGTACACAACGGGCCATATGCTCTGCTGGTATAAATCAGCTGCTTTACTGCTTTCACAGGAGCACTGCAAGTTCACATCCTGGGAAGTCAGTTGATTCCTCTCTCAGGGTAGAGCAATAGTCCAAAAGGGAATAAAACCATTCGGTTCAGAAAGATAAATGTGAAGCATTTCATCAAAATATACGTTTTCTTTTTTGTGTTTCTTATTTTGATTTGATGGGCATACATATGCTCATTTAAGCACAGTTGTTCATTTGCCTGCATTGGAAACAAGGAGAGGACAGGGTTAGCTCAGCTGATCTACTCCTTCCACAGTGGCTTTGCAAAGAAACTTCTCAAACTTGGTCAGCATCAGGTTGGTCCTGGCTTGAACTGATCCACAGGTTGGAGGATTGAGGTATACAGAGCAATACTTGACCAAAAGAAAAGCGACCAAATCCTCCCTGTACAAAAGTAGCCAGTGTTAAAAATTCTACTACTGTGTACACAGAGGATTAAATGGCTGAAAATTCACTAATGGATTGATAAACTAATTTAAAACTTGCTGCTTGAAGTTGTTAGCATGGGCATCAAAAGTTTTCATTGCTTTGGATGTACCTAACCCTGTGAGTCATGCTTTCCTTGTAGTTTAAATCCCTTCAGCACAGGCTGTATTTGCAGATGCTGGGCTGTAATTAAAACAGTCTCTCCAGTATTAGCTTGACTGCTTGTGACATCATTTACTTCTTTATTTGTCTATCAGATAGCAGCAGTTTATATACTGAGATGATAATTTAAAGGGTATATTCAGCAGCAGACTACACCTCAGGATGAGTTTGATGCATAAAGCTGCAACAAACTCCACATGGAAAAACAATTTTGGCTACCTGGTCTAGAAAACCACGTACAAATTCTATCTAAAAATGTCCAGTGCTGAAGGCTCATGCACCAGACAACTAAAATTCAGACATCTAAAATTCTGCAAAACTTGGCACTTCAATTTTTTTGATTCTTGCCAAAGAACAATATAATAGAAATTACTTTTTATGGCACTCACCTATCATCATTTAAAATGTTCATGCATCAAAATCTTATATTGACAAAAATGGAAGGTAAAAATACATAGTCTATATCTTTAAAAACAACCAATATTGCCTTTTAAGTTGCCCTATAGTAGGAAATAACACATACCACAAGAGTGACCAACATGTTACTCAGCGACAAAATGCTATAAATATACAAGTATATAAACTCTGAGCCATGTTCTTCTTTCCTTTGGGGATCATCTATTAATTAGGACTGTATGACTACGTGATTTTTCAGCTCAGTGGCCAAATGAAGAAATGAAGCAGTTCTGTAAGAGTGGAACCAAATGAATCCTAGTTTTCAATGGTTTTTCTGATGTCTAATAAGGGTCAAACTCCCATATTAGCTTTTCCCTCGCTGGAGACATTAATAATGCTTGTCTGCTCTGCTCAACTGCCCACTTCCATAAAACTGGTAGGGAAGTCATACC
Organism: Dicaeum eximium; assembly: GCA_013396995.1. Lineage (NCBI taxonomy): Eukaryota > Metazoa > Chordata > Aves > Passeriformes > Dicaeidae > Dicaeum > Dicaeum eximium. Next base: position 823,017 of record VWZP01004041.1, on the reverse strand, counting down.
TGTGAGACTTGCTCCCTGTTAGAAAAAAAAGGGTTGGAAGTGACCAACAAGTTCAAATACTGGGAGGGAAAAACACAGGCAGAAATAAATACACCCCAATATATGCACAGAGCTGGAAACTGCACAAGCTTTGCTTCCCCAGGAAAATCTCTCTTTTCTGGATTTGCTTCACCCAAGCAAAGAAAAGTAATAAATTCAGCTAGAACAGTGTGCAGCTTCACCCATAGGAGAAGTCCTGATACCCATCATGGCACTTTTAAGAAACAAAAGCACCGAGGTTCAGCTTGAGACACACAACAGCAGTGGCCTGCAGTCCCCCATTTGCTGCCCTTACCCTGCACAGGGGGCTCTGATGTGTACATGGAGTGTGAGACACACAAATGCTGATGCATTTGCTTGCCCCAGAATTGACATCAACATAGAACAACTGAGATCATGCTAATAACTTGTCCAAGGTTTTTGCTTAAACCATCTGCATGAATTTAGTTGTGATGGTTGCACTTTTTTTCCCCCTTGCATTTAAAATGAGATAAAACGGGTTTCAAAGATGTTAGTGATATGACCAGGGCCAGTTCAAAAGATTTTGCAACCATAGGCAAATGGAAACATTCATCTCTTCTAGAAAAAAGTTGCTTATAAACTAGATAGTCATCAAACAAGTTGCAGTTCCTGGAGCTCCAGTGCCATGGGCAAGTGCCTGCTCTGTCTCTCTGACAGAGTAAGCCTGTGTATTGCTGAAATACAACAGGAAGCCTCATACAGATACCAAGGACACAAAAAAATTTTGCACAAAAGACATCTGCTGAAAAAGGAGAGGGTGGATAGGCAAAAAATACAAGGGCAGCTCTGAGCTGGGCTGGCACAAACGTCACTTCTCCTTGGATGAACCAGAGAGCAGCAGACATGGGCCCCGTGTAAAGGCTGTGATAGTAAAGGTCTCATGAACCAACCAGGCTTTTAGTAATGCCTGTAAAAATAACTGAAACCAAAGTAAGGCTGTTCACTTGAGGTGAAGAAACGTCTTCTCGTGTACTTCATTGTTTTTTCCTGTAGATGGAACATCAATTTGTATTTTCTGACAAAGCCACAGAAAACTCTTTCTTACTCATCTGTTAGTGTAAATCCTTGTATAGATAACCTGAAACAGCACCACATGACCCATGCATGAGACAATTGCCCACCCATTTATCAGCTTAAATAAGGATTTCAATTTCTACATTTGGGCACATAAGCAATGATATTCCCAGTCTTCTCTCCTAAGTGTGGAATTCAACATGCAGTGCAGCAATCTAGAGAAAGCACGCCACTTAAGTTACAGTTCAAACCACATAAACATGACACAAAACAAAAACATTTGGAGAAAAAGACCTTACAGAATTGCATTAAAATCATCATCCCTTTGACTTGTGAGTTCAAGGGGATGGATTACCCTCTCTCCTCCCCACATGCAGATTCAAAAGAGTTTTATTTTTCTTTATGCAATTGACTTTGTTGTTTACCTTGGAAGTCCAGCATCTTGTTTTCTTCATCTAGAAGCTTCATCAGTTTAGAGTACAGGATTTGCTCATCAAATTTCACAGGATCTTAAAAAAAAAATTAAACAGCTATAGTTTCTTCCAGTAGTATTTCAGGAAATACTATTTTAAATTAAAAGTAAAGATATAAAAATACAAAAGTTAGGAAGACCTTTGACACTCAAAGATAGTTTTTACAGTGCTAGTTTTATAGCTCAGAATAAAATTACAGTCATTTGTTTAATGCAAGGCAATTCAAAATAAAAAATACAGTCATATGCTATAAATGGTGGGCAATATTATATGTTGATCTGGACTGAAATTGAAATTTATAAATTCTGCTAATAGAGTAGCTGAAATGACTGTTTATGTTCAAATTGTTAGATGAATTCTATTTGACTCTTAATGAAAATCAAAATACCCAATTTATTCTAATGTGATTTTGGATCTTCATTAGAAATTTTACCTTGCTGTCCATAATATTAACATGTTATCTGGTATGAGTAGTCATTACAACGCACTATGAATTTTGAATTTGTGGCTGGTTAGTCATTCAAATTTTCAGTAATATCTGCAGATTTTAAAAAGTAGCAAAGGATAAGCACCCTTACCTTTTTCCATGAGACCTAAAAAACAAATAAAATTTACTTAAAGGTTCTACATTCAAGAGACAAAGGAGCAACTGGGACCATTTCTCCCAGAAATTCCATATCTCCCAGACCCTGACTTCTCTAAGTTGTCAGTGAAGACAGGCAGAGAGAAGACCAAAGAAATGCATGCAAGGCTGGTGTATTGAAGTACATGCAAGCTTGGGTGGCTCTTTTTAAGCGCTCAAAATAATCTCAAAGAATATTTTTTTTTTACCATGAAGTTTCAGAGCCAAGTTTTTCAGTTACACTGATCTTTCGAAAAAGGTAGTGGCTTCTGAAAACCTCTTCTGAAAGTATATAATCTTTTACATTTCTTTTAGCCTGCAACATTGAAATGTTCCCTTGGCAAGGTGGCAAGTAAATCCATAGTGGGATGTTGTTTGCTCTCAGGGCATTATGAACTCACACAAATTTCCAGAACAAATCTAATTTATCAAATATAGAAAAGATAATTGCCAATATCTTCATTTTCACAGACTAACCCATTAAAGAATAGTTAGTGGCTAAAGATTTGCTTTTCACCAGATATTCTCTTTGGGCATTGAGCCTGGCTTCCTGAAGTTCTAAGAAGAGTGTAACTTCAAAGTGTGCCCTGATTTCTTAATTTTTTCTGGTTTTGACTCTTGCTCATGACAAGCTGCTAGCTAGAAAGGAGAGCTAAACCAGTGTGGTTTCTAGTCAGGGGGGTGACCATGCAGGACTAAGCTTTAGTTCTGACTGTCTTGTTAAAATCCATCCGCTACATACAAATGTACTTCCACTAATTTAACACTTCTGCAATGAAAAAGAAGACAGAAAGCAAGCCTGGTTTGTAAGTATTGAGAAATCAGACTGCTTAGGTAGGAAGACACCTCTGGAGTCCATCTAGCCCAGTTCTCCCTGCTCAAACAGAGCCAAGGTGCCCAGGACCATGTCCAGGCACCTTTTGAATATCTGCAGGGTAAATGTTTTGCTCTTCACACAAGTATTGGTAAATACAGCATTATGATTGATCTACAGAGGTCCACACAGCCAACCTGAGGCTGGTACTATTGCTATTTGACTTTTAATAAGCAAGTGTTATCCCAACCTTTGAGTAACATTTTTGCCAGGGAGAAAAAGGCAGACCACCAAGAGACAGCCCTTCACACATGGATCTCAGGCATAGCATGATCTGCAAGTGACTAAAACCATCTCTTCACTCCAAACCCTGGAAGCTGATGGCCAAAGAGTCTGTTCCAAATTCTAAAATAAATAAATAAATATATGAAACCCCTACCACACAATACAAATCAGCATTTATGGTTAAGTTTATCACGCAGCCTCTTCAACGCAGTCAAGAGAACATTTCCTCCCAATGAGAATTGTATTTCCGTATATCCCTTATGTCACCACTCTGTCTGTACATGATTGCAGGCATACATGCACAGATACATAAATCTAATCTGCTTTTCATTCTCTGGTTATGAAGCAGATCATGACTCATAAAGCCTTTTCATAAGATGAACCAAGGCAGGACCAACAAGAAAAAAAATCTTTCCTTGAAAAACTCTGAGCCAGAAGTTGACTTTCAAGGTATTACACTGCTATCCTACACAATGAATGGGGAAATTAATGGGATTAGATGTAATTCAACCTTGATCAACCTTGATTTTTTTTTTTTTCACCAGAACACAGAAATTCAAGTTAGGAATATGCAATAGAGCCTGCTTTTTTCAGTCACACAACTTTTTGTCTCAAAAGTTTAAAACCTCCATATGTGCTCGGACTTTCTTGTGATTTTCAGAAGTGAACAAATTTAAGACCCTTTACAATAGATAACCTTTTTTAGATCTGACTACAGCTGTGCATCTAGAGAGCCTCTGCAGTACAAACAAGCACAGGCTCTAGAAAAGCAAAGGGCTAGCAGGGTAACACAGGAGAGCTGGCTCTTGCGTGCTATGGGCTTGTCAGTGCCTAGCAACAGGAGCCGGGCCAAGGCGCTCAGTGAGTGCATAGCTAAGCACTTCATTACCGTGATGATGTTCTTACTTAAGTCCATGCAAATTCAGGCAGGCCCGTTCCCACCCTTTTTATCTAAAAGCCATGACAGCAGAGGAGAATTTCCTCTGCTAGACAATACCTCCTGCTTAATCTCTCTCATACCTATGCATAACTTCTGTTCTTCCAGCTCTGCAGAGTCACACCCTCCCACTGGTTGCTATCGCCCACAGAGAGCAAAGCTAAATATCTCGGCTAAACTGGCAAAAAAGAAAAGCAGAAAAGCCTCTTCATGCACTTTTACAGACTCTGGGGTTTCCTTCTGTTGGGCAGACACACATTCAACTCTGTAATAAAATTGCTCTCCAAGGAGGACTTTGGGAGCAGGGTTGTGGAAAAGCTAGAGCTTAGCGCTCAGTTCTGGACTGACTTCAGGAATTAAAAAGAACACTGTGTAGACAATGCTCTCCCAGCGTGCTTCATTTTCCTACAGCAGCAGAGTGAATACAGAACAGCCTCATTTCTACCTGCCCATTAACTCACTGTCCTTGATCAAAGTCTACGTATACTGCCTATCGTGTTCAGAGCAGTTAAGGCTTAGAATTTAAATTGTAAACCTCAATATTTAAATAGAACTGCATATGTGATCTCTGACACCTCATTTTCATGAATGGAAAAGAATATTCTGACACCAAAATTACATACTTAATTCTGCCTCACCTTCCTCACTGACCTCCATCCCACACTGCCTTGGGTTTATTTCCTCACCCATCAATGGGTCAAAGTAATTTCTGCTGTATTCATTTCCTGTGGAAAGCACATGAAGTAAGGGTCAGCGATTATTAGAAGCACATGAACTAAAATGTTAATTTTGAAATCGACACCAGCAAGCAAAGGGGCATTTTTTGCTACTTTACAAGCTTAATTTTTTTTAACAAGTCCTCTAAGCCTACTGGTACTGCAATTATCATCTTGTGAAAGGTCAGAAAAGGTAATTCTGGAAACAAGTGCACTTTATGTTACTTTTTCTCAGGAGCTAATGAAAAAAAATTTCAAATTTAGATGGCAGAAAGATAAGAAAAATTTTTACAAATACAGCATCCACAATATAAGCCAAATTATTCTTGAAACACACCATACAAGTGGATTTTCCATACTGCAAAGGAATTTGTATTTCACAGCTGACCTCTCCAATTTCAACAGTTTTAAATTTCACCACTGAGGTTTCAACGTCTGGTGCATCTTTAATACTGTATTGAACCAGAGAAGTGTTTAATTACAGGGGAGATACCAGGATACTGCCTCATTAATCTGAACAGCAATTATGTTCAGTTGGACTAGGTAACTAATCCAATACTTTGATGGGATAAACCCACCCATTTTACTACTTTTTAAACTATTTTAACAGCTATTTTATCTGCTTTTTAATTTACAAAAAAAAATTAGAATTATCATAAAATAATATAGTATCTAGCTGCCTAGAAGAACTAATGGTAAAAGCCAGAAGAATCTTCTTTACACAAGCAGGGAAGGCAGGCTTTTTCCTCAAAATATGTGTTTTCTTCAGCAGAAGCGCTACACTCTATTAAAACCATCCACATGTTCACTGTAATTTGTTATTAAACAGGGGGGAAAAAAAGAAAAATAATTAAGTCCATAACAAATGTTTTAATTGCTTGAATAGACATGGATGCATATCCTGGAAAATACATAAAAGCTAAATGTATGAGGGGTTAATTCATCCAAGATACACTACAGTTGTTTACAGTGTATTTGTTTTAGGATCAAAAATAATCCAAGCAGCAGCTCCTTTTCAGAGACTAAATGAAACTTTGATATGAAACTAGGTTTAATTTATATTTCTGGACTGGCACATTTTGACTGTCAGTCTCTGTTCCTTCAATGTAGTAAGTACAAGAACTGAAAATTTGCTTTACCTTGAGGTCTCAATAAAGAAAAAATAAATGAGTTTCATTTTTGTTACTTTATCTGTCAACAACTACTAGGCTGGTATGAATCTTGGCAGTATGTAATCAAACTCTTGTGTACTGCAATAACAGAGCCATTCTACCTTATTCACTGTAATTGTTTTTACTCTAGCACAAAGCACCATGATGTTATATGAACACCCCTTCACACGTTGGTAAAATAATTCACCTACATGCTAAAAAAGAAAATGATGATGCATTTCTTTATTCAATTACTTCATAGCTGTAAATGTAAATTGCTGGAATTTGTTTTGCATCCATACAAACAATATTCAGCTATGGCATAGTCTTTTTGCACAATCTTACTATCACAACAGCCTTTATTGAATTTTAATATCCCATGTGAGTCTGGTGTGAAACTCTGAGGAGTAGACTTTTGGGCAACTCTTCTGGACAGAATAATTGGCATTTAGGAGGGAGTGTCATGTTATATTTGAGTCTGCAAGGCATGGAAACCATTATTCAAAAAAAGAGAGATGCATTAACAAATACCTTTAAATAGCTCGCTCTCTGGTCCACTTCAAAAAAAAGAACAACCTCAACACTTGGAGGAGTATGAGATATTTTGTCCAGGGCTTTGGCTCTGTCAGAACCACACACAGCTGGTGACAGACAGTTATGCAGAAGGAAAAAGAACCACCAGGCTTGATTTCTTCAGAGAAACATACACGCTTTAAAAGTTACATAAGCAGAACAAGTGGTAAACACCAGAATCACCTCATCACAGTGGTTTTATAGATCACAAGCCATTTTAAACTGCAGGACTCCACAGAAAGCTTTTATTGAGGCTTTGGGAAGAGCTGACTCACTCAAACCTTAGGTCACTGCTCTGGGCTGGGGATGTTGCTGTTTGTGGATTCCTTGGTCTTTTGTCCCCCCTCAGCTCAACACACACCTCGAGAAGTGGTGTGACCAGGAGGTCTGGGCTCTGGGCAGGTCCTAAAATTATTCTGAGGCAGTGGGAGTTGCTTTAGTTTTAAAATACAAAATTATCAATTTTAGTCAATATAACACATTGCTCAAGGCATTTTGCTAATAACATTTTGTGAGCATGTGAACAGATTACTAATCATTTCACATTTGCTTTTGGAAATATTTGGAAGTGTATAACATGTAAATTAACAGTCCACTAAGGAATTCACATCACTCTGCTTTGTGGTATAAACACAGTAAATGTTAATACAGGGCTTCCTTATATAGCTTGGTGCTTTCAACAAGGCAAGTTACTTTGACAACCTGCTCCCAAAAAGACCTGGCCAACTTTAGCAACTTGGGTCTTTACTTTGATCCAGAGATTCCCTCAAACCATTAGCTCAATTTGAAGTCCAGTTCACCCCTCAAAAGTGTTTCATTTCATGTGGAATACATGATGGATAATTCAGGAAATCAGAATTGAAATGCAAACCCACAAATTATCTATACATTCAAATAAAAATGGAAAGAAGGGTGTTGGCACAACAGTGACCAGATGGGAATTTATACAGTTTAATTAAAGCAAGAGGAGTTGCTAATAAAATTAGCATAATCCTTGGATACAGCCCATGGGACTGTACACGAATTACTAGGACTGGATGAAACTTAAAAGATGGTTTTTAAACTAAGATGTCTGTAGTCAATTATGCCATCTATGTCCTGAGAATACCACACACGAAAGGCATGACTAAGCTGAATTTCTATGTTGTCCTCTACTCCACAGAGAGATCAGGTAGTCCGTATCAATTACACATGAAAGGTATAGCATGGAATTTGGATAACAGGCAATCATTCCATTTATGTTATATTACTGATCTGGGTTTTTAGTTTAATGAAAAAATAGACAAAACTCTGTTGGATTTGTTAAGTGCCTCCCAATCAAAGTAAAAATTAAGGAATTACCAATAGCCAGATGACTGACTACTAAAAGCTTGAAAAAACAATTACTGGTGCTCTTTTTCAGAGTGAAGCTTGATTTCCAGGGTAAAAGAAAAAACATTCGGTATGAGCCATCTTTCTTTAGAAGATGGTATGCAGATTATGGTCTGCACAAACTTGCCATGATAAGTAACAAGTCCCTTTAAGAACAGCATCATGATCAACATTTGTCTACGAATGACTTGGGAGAACATTACTGGGCATTACTAAGGCAACTCCCAGAACCCTTTTGCATCAGATGGAATAAGACAGAGGCATTTTGGAAAGATGAAATTTCAGCCTGAGACAGCATTTTGACCCAAAGTGCTTTTGAAACATAGTGATGCAGCTGGGAATGGAAAAGAGTAGTCCTCTTTTCCCACAGCTGACTTAAAGCATTGATTTCAGCTGCAATTCCTATTAGGGAACATCACAGCAAATACATTCTCCATTCAACAGAGCAGGACTTATTTCCCTGTGGATACTTTTCATTTTACTTAGCAGACAAGGCCCTTTGGGCAGCCCAGACCAAAGGCTCTGTGATAACTTATTTTCCCACTTTTTTATGAGAGTCAAAGCAGTGTTATGGGGTCAGACTTGAATATCCTCAAAAAAAAAGTGACCACCTCAACTTGGCCAGCAAGAAACAAGACTTGGGATTAGAAGGAAGGGAAAGCAAAGGCCCCACTTCCAGCATTTCCCACTACTTCATTTATCCTTCCTCAAGTCATGATGGGTGATGGGACTAGCACTCCCACCCACCTGTTTTCATCATTCAGTACCTACATTGGTAAAATTTGATATCTATGAGTCGCTTTTTTGAGCCTTTGATTCTACTTTGTACTTTGAAGAAATCTATAAAGAACTCTGAAAAATCATTCAAAAGGATTAGAGAATAAGAGAGGAAAAAGAAGCCTTTCACCTTAAAAAGGATCTCACGGTATGCAGAAGCAAAAAAAAAAACCCAAAACATCAGTGAAAACTACATATATAGTAGGAGTTCCAGCACAGTGAAAAACTGAATGGATTTCCAATGAATTTATAAGTTCATGCTTCATATAGACAGTGATTTAAAAGTGGAAAATAGTGTAGGAAAATTTGAAACTTTCACAAGAAGAAAATTTGAGTTTTTACTCCAAAATTTTGTGTTGATAGAATTACTCATATCCAAATGTTATGAAGATGCTAAAAACAAAACTACAGTCTTGTAGAACATCGTGAATTAATATGTAGTCCAAAAAAGAGTCTTTACTTTCTATTCTCATTTTTCAAGGAAAAAAAGAATTAATGTGAGTTAGTCAGAAGCTATACTTTTAGTTTGGGTTCTTAGTTATTATTACTGACCCAGGATATTAGTCACATTTACCTCAGTTCATGTCCATCTGTGATATACATACCTAACATTATTTTCTATATTTTATGTATAGATAAATATTTTTATGTAGGTCTAAAATAAAATTCCTGGGGGTGCAACTTTATTCCAGGATATCAAATATATAGAAGAGTGGTAGGGATTTTTACAAAGAGCTTCTAATTTTCATTTATACCAAGCATTATTCAGTGAAAAATTACATGTTAATGGCACCTTCATACTGAAGAGCATTACGCCAGTTACTGGACAGTAGATTTTATCCTGAAAGCACAGCTTGTTAAACGCTACCAACACCAGGTGACACGCCAGTTTTTAAAAAAATATTTTAAAGGTATCGCGTGTCATTCTCCTTAAACTCAGCAGACACTGTAGGTAATGAGGAAATCAGATAACTGTGTTTTATGTTCATATTGCAAGCCTTGCATAAACTCACCTGTCAGCTTTGACAGGACCCTGCCAAAGGGGCGGCTCCCGAGCCTGAGCAGCGCAGGTCGTGCTGTGCCTGCCCCGACCCCTGAAAAGCACCGCATCGCACTCACGGCACCCACAATCTTTTACCCCCAACTCCAGTCCTGCACGGCTCACCACCTTCTCTGATGTTTAAGCAAAGGTGCAGAATGGAAATGAGTTATTTTTCCCCTTTTTCTTTTCCTGCAGGCAACAGAGGGCACTGTGCCAAGGGGATGCCAGTGTGACACCTGCTACTTTTCCTGGTGGAACGCTGTTGGTCAAGGATGTGAGGAAAAGGTTTACTGATGATGATGGAGTTCATTTAGGAACAGTATTAGAAAATATGACACATGCCAATGGGGAAAATGGATACTAAGCTCTCCCAGGCTGACAGGCTTGGCTGGTCCCACTCTATGCCAGCGAGGGAACTTGCCAAATTTTGAGGAACTGACAGCACTATTACAAAGCAAACAATTTGCAAGTGTAATAAATTAGCCTTAAAAAGATATATTCAGTCACATTCTGCAAAAGTGTTTTCCCAATTATAAAATGCATCCGTCCTTCACAATTCTTCTCCCCCTACCTTTCACAAATTCAATTTTAGCACATTACTTAGATGAGTGGTGCGGTATCCCTGTTAAAATTGCATGCAATGGATCACGTTTTGCACACTACATTACACCTTGTGCCGTTCTGCTGATTTCAATTGGATTACACATTGTGTAATTCAACGCAAAATTACTTCCAATGACAACCCTTTTATTCCTATGCATACATGGTGATCCATCATGCCCTGCATACCAAGTTTGGCATTTCCATTTCAAAGTCCCTGTTGGAATCAGAAAGCATGGAACCATATACATAGAACTTGAATTATTAGATATAAACTTTTCCATTGTTTAAGGAAAAAAAAAGTGTATGGTTTTTTGATTCATATTTCTGGTTCCATCCTTTATGCAAATCACGCTCCCATTTCCTTCACATGCAGCACAAACATGAATTTACAGCAGATGCCTATTTTTTCACCTGTTTGCTGTCTCTCCAATGGGTTCCCACCACTTCTTTGGAATAAAATTAGACCCTGTTCAAAAAGTGTCAGCCTCCAGTTCCCTATAAACAGACTGAACTCAATGTAGCTGCTGACACTTTTAACAATCCGATATCCCACATGGCTCCTTCACAAAGCTCTTTTTCATCTGTGTATTCCTACATAAAGATCCTTGCCTGGTTACATTCTTGAGCAAGAAAGGCCTTAGATTTTCCTGACACATTTGAACAACCTTTGCCAGCAACTGTTCCTTAGCAAAGGCTTCTCTCTACTTTGGCTTTTGATAAGGAGCAGAGACGCTCTACTTTACAGTGGGATTTTCCCTGTAGGACAAGTGCAGCACGGTGTTAGGTACACCCAGCCTAGCTCTGCAGCTTGGAGATGATGCAGCAGAGATCCACACAGACACTAATTTGCTCCCAAAAGTAGTACAGCCATGCTATTGCCATTCTGTACCTGGGCTAATTAGAAGAATAGTTCCTGGTCTTCAAATGAAAAAACTTTCTTCCCCTCCTTTTTTTATTTCCTTTTCTTTCCCCCCTCAGATGTTGTTAATCTCTGTGGGCAAATTTATTGGAGCATGATATGAGATGTTAACAGTGCCTGTTGCAGATAAAATGGTAGAATTAATTAGAGCTTTTTTTCATTTTAGGAGATAATCTAGTTTTGAAAAAGGATTTGTGTATTGGGGATAATAGGGAAAAAAAATGAATACTTCTTGTCATCTGGAAATAATTTTAACTTGAATCATCAATATTTAGGGTCAGACTGCCTCAAGCCGATTACAAGTGCACAGCATACAGGAGAACACAATTAGCCTTTCCTTTATCTTCCTTGCAAAAGCCACAGAGTACCACAGTCTCCAAAGGTGCCTATGCAGCCACCAGCTACATTGTAGGCCATGCAGTGAGAGTATGCCCAAAAAGCCCCATCCCTGGATTCTGTAGCTTGCACGTGCAGTTGACACTGCAGAGAGATCATATTCTAATTTGATCTGACATGTATTCCCTCTGTATGGTTGGGCTGGAAATTTTACCTATCTTGTGGTGATGTGAGCTGTGCCATCCCACAGGGCTCTTCTCAGCACTAGCCAGACCAAATCTGTGTGTGACTGTGATGAACATTAAAAAGCACAAACTGGTATGAGGCACTTGGACTTTTTCTGATAACAGCAGCTGAGGAAAAAACGTACTGAATGCTAAAGTACAATAACACCTGCTTTACAGGCCTACAACAAAATGCTAAGTACAGTAGTCCTGTGTTCAGGGATTGCTTGTGACATACATCATCCATTTGAAGTTGAGCAATTGCCCTTGTCTTCTGCTGTCAGACAAAGATAGAATAATTCCTAGAAGTTTGGTGCTCCTGTCATGACAGCTTGCTGGAAGTTCTTTGCTGGGCAGACACTTTACCAAGCTAGCCTGAACTTTAGGACACTCTACAAAGTATTTTGGGTCTAAACCCCTTTGGAGAAAAGAGAATACCTGATATTGGCTCACCTTGAGATCAAGTGTCTGACAAGTGAGGAACTGTTGGACACAGGTTCTTGAAGATTTGGGTGATGTAACCCCTAATGTTTCTCCCAGGGAAATTTATCTATTAGACCTTCCATTGGGATGGCCATAATGAAAATCTCTGCAGTTCAGTGTTTGATAAGAGAGAGAAAGGCAGAAGGGTTGGTTGGATTTAGCCATGAGGAAACTGAGTGTTTTAAGAAATAAAAAAAATTTGCACAGTTTGGCAAGTACAAGGCTGCTGCTGGATGAACTTAATTTCACAAGCAATATGTGAAAGAAATGAAGGTGATGGCAGCAATCAGCAAAAAGTCAGCATAAAATCCAGAAGAGAAAATAGGATAGAAACCAATTAGTTGGCTGAAAAATCAGGAGATTAATCTGAATAAATAGTCAGGCAGTTCCCCTGGGTCATTATAACATTTAACAACAGTACCAGGACTTCACTGATGTTGAAGAGCAAAGAGCAGAAAGAGTTACTCAGTGGTCTAGTCCTGAACAACAGGCTACCAGTGATGATAAAGTCTGGAATTTTGTCCATCATAGAAAATAGAATAGTGAATGATAGGGAATGACCTAATGAAAAAAGGAATGGACTAACGATCAGAGCTTTTATTTCTGTCAGATGTCTGCACGGTGACAGCAGAGAAGGTCTCATGCTCTGCCCCAGTTTCCCCACAAGCAAAGGTTGCAGGAGACTTGCACATTGAGTCACAAGAATAGCCCCCACCAATCTAATTTGAAAAGTGAAAAACTCTCTGAACAAAAACACAAAAAGTTTTAATAAACTTCTTGCAAACCGGTTCTACAAGAACCAGTTCACAAACCCTTCTTTCTAGAAGATATTGTATTATAGGAGAAAAAAAATGAAAAAGCACAAACATATATGGGAATTAAGTTATCTGGGGGCAGATGCAGGCAATTTTAAATATCTTGGGCCTTTCCACTTGCTTTTTAATCTCTAGGTAAGGGGTCTTCTGTAGAGAAACCCCCTGTGCAGACAAATAACCAAATTCCAGGAACAGGTTTAAGGCTGTCTTGAACATGCAGGTGACTACTCAGACTACTTCCCAGTATATGTAGTTTGGAGGTGCAAGAAGACATCTCAAAGTAGGTGGAGGTTTTTCTAGAGAGCATTTCCCTCTGGCAATTGCTGACAGAGGAACAGCCTGTGACACTGTTGCCAGGTGGAGGAAATGATAGCAACCCCTGTGGCTATTATTTGCTGCCATTAACAACATGGGCGATAGGTGGAAAGATAATGGAAAGGCAATGCCATCTCTCTGCCTTGCCTCCAACTGCTTAGCCTGAAAACCCAGCCTGATGTTTATATAGTGTTCTCAACCTGTAATCTGCTAAATCCTGCGATTAAATAATTTTGCTCAAGGTTATAACTGGCTTTAAGTTGCACAGTTTAACACCAAGCATTAGAATTGACAAATGCCATTCCCTATTGAGTAAGCAAGTGAACTTAAGCCTGGGGGCTGAGAGCTGGAAGAGCAGCCAACAGCTGTGAAGAGAGGTAACTCCAAAAAAGAAGAGTATTTTATTATTAGCATCTGGGAAAGGAGAAAAGGGAAAGAGAGCAATGTAGAGCCTAACACATTTTTTTTTACATGGGCTATGCTGTTGTGCTTGGTGTGTGGGCACACCCTCCTAGAGAAATAGTTTCCAGCATGGAGGGCAAGTCCCAAGCGGAAAAAATGGGAGAATTCTGTGCTATCTCTTGTGAACTGCATAGTGGTTCCTGAGAGCAGAGGGGCAGGAGAGAATGCTGTGAAAATGTTTCCCCCGTAGTAGAAGATGGCAATAGTGTTCAACACCATGTCTGGCTTTGCTGTGAGCGGAAATGGCACCAGATCTGCAAAGCACCTATGAACTTGGATCAAAGGGAAGGTAGGCTCAAGAACTGATCCCTTGGGTTCTGGAGGACCCAGACCTCAACAGACTGATGCATGCAGGTATGAACTACCTGTAGACCTAGTCTTCACTGAGGACTGTGAAATAAGACTACTTATACATTGCTACATAAATGTAATACTGTGTTTACCTGTGCAGGTGGCTTTTCTCTTTCTCTCTTTAATGAAGAATTGTTACACTTGGAAATGGGAAAAATCAGAGCATGGGGTACCTGAAGATTTTTTCCCAGATTTCAGGCTTGAAGATGTCGGCTTATTAGCGGCCCTTGATAAATTTTAACTGGTCCCTGTGATTGCCAAACAAGTGCTGACACAAGTTAGACTAAGAATAATTTAATGCAAGGTTAGAGCACATGATCTCTAGAGATATTTTCCAATCTAGACTTTTTTATGATGGTATAAATGGATGATTACTTTTTAATAGCTGCTTGACTTAGAGGCAGAGCTATGTGAATAACTGATCTTTTGGCTAACTGGATGAACAGAAGGTCGAGAAGGGAGACACAGTGTTGGGAAACAAAGTTTTCCAACTCTCTGCAAGCTTTCCTCTCCCATTACAGAAACACTTAGCATTGTCTCAAGGCATTGCATCCCAGGCAAAATGGAACAATTTCTACTCCTTTCACAAAGACTATATTCAGCCAGGGTTTTTTTGAACAAAATGCTACTTAGGATGAAAAATCAAAATGTTTAAAAACACATTTCAAGCTTTTAAAAAAATGTGTTGTTTTCTTGAGGGAACTATTCATGAATTTCTGAAGAGGCGACTGAAAGCATGGATAGTCTCCAGCGAGCCCGACTTCATTTTTTGCCAGATAGACTATTTCATTAAAAAACAATCAATCCCTTTGTCTGTTTAATCACTGTTCTGACAGTCTGCAAAGGAAAGACGAAGAATTCCTGCTCCATGTGGCACTGCACAGAGTCACATGAAGGCTAAATGGAAAGCCAAACCTAATTTTGCAAGAAGCCATTAGGAGCCGTGGGCTCTCCAGTCCCCCAAGGATAAAATCTTAACACAACAACCTACAATGTTTAAAAAATGACTGCCTGAAGGTCTGCTCACCAGCCTGCACTTAGCCATTTAAATACCTGGGCTGGCAGCATGCAAGGGTACTTAGCAAGCAGCACCTCCACTTGTGAGTTTGATGGGAAATGCTGGCTGATTGGGACTGCTCAAAGCCACACCAGTTACTTTGGTACCTTCTTCCTCACTGGATTATTAAGATAACCATTTTCCCTAACATTCAGGATTAACAATAATTCAAAAGGGAGTAATTAAATAATAGGTTAAAAAAGATCAAACCTCTACAAAAGGAAAACAGACATCAAGTAAAGCTCCTTATAGTTTGGATAAACCAAAATAATAAACAGAAACTGCTTCCCAAGGCAGCAATTCTTGTAGGTGCTGCATCAAAGCTGAGCTGAAAGGCCGGAATCGTTCCTCCGGACAAGCAGAGTGAACAGGACTCTGCTTCAAGCATCTGAGCAACGCTGGCTGGAAAAAAATAATGAAAGATGAAGCAGAGGCAAGATGCCGATTGACTGAGGGCATATGGGAGACCTGAGGACAACAATCAATCATGGATCTGTAAGCTGTTTCAAACTATTCAATGCAAGGAAGCCAGTGAGGGAGCAGCATCTGTGTGCTCAGACTGGCTGCAGTGCCTCCAAAACCCAGCTCAACCCAAATTAGGGGGAAGCACTGCCATGAGCACCAGCTCCCCATACCCCCTCCCACTGGCAGAGCGCCCCACAAAACCTGCACCCCGTCACAGGGAGCCGCTTGAGCACGGAGACAAAGCCCAGGTCTCCAAATATTTAGACAGCCCATGTTTTTTGGCAGCATGTTGCATTTCCTCCCCAGGGTTTGCAGGGGAGCCTGCTTGGACATGCCGGGATGGCAACGCCCAGCGCAGGCCGCGGAGTGTGCGGGTTGGATGGGGAGCACAGCCACGGCTGCTGTGTTTGAGGCTAATCGGGTCTGATGTCTCACCTCTTGGTTCAGCATGGGCTTGCAGCCCGAGTTTTTGTTGGTGAGCTGCAAGGGTGCTATCTGGCTTGTCATGTCTAATAACTTTCTCTTCTGAAGGCTGATCTGCTGAAAGATCTGTGCTGCTGATGTTAAAAGCTGGATTTTCAATGCCTTCTGTTGCTGCTCTCTCTTCTTTTACTATAGAAAACAAGGAGGTCAGAAGAGCACATTATAGCAAAGTGTATTTCAATGACAAGCAGAAAATTCCTTCTAGTAATTCCTTTGCTGAAAGACTCCAGTGTATCGTCCTCAAATGTCGCCAAAACAGAATTAGGTTAAAATTAACTCTAAAAAAAAAAAAAAAAAGAATAAATGATTAAAATAATTACAAATTGCACCCTGACAAGCAAGAGCAAAATTTCGCCCACAGCCATTTGTCTGTAATTAGTTAATTAATCCTTACACAAATTATGAGCAATAACTCATCAAGCAAGGCTCACCCATCAGAAATTCAGCCGACTTGGATTTCTTCTGCTTAGTTTGCTTCAGAGCCTTCTGCTGGAACTTCTGGAGGGAAATTGTTAAATGAATAAATTAGCTAAAGAACGAAGATCATCCTTTATGATCCACAACTAACACAGTATTTTAAATATGGGATGGCATTGAAATGTCATTTAATTTAAATCTCTGCTAAAGGGGTCAAACACTAATTGAACAACAGAAGTGGAAGAATTAAATAAAATAGAAGAAAAGTTGAAACAAATGCCAAATGAAGGTCACATTAAAATACTTTGTTTTTTCCCAATTTTAATTAATGCAAAGAAACCTCAACAAATGAAGAACATTATAAGTCTTGTCTCTCAGTATGCATTCAACAGCAAATGCTTTATTTCACTTGCAGAACGGCAGTGCTTCATTTAGAAAAGTTGGGTTATGCAGCATATTTATAGACAAACTTCCCTGACACCCCCCATCCTGCTATTTTCTAAGTCCACTTATATAACCAGTGTATCTGTTCATCACAGAGCAGCTAAAAATGAATGAGCTCTACCCTTTCATACAACGCAATAGAACGAGAAGAGAACCAAAACAATTTTAAATGAAGTGTCACAAAAGAGAGATCACAGTCCAGGGGAGAGAGGAAGCAGGACTCATTACAACAACGAAAAGCTCATTTAATATTAGAGAGATGCCAACAAGGGTTACGGTGAAATCAAACAGCAGGAGATCTTGCGGAACCTTAACTCTGACAAGTTCCACAGTAATTCCCATGGGGAAGCAAGGCTCGAAAATTACATGGTCACATTGAACTAAGGAAGGCCCAAGTGCTAAACAGTCTTTGTAGAGTACCCAGAGCTGCACTGGGCAAGAGTCACATGTGGCCTGGTATGTGGCTACAGACCCTATTTCGATGCTGACAGTCAAAACAGGCAAAGATTACCTAAAATAAAGGACATCTGGGAATATTAATCAAAGCCAAAACCAAAGTAAGAAAACAGTTCAGACCCATTTATTTTAGAAAGTCACATGGCAGCTTCCAAAAACATTATTTTTTCCAGCCAGTTGCTTAATTGCCCAGTGATAAAGACCATTCCTGGCAACATAACTCCTGGAAACTGCCAATACAAAAGGATTAATTACAAGAATCATTGAAAAATTGCATTTTTTACAGCATCCATCTTTCCCATTTGATTGTGGGTGTCAATTTCCAGTTAAAAAACAGTGCTTGCAGCAGACAAAATCAATAAATCTGTCAAAAATAACTGAACCATACCACTGACAGGTTACTATAGATATTAATATCTTCATATTTATACAGGTATATATGGTTTTATATATATGTATAGATACATGTATATATGGTTTTCTAGAAACAGTGGGCATCCTCTAAATTAAGACTAATACCCTACTAAAAAGTAAATACGTAAAAATGACCAGACACATTCTGAAAACTACAATAAATAAATACATAAGAGAAAAAATTCCTACAAGCCACATGCAGCACAACTGAAGTTAATGATAATTTTGATAGGAGTTCAATAGATTCAGATATTCACCCTACTGCTTCTGATTTTTTCAA
Source organism: Dicaeum eximium (assembly GCA_013396995.1). Classification (NCBI taxonomy): domain Eukaryota; kingdom Metazoa; phylum Chordata; class Aves; order Passeriformes; family Dicaeidae; genus Dicaeum; species Dicaeum eximium. The sequence goes on along the minus strand of VWZP01004041.1, from coordinate 804,658 downwards.
AGTTACACATTCATTTAGTTAGTATCTTCAGAATTATGTCTGCTTTGCAATATTAAAGAATTGCTGCATTCCTGCATGCCATAAAATTTTAATTGAGCCACTTTTAAAGATTCCAAAGTATTTGTAACACTGCTGTGTGATAATTATTCTTACTATGATGTGTATAATCACTACACAAAACCTTCAATTTCATGTTAACAGCTAAAGAATATCAAGCCAAAAATTCTGGGGCAAATTTTCAAGTAGTATAAATCATTATACATCTGCAATTCGGATGGAACTAAGATGATCTGCATTAGATCCTGTGTTTTCCTCCTGCATGCCAGATTTCCGTAGCAAAACTAAGTGCTCACTATACTGGCCATAGTCAACTTTCAACTGTCATAGTCTGGAAGATGCACAAGCTCCTTTCACAGCACAAAGAAGAAAAAAATAAAGTATTCCTCCTTCCCCATATAGAATAAAGATGTGTACTGCAGTGAGTTCTGGAGTGGATTTGTATATGTGTGTGTTTTGGGGTTTTCACTGTTTGGGATTTTGGAGAGTTTTTTGTCTTGTTTCAGGAGGGTGTTGAGGTGTTGGGATTTTTGAGGTGTTCTTTGGTTTTTTGGTTTTATTTGGTTTTTTTTAAGGATTCAATACAGTTAACACCAAATTTTGTATTTTTCAGTGACACAAATGACTACATTATTTGGTGCTTCAGTCAAATGCCAACTAGAATTTTTAAGTAATTGATGTAACAGGCTTGTGATCCCCACTTGCTGCAAAGAGATAATGCCCTTGTACCTTAATGCAATCAGGTTTTGAAAATATTTTTTTCATGTTTTTAAGAATGAAAGCAATACTAGATTACCAATAGCAGAGTTGAATTCTTCCAGTGTTGCTTCTCAGCATAGCTAAATTACAGAGTATTTCAGTGGTGGCCCTTGTGTAATCAACACATGTTCTTGTCACTTTGTGCTTGAGAGGAAATTAGAAGACATTTTCCTTTCATACCTATTTCCAGCCAATTTCCTCATCCTTCTCTCTTTTACACATGAGCAATTTTAAGTAGTGTAAATAACACTATTTCCCCTGCTTTTTTATTTTAGGTTTCCTTTCCCAACCCCCCTACCCTTACAGTACTTTGCCTTCTCATCAGAGAATAGGCAGGAAATTATCCAGTTGCATTTTACATTCATTTTATCATTAGTCACTACTACTTAATGTATGTATTTATGCAAATTTATGTCTAAAGCAAATGTTCTTTAATCAGTTTGCACATACTTGAAAAACTTAGGTTTTCAATAGCAAATTAAATAAATGCTTTCAGTGACCATTTGGTATGTTTGCAGGCAAAGTCCAGTTGTGTGAGCATACTGAGACAAATGCACATGAACACACACCCATACAGAAAGCCTCCACTCTGATTATAGAACATTATCCCAAAATAAACATTAAAAAGTATTAAAAAAAAATGCACGACCTGAAGCCCAAGCCTCAAGTGATGCAAAGGCTGTGCTGGTTTACACCTGCAGTGACAGGGGTACAACTGGCATCCACAAACCAAACACATCAGATCTGTCCGTCCACAACCAGCACACAGAAAGAGGATGTCCTTTGCTGGCAAAGTCAAGTTTAAAGGGTGATCTTGCCGCTGGTAGCAATTCATCCTACCTCAAATCTCCACGACTGTTGCTAAAAAACAAGAAGTCCTGCCTTTTAATTTTTTTTTATGTCTTTTTACCTTGAGTGTGCTGCACTACAGCAAAGACAAGGGGAGTTAGAAGTGTTTGAGCACAGCGAAGACTAATCACCATGTCACTCAAAAAGGGACCTAAACCTTTAAAAGCTTTTTTGCACGCCGTCATCATTAAAACGCACTGCCTGCTTTCCGATACCAACAGAAACAAAGGAAAACCGGGAGTACCAGAACCTCCAGCACTCGCATCTCTGGGAGAGCAGCGAGCACCACAACAACAGCAGCAGCGGTGGTGAGGGAAAAAACCCTCATTTATAACCAGTGACAACTAAAACCTATGAAGTTTTTAAAAGAATGTGATTGTTGTCAAAAGGAATTGGGTACAACAATGCTGCGTTCAGCTCTGGTTCCACTCAAAGCCGTGGCTGAGGGGCTCTGGGAAAGCTGCTGGAAGGCTGGTGGGCACAGACCAGCAAGAAAGTGAATTTTGCATACTGTACGGATCATCGCTCAGTTCAGGGCAGTCATATTGAATCTGTGATCAACCAATTGTGCTTCATGAAACCGTCAGCCCTCATTTATGTCTAGCTGTTTTCTTCTGTCCTGCTGTAAACAAGCTCTGCTCTGAGCTGTCTCCCTACCCTTATCTGCTTACGAAGATCACACAGACAGACTTCATCAGCAGCCTTAGAGTTAAAGTTAAAGTTACTGCTTCCAGACAGCAGTCCCTATGCAAGCTGGAAGTCAAAAAGAAGAGCAACTTTGGAATGACAGAGTTTTAGTTCCTTTTAGGAAATGCATACCTTAGATTAATACACATACTGGCATGTTATGTCTCTTTCATGAAATTAAATTAGGTGTTCCTAATATGAACAACTGTTTCTAACATCAGCAAACTAGCTCAGCAGATTCATCCATGGTTTTGTTTGTGGGTTGGTTGTCTTGTTGTTGGTTGTTGGGTGGTTTTTTTTGTTTTTTTTTTCCTTTGGGGCCTTGTTTGAATACAGCCAAAAGAGAAGTAGCTGGAAATATTGTCAATCTGGTAGTGCTACAAGAACCTAATAATGCCTGAAATGCTCTAAGGAGTGTAAGGATGGTAAACAGGAACAGGTATGTTGGCTTCTGTTCTCATTCACTTCAGTGAGAGCATTAGCCTTTCAACAAAAAGCAGAGCACAGTTTTCAGAGAATGATCCTCTGCATAAAAAGGGATGGAGCCTCACTAAGCACTTATTCCTCTGTGAACGCACTCACACACGCACACACAAATGCATTAGTTGGTATTTACAGCATTTAATTCTTGCAACCAGCTGCTAAGTCCCTGTTAAGGCTTTCCTTTATGCAGCTGGAGCTGGAACCTTTTCCTTACTCCCAGCCTATTAGTTTGTCTATTTAAGGGCTGGCAGCCATAGAGAAACAGCTTGGTATTTGCACCTGTCTGCTTAAGCACTCTGTGTTTGATTTTGCAGAGAACAAACTCTTCATTGCTAAAGAGAATGACACCTGGTGGGGTCAAAGGTGTTTCTAGCTGATTCTGCAGCAATCAAAAATGAATAAAATAAATAAATAAATAAATAAATAACCCCACACGCTGTTTATTCTAGCTAGACAATGAGGCCAAAGGAAAAGGCATCTTGTAAAAGAGCAGCTCAGTGTGTAGGTGGACGATGTAACCCTGTGTGCCTAGTCTAATAGAACACTAGGCACAGCTAGGCATGAGTGAACCTGCACGCTGCCCACGCAGGAGCACGTGGGAGAGCTTTTGCCTCTTCCCCTATAAAACACAGAAATGCTTCAGAAAGCAAACGTGCTAAGAATCCTTCTGAATTTCTACATATGGGACTGCCTCTTGAAGACCCACAGAAAGCTTTGCTGCCTAGACTGTCAGACCTGTGAGAAAATTGTTTTTATACGACTAAAAAGAAATGCGTGCTCCATTCATGTGTATGCTCAGAGATGTGCAAGTGTGGCCATACTGAGCCCCATTAGCTGGAGTGTAAATCAGTGAGGGTGCACATCAAGCAAGTAACCCATGGGTGATCTTTCAGCCTTACACAAACTGTCTCAGCACACTTGCTCCTTGCTGGAAAACGAACGCGGTGCTTTCAGTCAACTTTCATTTACAATTGCACTGAAAGAAACAACAATCTCACTGGTGTATTAGTTCAGTTCCTAAGAAGTAGTCTTTTTATTGCTTGCTCTTAAAATAGAAAAGCCCTCAAAAAACTCAAGTACAGAGCTGATGACAAGAACAAAAATGCCAGGGGAAGAAAAAAACTAGAAGGGAAATAAAACAAAGTAAAACATACAATTTATTAAACAAAACATTGGTGCTGCATTTTGATTTCATAAATTGTCCCCATTTGTACTTCCTGTTTAAACAATAACTAACATGATGATGGGTTAAATGAAGTAGAGATTGTCACAAACATGGCCTCACTAGTAATTAATGTAGTTTAATATGGTTGTTGGCACACATCTCACATGACAGATAATGTTCCAACATGTCACTGATAGGACCTTTCAGCACAGCTTTAGGAGATCTACCAGGCATTGCCGAGGTTGGTTGGGTCAAAGGGTTGAACCATGTGTAATTCAGAACAGAAGAGGTCCCACGGTCACTCCACAAAAACAATTACACTACTTATTTCACTCCATCCCTTGCCCGAAATTCACAAGGCTCACAGTTTCAGCACAGTCAATCTCACTCAGCCCTGGGGCTATGAGCCACATGAAAATATGTGGTGCTGTGTTTATAAATCTAATCAAAAATAGAAACAGTAGACAAGCACAATGAGGTCCTACTATGGATCATGGGAATTCTCTAAATTCTGAAGGCACTTTTGTTTAACTTCTGTGGGCCTTCTCCTACCATTACATTGTCTGGTACTCTCGTTAATCATCTCCTTGACTTGTCAATGCTATAAAGGAGCCTATGCGTCTGCTGACTTCCCTCCCATCACACTACAAATAATATTATGAAATAGCAATGCTAGGAATAGTCCCTTTAACTTTTCTCTTTGGAAAATACGGCTTTTTCTTCACTTACCTCTTTCTCCATGTCAGCCTGCCCTTTCTCAGACCTCCAGCAAAAAATGCTTCCTCCTGCAACAAAGGAAAGGCAGTATATCTGAATTTTCAGTCTACAGTTCTTAATACTTGCAGGGTACCAGCCCACAAATCTGGTGGGATGGGGGGAGGAGGGGGGGAATCTTTTCTGATGCCATCCCCTCTCTGATCTTGTCAAAGAGCAAAGGGGTGATGTAGTGCTGCTCCTTCATTTCTTTTTGAAAATAAATTTGCATCAGATCATTTAAAAAAAACTTCCAACAAACATAAACAAAAAAACGTAATTTAAGATCAGATGAAGCAGTGCCAACAAAAACCTAGTTTTAAGTGGAAGCAGGCCAGAAGTAGATAATTTCTACCACCAGAAAGTAGCTAGTAATATGACGCAGAGTTTGCTGCAGAATACACCTTATCTGAAGACTACAGTACCAAGGCTGTCAAACACAGGAATGCTTCTGTAATCTGGCATTTACATGAGTCCCACTTGTGCCTCATACCCTATGCTGGGATTTCCATTGAAAGGATGAAAATTTTCCTCTACATTGAGGTTATAATTAAGCAAACATAAAATAACTTCACAATTTCATGTCAGTAAAAAGGCGTCAGTTTTATACCAGTTACTTTTGTCTCTATTTGGGAATACAATGTATTCATTCAAAATGGCCAGATAAGGTGCCCCCGTGCCCACTGAAATCAGTGACAAAACTCAGTCTGACTCCACAGTTGCAGGACCTGACCCACAATGAATAACAAGCTTCTTCCTCGGCCAGATTTTCCCTTGTGCATTTACACAAACACACTTTCAGATTATTTTGCTGAGCCTGAAAACAAAACAAGACTTTGAACAATTAAAAATATCCCTTCAGAGTCCCTCAGAAGCCTTAGGTGACCTTCTGGGTCAGAAGATGCCCTGTACAAAAATACATGTTTGGCCCCACTTGAGGAAACTCTCTCTCCTGAGGGCACCAGGCAAAGAAGTGCCTGATTCTGAGTATGTGCTTGGATTTCATTGAAATCAATACAATGGACAGTGGATGGGGCCACAAATGCTCCATGGAAAAAGGCTGCATTGTCACTGCAGTTTCTCACTAATCAATGAAGGGCTGAGCTTTTGCCCAGGCTTTGCTGATGCTGAGAGCCTGCTGACCTTTGCCATCACTCCTTGATTTCAGTGTCCTTCTTGGGGTGCCAAGGCCATCGAAGTGATGCTGGGGGCTATAAATCCAGCAGCTCCTGCTCCTCCTACAGCCTGCCCTGCCCAAACAGCCCCTGCACCACAGCCCACAGCTGTTGCAAAGCTCTCTGCTCCAGGACACTATGCAATATTGAAAATAAAGCCCCAGCAAGACCCCACAGATAGGCTCAAGTCGTGTATCTGATCATTGAATGTCTCAGAAAACAGCCCCAGTCCCAATTCCAAAATCTGGGATGGGTTTTCAGGGACAAGGTAGTATGTGCATTTCTTTTCCAGCTACTGGAACTGTACATCCACTGAAGTCAACAGGTAACTTGTTTCAAGCCCAATGGCATGGCGTATTGCTTGTTATGGCTCAAAGGGGAACAGCAAAAAAAGAATCACCAGTATGAACCAAAAGCAACAAAAGCTTGAAAGGGCTCCTTTTCAAAGTAGAATGGTGAGAAGCTGCCAGCAGAAGAGAACAGATCAAGACATAAACTGTGAATTCAACATTTTCATCCATGGTCAACATCTGTGCATTGTAGAAGAGCTAAAGATGCAGCAATAAGGACTTGCAAAGTCACAACAGTCCAGGAATCCAAACATTAATGGGAAGACTTGGAGGTTCCATCTTTTTAAAAATGTGATTGATGAAATAAGGACAGCAAAGGCAAAGATAGATAAACAATGAGTTCAGAAGAGACATTAATAACATTAAGGTTTAAACACTGATTTTCTTAGAGTTTGAGAACTTCCTACTATTTGGGTTTTCCAGGAAATTATTTGTTTGTTTGCTTTGGTGAGGACACATTATTGGTTTTTTTTTAATGAAGGTGTTAGACATTGCTTTTTCATTTTTCTTTATAGCACCAGACACACAACACATTCCACACTGCATCAACTGATGCTGACTGTGGCCTTAGTTAACCTCACCAGCCTATTTTCTTTAGCTGGATAACAGCTGAATCATTAGCATTAAACTGTCTTACAGTCCTGAAAGAATATGGCAAAAACAGAGTACATTATCTTCTCAGCAATCAAAACACAACATAAAAAGTATCTGAGATCCCAACAGGTATTTTATTTCATACCCAGCTGATGTATCTTGCATGAATTTTGGATGGATTTTAGTTATTTTTAAGTCCATTTGTAGCAAAAGAGCAAAGCAAAACAATGACTTAAAAGTTCTTAAATGGGACATTCCGCCTTTTTTCTAATTTTTCACCCAATTATGCTTTTATTTTCCACAAGAGGAAAAGCTACAGATGCTAGATTAAATATGCAAGATATATTAATAACTTTCTGTAGTGAAAGTAATCTGTTTTTTAATACAAAAATAGAGGAATTAGAGAGATGCACAAAAACACTCTTTCGGGCTCAAAACAACACACTTTTCCACTGGAGCATGCTCAGGTACATATTTCTCACAATGGTTGATACTTCACGCTGCATCAGCCACCAGAAATCACTGGCACCAGTGTACAACAAGGGTGTCACAAACGTAGCCATGAAATGTGCGGTTTCCACCGTGCTGGCACGCGGAAGGAAACAACTCTCCTGTTTGTGGCTGTGCCACCCAGAATCTCCCCAAGGTGCAGCCCAACGCTGGCCCAGGCACATCACCACTGGCCAAGCAGAGCAATGCCAGGCACAGCTGAGGTTTCTGGAGGAGAAACAGCAGGAGCAGCAAAGCAACAGTTCGTCACGGCGGGGCTGCCCTCGCCTTCACCTGGAGCACCATCTATCACATGCTGAGAAGCAGTGCTGTGGGATCCCTGTGCTACAATATCAGCAGAAAACACCGAGTAAATGATAACCCTAACAACCCTGCTTGTAATTCCCTCTGGACTCTCTCATAAATACCAGGTAGCCAGCCTTGGTCTTTAAGAAATATTTCTTCAGGGGAAAATTGCACCTCCAGTGAAGAGAATCCATCAGTCACTTAAATTCAGCAGGACTGACCTTTGAAGCCAAAAGCACTGTGCTTATCCTCCTTTAATCATCAATTTTGGGAGCAGGTCCTTCAAAGTAATCTCAGATCCGTGCTATATTTTTTCTTTTTAATTTTTCTTTTTTTTTTTTAATTTATAAAGAAAGTCGCTTACTGCAATATGTCTTTGTAAAAATTATTAACAATCTCAAAATTAAACTTACATTCAATTCCTTTGCTTGATAGGTTGTGATGTTCCTAACCTTTTTCTGTGTGCCTGAAAAGATTCATAGATAGACAATTTTTCTAATGATAAAGCTTAGTAGGCAGCTAAGCACCACTCAGCTGCTCATTCACTCTCCCTTTCAGTGGAATAAGGGTGAAAATCAGAAGGATAAAAGTATAAAAACTCATGGGTTTATATGCAGACAGTTTAAAACCATAGACTGATTTGGGTTGGAAGGGACCTTAAAAATCATCCAGTTCCAATCCCCCTGCCATAGGCAGGGACACCCTTCACTAGACCAGGCTGCTCAGAGCCCCATCTAGCCTGGCCTTGAACACTTCCAGGGATGAGACATCCACATCTTCTTTGGGCAACTCATCATGCTCCAGTAAATAATTTCTCCTTAATATCTAATCTAAACCTAATCTCTTTTAATTTGAAGCCATTCCCTTTTGTCCTGTCCATGTGCTCTTGCAAAAAGTCTTCCTCTGTCATTCTTGTAGGCTCCATTCAGGTACTGAAAGGTCATGATTAGAATTTCCTGATGCCTTCTCTTTTCCTGACTGAACAATCCCAGCCTTAGCCTTTCCTCATAGGAAGGGTGCTCCATCCCTCTGATTATCTTGATGGCCCTGCCCTGGGTTTGCTCTGACAGGTCCATGTCTTTCCTCCTGTGCTCAGGGCTCCAGAGCTGGAAGCAGCTCTCCAGGTGGGGTCTCACCAGAGCAGAATAAAGTGGCAGAATCACTTCCCTTGCACTGCTGGCCATGCTGCTTTTGGTGCATCCCAGGATATGGTTGGCCTTTCGGGCTGCCAGAGTTTATTTTTTTAAATGAGAGGGAGAAAAGAAAAGGGAGTAGGGAGGGAGCAGCAAGTAAACAGTGATGCAAAAGAAAACAATTGCTCACCACCAACCAACTGATGTCCAGCCAGTCTCCAAACACCTTCCACCCACTCCCCTCACACTCAGTTTTGTTGCTGGACATGACATCATACATTATGGAATATCCCTTTGGTCAAATGGGGTCAGCTGTCCCAACTTCTTCCCCTCCTAACCTCTTGCATAGCCCCAGCCCACTCGCTGATGGGGTGGTGTGAGAAACAGAAAAGGTTCTGACTCTCTGTAAGCACTGTTCACCAATGGGTAAAACATTCTCATGTTATCAACACTGCTATAACAAACCCAAAACACAGCCCCACACAAACTACTACGACAAAATATAATCTCAGCCCAAACCAGCAATTCCTCTGGAAGCTGGAAATATCAAAATTTTAGGTTTTGGGCCACCATTCCAGTATTCCTATTTCCCACCAAATTAAAAGCACCACACATGAACATTGATGACACCGCTTCAGAGCCTGGCTTATGGATTGTGATTCCCTGATTCCCTTAATCTCCTGATTAAGTCCCAGGGCTCACATTGAAGAGTACTGAAGTTTTTAGTGATCTTCACCTGACCGTCACTAGCGAGGGGGGAACAAAACCAAACCCAGACTGGATAAAAGGCATTCCAGAATGGGATAAAACACTCCCAGTCTTTCTTGCCAGGCTTTTTGTTTTCTGGGGGTTTTTTTGCCAAGCTGCTCACTGCAAGACTTGGAGATTGCTCAGATTAAGACGTAGCAGGCAGCAGGACTGAGGGACCAAGCACAGTAAAAAAATCATGCTCGTCGTGGTCAAGCCAAAAATTCTTTTTCCTCCAGTTTTCCACATGTAAAACAGGAACAGTAATACTCCTGTTACCTTCATGATTCTACCAGCCACAGTGAATTTCTGCACACCACCCTGGATGCAATATCATGGTATGAGGAACCTCAGCACTCCCACTGTCCTTAATTTTCCTTTCCCACCCACAACCCAGTTCTTAACCAGCAAAAAGAAAAAAAACCCATTCTTTTCTTTTCATTACAGAAAGTTTTGTGACTTGTAATTCTTAAATTACGTGGCCTTCAGATTACAGAAGAATGTTAGTTAGAAGTACTGAGCTGCACATGAAATCCTGAAAAAAATAATATATGCTTTAGAGACAAAACCAGTGAATGATTTTGCTTGTTCAGAAACAGCATTGTAAACTCTAAGCAGACATCACATGCAAAGGTAAATTTAAAAAATCTAAGTATAAAATACTTATTATCAGTCAACATGTGTGGCAAGAGCCCCAACTTCTTTTTAAAGTGTTTCAGAATTTCTTCCCTAGTTTATTTTCAGGGAACAAGTAGTTCATTTTCTGACTGTATTTTTTATTTGCCATAAAGTTTAGTACTTCCTCAGGAACGTCTACTTTTTATTTTCTGATTACCACTACTACTACAAAGAAAAGCAAACCAATCAGAAGTTATTTTTATGCACCCTGCAGTTTAGGGAATCAGCCTACAATGATTGGAGAACTGTTTTCCAAGAAAGTTTCACTGTAAATAGCACAATCTGCACTAGGAAAAATTCGGTTTTGCTGTTTGTTAGTTCAAAGATCAAAATTTCAAATATATATATACGAAAGTGAAATGTTAAAAGGTTTTCTCTCCGAATTAATCAAGAGTATAAGCAAGGACTCATTGGAAAATACAGGAAAATGCTTCTTGTAAAAGTTGTACTTGTTACATACATCACTTCAGATATCAATACTGTTGCTAATAGATCAGGAGAGTTTTCTTTCAGTCAAAGAGACAGAAATCATACTGTATGAGCAGTCCCAGAAGGAATACCTCTAGTTGTTCAAAACATATTTCACTGCCTCTGGCAGGAATTTCCGGATTAGTGTCATATACGTGTCAACATGAAACAACATAGGCTACTTGTTCATACATTCCCATTAGTCTCCCTTGTATCAGCCTATATGCCAGCTGACACTGACTATACATATATATCAATATACTCACCCAGTGAGTGCACCCCTCTGTCAGGCACTTGCTAATGAGACATCACCACCAAGTACAAGTGAAGGGAAACTGAGGCAATGGCTTCAATAACTGAGAAAGTGGCACAAAGTAGGCAGGGAATTAAGGAATTGGGAATTAAGTATGCATTTCTAATTTGCATACCACCAATAAGAAATGGCAGTGTATAAAGACATATTTTGACTAATAAACAGAATTGCAGCTTGGTTTTTAAGACTCAGCTGATAAGACCTAGACACACACAGTCCAAAGTCTGTAATGGTTTCCACTAGTTTTTAATCAATAATAGCAGGAAAATTGTGCTTGGCATGTTTTAAACTTGGTATCTCCAGCCAGCACAGTTAGGTGTGAAGTTTCTTTGTCCCAGCCAGGAAATCAGCAATTGAAATTCTGACTCCAAGATTTGAACTCTTGGACCAAATCTCCCTTTGAAATAAATGCTAATGATGTTTCATTTATTACATGTGAAAAACAGCTACCTCCGGACCTTGAACAAGCAAAGAATAGTCAAACATGACTGTTTCTTAATTCCTGCATTTTGGGATAGATGGCATGTCCAATAGGCCCAAAGCTGTTTTCTAACCAATGGAGAAGCTGTAAAACTGATATGCCTTCTGCATGACTTCCTCTGGTAGAGTAGAAGAGTCAGCAGCAATCCCATGACATCTTCTCCTTGGTGATTATTAAGCAGCAGCTTAATAAATTCCTGCTGTCTGCCCCCTTCTTCTCTCCAGCCATCCATTCCTGTCCTTGGAAAGCAGCTCACTGAAGTCCCATTGGGCTGTATTTACTGTAGATCTAAGCCAGGTTAAAAATATCTGTCCCCAAAACACCTATTTTTTTTTATTATTTACCTTGAATCATTTCACTGGTGCTGCACTTGGTTCTGCCGCTACAGACAGGGCACAACCAACTCCATCAAGGAAAAAGATTATCCTTAAGTGAGCTTTCCCATCAGAGAAAACATATACTAAAACTAGACCCCCATGATGACATTAAAGTTTACTACCAGACCCATAAACTAAGATTCTGAAAATATTTATGTTCCTCCACCAGCAGAACACAGTGAAAAACTACACTGATTGATATTGTGAGACCTAGAATAGAATCTAATACCATACTGCAATAGTTGCAGCTAATTGAAACAAAAGAAAAAAAAACCCCAAAACAAATAAACAAACAATAACAAAAAACCAAACAAAACCAAAAAAACCTTCAATGAGGTAGCATCCAGCAATGATTTGAGGATTTAGAAACAGGAAGGAGGCACCATCCAGCACACATCCAGAGAGAATGCCCACACATTGTGTGTGTGTCTTCTGACCAGTCCACTGCCTTGGAGAAGAGCAGAGCAGCCCTACTTCCTTCTCATCCATTTGGGTACAACTTGATGCCCCACACCTACTTCTCCAATTTTGGACTGGTGCAGTCTGGAAGTAAAAAAGCAATGAATTTGCCTTTCCACGCAGGGTCATCAAAAGGCTTAAAGATCAGTGAATTTTTTGAGGTTTTAGTGGCATACTAACATTTTCATAACTTGCTTGGAAGAGGCAGTTTCACTTGACAAGTGTCTAAGTTGAGCCAGAAGAAGCTGTTTTCTGAGCATTACTTGCTATGTTAGGAGAATAAGGGAGGTTCGGATTTCTTGGCTTTTGCTATTTTGGGTCACACCCAATCTGAAAATAGACTTTAATACTGCATTTTTCACTACTTCAGAAAAGGGTTTGAAGGGCAATGCTACAAAGCATGTAATTTACTCATTTAAGACACTACAGTCTATAGGTTCATTGATTGCCTAGTTAGGATTTGGTCTGGACAATTAGTAGAATTTAAAAGCATCTTAGATATTGAGTGGAAGACATTAAATGAGGAGGAAGTCTGTAATTTATAGGTCTCAATCCTGAAAAACATTTATGCACACACTTTCTCTTTGCATGAATTACTTTATTGAACACAGCAGACTAATGTATAGGCTCACTCCCAACTGAGAACTTTTGTAGTAAGAGAATGTGTGAAAGTTTCTACAGAACTGAAAAGACATGATTATACTTCATTTTTTCCTGACCCCTCATCCCTTCCTTCTCCCTCCCTCTCTCAAATACCAAATTAAGGACAAAAGGAATTCATTCTAACATCTTTTCAGTGATTCTAGGTTGGTATAATTTTACTGATTTGAGAGAACGATTCCTCATTTGGTGAAGATGAAAACAGTTTCAGATACTTACTGCTGATCAGTCACTTTCTAAAAACTAAAAGCATTGAAGTGGACATAAGATAGCCCAAATACTAAGCTCTTTTTCACCGTAAATTTCAACATGTTTTTTTCATACCCTAATAAACTGAGGATTTGCTCATGCAAATTTTAACAGCAGACAATACAGAGACTGCCATAACATGAGATTGTACGCAGTTTCTTGTCACCTTAATTCATTCCTATTAATTTATTGACCAAGGGTTAACTACTTAACAGAATCCAAAAAATTATAATTGACAGATGAAGAATTTTTACCAGTTGTCATTTGCTACTGCTTTTTCTTCAAGTGACACCTGTGCTGGCCTGGTATACTACCTACCCAAAACAGGGGCCACAGATTGCTAGGTGGAGCAGTAGTAACTTCCAGCTGTTGATAAGTAGCAACTTTTGAGACCAGACTGATTTTGTCACTGCAGGCTGTCCCACTGCAGCCTACATGGTGCTGTGCAGAACTCAAATAAGGCATGGAGCCCACTGGAATCAATGAGGAGACTACCACTGGGTCTGGAAAACTCGAGAGCATCCTGTCAATATACTACACAAGTCCCATCCAAAATGTAGGGGCAACTAGAAACCTCAGGAAATCCATTGAAGCTGGTGGAAACAACAGAAGTGACCTTTAGGAAGTACTAATACTCACAGAGATACAACACAGGTTGGACAACAATTGACAAGAATTGTTTATATAGCATGTTTATTCTAGATGATATTTTCTTATGGGTTTTTCCCATGATAGCTGAAAACATTAAAACTAACATTACTTCCTTTCCTTTAAATCAATTCACCTACTAAACTGTTAAAAAATTAAAATGACAATTTGCATAAGGTCATGTTAAACTCTTCTAAAATCAATCTCTCCCTCAGACTTCAAGAGATTATTGAAAGGGCTAACACAGCCCTGATCTACAAGTGAGTGGGTAATTTTGCCACCTTGTCTCCTCACACCAGGACTTGGAAGAATCCTTCAGCAAGATCTTCCATTTTGTTCCATCTGAACCAAACCCATGTTTTTCCTCTGTAGCTGACAGAATGTATGGAAAGGCAGCAGTAGTAAAATGCAGAATACAGTGCTCCAAGTGCCCCTTTCAGGCCCTGGCTCATTGATGTGGTCTTCCTAGTTAAGATTTTTCATGTTGCAAGTGGAAACTGTATTGCAACTATGGCAACTGTATATACGTGGCTCTTTGTCTCAGAATGGGTGGACTAATACTCCTCCATTTTTGACTCATGAATCATAAATGGACAATATTTCAGTTTGAAGCTATCAATATTCCCATAGATCAAGTTTAAGCCTTTGGATAATTACTTCTTACATTTCTCACTTTGCTGAAGGTAATCTTTAAGGTGAAAAAGCAACTGTTCTTCCTTAAGATTCATAAAGAATACCTCAAAAAATCCCTACTCTTTTTTCCTTTGTTTCCTCTTTCTCCCCTTCTTCCCCTCACCTTTTTAATATCTGAATTAAGAATGTAAAATCTTGTCTTTCGAGAGAATTTGTAGATGCTTCCAGAGCAGTGGACAGCTGGACTAGGAAATATCTTCATCTGAAGTTGAATGAGGGAAGCTGCTGGATCTCTCACATGCATTCCTGCAACTGGTTATTGGGTGTTACAGTTAATAAAGACCAAAGAAAACAAAACAAAGATGACCACAGGGGTTTATGCTGCAGTGAGCTGTGTGTGAGCAAGTCACTCCTCAAGCAAAATCCAGCAGGACTCTGTGAAATCCCAAAGGTCCTCTGCAATAGCATGGCTGCAGGACTATAGGCTGAATTTAACATGGAGCCCATCCTCTAACTGCCTGGCCACATGCAATTCCTTCAGCCACTTAATTGATCAGATTCTCAGTGTCACTTAATACAAATAATAAGGTGTTGTAGTTTAGTCCCAGCCAGCAGCCAAGTCCCGCACAGCTGCTCACTCACTCCGCCACCAGTAGGATTAGGGAGAGAATGGGAAGGATAAAAGGTAGAAAACCCATGGGTTGATTTAAAGACAACTTAATAGAGAAAGAAAAGGTAGCTCACACCAGCAAAGTGAAACCAGGAATATGTTCACTGCTTCCCATGGGCAGGCAGGTGTTCAGCCCTCTCCAGGAGGCAAGAGCCCCTCACATGTAACGGCTACTTGGGAAGACAAATATCACCACTCCAAACATCCCCCCCTTCCTGCTTCTTCTCCCCAACTTTACATGCTGATCATGATGCTATACGGTTTAGAATACTCCTTTGGTCACTTGGGATCACCTGTCCTGGCTGTGTGTCCTCCCAGCTTCCCATTCATCCCCAGTCTCCTCAACAGTGTGGCAGGTCGAGAAGCAGAAAAGGCCTTGGGTCTGTGCAAGCCCTGCTCAACAATAAGAAAAACATCTCTATATTATCAACTCTGTGTTCAGCACAAACCCAAAACAGCCCCACACCAGCCACTGTGAAGAAAATTAACTTCCCCCAACCAAAACCAGCACACAAGGAAAACTGGACATTGAAGCTTGCCTCTAATCTTGAGGGCTTCTTTCTTTCCCTTGTACTAAACCATGACAACTTATCTGATAGAACAATAAATATCATGTTAGCACTGGCACTCAGTAGCATACTATAAGCTTCTTAGCACTTTATTCTGCCCTAAAAACACTGTTTCATGCCAATAAAATAGACTTATCTATAGTATTTGGCTAGAGATTCTGAAGTCCGTACTTTTGTGTGGAAGGAAAGCATTTCATTTTGCATGCAAATAAAGTATTTAAGGTAGTGCTTTTATGAAGTAAACAATGACACTTCACTGTATTGACTCCTTTTTTCCATCAAACATTTATGACAACAGTAGGACAGAAAAGCAACAGGACAGATCAGAACCAGGATTCTTCCTGGTCATCCCATCAGCAAAAACAATAGACATGGTATTTTTCAAAAGAGTTGTTTTGTCCTCTTACAAGAGTTATAACCACTTTGTAGTCTTTAATAACGAGGTCAAAGATGTGTTCAACTTGACAAAAAGATAGATCTGGATTCACTATCCCATAGATCCCACAACAAAGTGTATGCAGATATTTAATGTCTTAAAAGCACTAACTTTTTGTTTTTCCTGCCCTCCCTCCCCCAAGCAGAAAAATCACAGGAAGGAGACAAGTTTCAGGAATGAACTTGAACCAAAACACTTAGATTCAGTTCTTGGCTTTGACTCAGGTTCACTGTAATCTTGGACATGTCTCCAAGCTTAACTGCTAAGATTGATGGATAGCATGGACACAAATTGGGAAAACTATCCAGACTGGGGGACCTGTTTCAAACCCCCAGATTCTGTCATGCCTGAATCAGAAACTAGATTTTGAAATAGCCAATGGGAATACATCCTGGCAGCAAAGCCATTCCCTGGAGGGGAACCTACTTTGACAGTGCAGGAAAAGTCGCAGAAAAGAAAAGGAAAGCTCTGCCCCAGCACAACTGGTTTGGCACAGGACCTGAGTTTTTCCACACACTCAGCCATGGCTGCACCTGAGCACAGCTACTGGGGTCATTGGTTTCCTGTGATGGGGAAAATGCATTTTTAGAAATTAAATTTGGGGTGAGAAGGAAAGTAACCTAAAGAGTTTCAGCAAAGTAAAACCCCTGCTTTAACAACAATGAAGAACAAGCCTATCCAGCATCCTTCAAAAAAAATCTCAACCTATAAGCTGCCATCTGGATTCAAGCTGACCAGGAACACACAATCTCCCTTCTCCTGAAACGTGCAAGGCAATTACATGAGTCTAAATGTGAAGTTTACACTTCATATCCCATTCATCTACAAGGAAACAGCTTCCTTTGGCACACAGGCAACAAGAACAAGCTGGTTTCATATCAGGGTGTCAAAGAATTTTCTTCAGGTTGGACCATGAATGTTCATCCTTGATGCTGCCTTGAGAGCAGCTTCTTTCACACCATCTGCAAATGATGCTACTGAATATACTGAATACTTTCCAGCACTGAGCCCAGGGGCACAGTTTGTATCCCAACATGGCCAAGTGAGGAAATTCTACTTCAGTAGAAAGCACCACAGGTGCAGAAAGTTACTAAACACAAGCAGCTGCTTCATATAACATAAGAATACATGAAAGGGGCAGTGAAGGAAATTGAGAAACCATGTGTGGGTGTGAAACGTTGCATGATCATGGATATAGAAGAAGGAGGCCATATGAAACCAAATCAGATAGGGCTTCATATCAGCAGTAAATTTGCCTGTTCTTACATGAAACAGTTTCAGGTGATAGGAGGAAAAACAGTGAATGTTAACAGGGATTTTGCACCAGGACTTCAGCCTCCACAGACTGCTACCCACAATTTTTTAGTAGAGCTACATCATCCTATACTTGTAGAGGACAAGTCTCTGACTATGTGGAAAACTTTTTGATTTTTTTTTGTGGGCCTTCTTCAGAAACTGGAAGGCTGCTCTAAGGTTTACCTAGAGCCTTCTCTTTTGCCAAGCTGAACAACTTCAACTCTCTCGGCCTGACTTCATAGGAGAGGTTTTCCAGCCCTCTGAGCATCTTCATGGCCCTTATCTGGACTCATTCCAAGAGGTCCCTTCTTATATTGGGGGGTCCAGAACTGGACACAGTAACCAGGCTGGGTGTTGTGAGAGCAGAGTAGAGGGGCAGAATCAACTCCCTGGACCTTGTCACAATGTCTTTTGATGCAGCCCAGGACACTGCTGGTCTTCTGGACTCCAAAAACAATGTCAGGTCATGTTGAGCTTCTTGTCAGCAACACCCTCAAGTCCTTCTCCTCAAGGCTGGTCTAAATCCATTCTCCACCCAAGCCTATTTGTGCTTGGGTGGAGAATGCATCCCAACATGGCCAATGACCTTTATGGGGTTCGCACAGTGCCCTCTCTCAAGCTTCCCAAGTCAAGGTCCCTCTGGATATCATTCCCTTCTTCCAGCGTTCCACCTGCACCACATAGTTTGGGGTCACTGGGAAATTTGCTGAGGCTGTCCTCAATCCCACTCTCCAATCGCCAACAAAGATGGCCCCGCCACCAACCTCGAACGCCTCTTGTCACTTGCAGATGTTGTGGAATTAAATGCTTTGCTCCTATTTTTTTCCGCTCCTACGTAACAATATTTCAACTCAGGGACTAACAACACAGTGTGATGTATGTTTACACAGTTGTATTTGAATATTTTTATATATAAAAGTTAACTAAAGCCAAAGTGAAAATTACTGATAAAGATCTTTCTCTTTCCTTTGTTTTGCTGCCATTAATACTGTAAGTTGTTTCTTAAATACTAGCCAAAAAATTTAGACTTGTTTGGGAACTAGTCAAACCTGTGCTCCTGGCTTTCCAGTAAAAATTGTCACATGTTAAGAGACTCATCTTCTCAGATCCTCCTGCTACCTCTTGTCCATCATTATCCAGATTAATTCCTGTACCTCCTTTGTTCTGCAATGGCCTCTGCTGACAGTTCTGCAAAAAAGTATTTTGCTGTACCACATGTTGAGAAATGCATGCCAACAACCATCTTTCTCATGTAAGTTACCACAGAGGAGTCACATCATGCCGTTTTCTCTGGGTCATTTGTGCAATATCAGGTAAGGCAGGATGTGACTCAGCCATGACTGGGTTCAGAAGTAGGACTCTGAAATCTTCTGGTTTCAGTTTACTTTGGGAATTCTTGGGACTGGCAAAAAAAGCAAAGTGAACCAAGAGAAAATTAAGGATAGATGCTCTAAACCTTGGTCTTCTACAAAGCCTCCATGTATCCCTTCCTCAGAAGGCATTGATTCTGTCGTCCTCTGAGGGGTAAAGGAGATTAGGGAAACTGATTTTCCCTCTCTTTCTATTCCATTCTTTCCCAGTTCCACAGAAGAAATCTCCCTTTCCTCCAGCTCTAGGCTGTCAGCAGCACCTGGAAAAACTCTTCCCAGATGGAAGATTCTATCTCCTCTTTCGCTTCCAGTGAGGGTGGCTTGGAAATCACCTTCTCATGAACCAGGCCTCAGCTTCCACTTTGCTTTGAGACACATCCTCATTTTACTTTGCCTAAGGATGTCCTGTGTTCTAAAGGATGGCTTGAGGCCATCTTTCACAAAAGCCAGAGAACCTTGCTCAGCATTCCTAATTTCAGAGATGCACACAAGCGTACACTAAAGTTCTGATCAAGGCTGTGGAAGGCTGCATCTCTTATACATTAGTAATTATAAGATCAGACCATAGGATACACCTGTTCACATTCCTTTAGCCTAGAAAGTCTCTTTTTTCTAATAGTTGAATGATATCACAGCATCTCTTACAGTGAGGTGAAGGTGAATGAATTTCATAGCACTAAATTTCATAGAATTGAACTGAACCTCACATGACTTGCATATGGATGCCAGATAAAGCCACATTTTAATCCTGCTATTCATGAAAACAAAGAACATATGGCTTTATCAATTCCATTAATCCAAATTCATCTTTTCATGGAATATTTGGCATTAAGAGACAATATTTATACCCAAAATAAGCAAACTGATATGTTTCTATTCCATGCATTGTTTTATCTCACTGGATCCCTCCCACTACATTTTCTTGGATATAACTCACAAATCACTCTGCAAATACAGTTCTCCTATACAGACCTACTTGCACAAGTGGACCCCCTAAAAGGGGCAACAGATCCAAAGAGGGGACAGAATGACCACAGAGAAAAGAAATTGGAAGCATATGATAACCTTTTAGGACAATTCCCACAATTTTTCCAGGTAAACATGTCTGATATGAGCACTTCAATCATGCACAGATAGATGACACATTTGTGTGTGGGCAGAGGATGAAATTGGGTGTGGACTGCGTGCCTCTGCAATAGGCACAGGGATAGGTCTAACTCAGCACCAGAGGCACTGAGTCATCTGCTCAGAGCTTAGAGTTCTTCATCATTCCCTTTATCACATGGAAAAATCCTGGCTGGATTGCCTGAAAATTTTTCCTTGCTGGCTGGGGCCCAATCTGAGAGAAAGGCCAACAGCACAGCAGGATTTAGACACATTGGAAACCCTCCCCAAAGTCCACTGATTCATGGACAGGGATACCCTCACAATAACACTGAGCGCTCAAATCAGTTGTTTTGTTTCTTTCATCCTTCTACAGAATGAGCATAGGTGAAAATAAACAGGCTTGTAAGTATCTTAAGTGACACTTGAAGGATTGAACTCAGAGACAATTGAAAAATCCAAGCATCTAACCCAGTGTATAGAAGTGTGTAGAGAAAAAGCAATATCTAATTTTGGGCAATGATCACTATGATCACCACAGATGCTGACAGTGAGTAAACATCTCTATATTCTGAAATCATGCCCAACATCAGTTTCACATTTTCTTTTTCCTACCTTTTCAACACAAATTGGTAAATTAGCAACATGCCAGCAAACCCAATGGCATGATGGCAGAGATGTACTCCCTTATTCTCAAAGCAAAAACACAGCTACAGCCAATCTTAACAGCATGAGCCAAAGAAAACCTCAGAAAATCTTATGAAGACATGACAATATCACACAGTAGCACACAAGCAAGATAGCTGCTGTGGCTTTAATTCTTGTACCATCTCGTAAGACCATGGCATAAATCTGGAATAGATAAATACTCCTGCTGTAGGCAGGAAGAAAAAATATATTGTTACTGCATGATTTCCAGATGCAGGTCTTGACCACTTCATCTATGCTGTCAAGTGAGAAGCATTATAGCAGAGGTATTATATATAACAGAGGAATTATATTACCGACACCACTAACAAGAGAGGGGAAAAAAGGTGGTGCTTTGCTAGAAAAAGGTATGGTTCCCAATTCTTCCCTAGCAGATAAAACCTACACATGCAAGAGCAGATTGCAGGGCATGAGCAACCAGAGGAGTGGCTAATTAGCCCCTCTGGTTGAGGAGTAATTAAACGTGCCAAGTTCAGGGCTGTAGGCTGGAGGTCAAGCCCATCTTTACGTCCAGTCCTCCTGCTTTTGCTGGCACTCAGAAGTGACTTCTGCCTCAGTAAAACCTTTCAGATCTGATCTGCTAGATAATGTTGGTATCTAACTCCTCTCTTAACATCTGGCTTTGTAGTGATCTTAATTGGTAATCAAGTTCTCAGAGAATGGTTTGTTGAAGAAAGCAAAGTTTCTATTACAGCTTAGAGAGCTTATCTCCTTCCTGCCTAATGCAGGATTTCTTTTTCTTTTCGCTGAAACAGCTGGAGACCACCACCATGGGAGACTGGGAAGTGAACTGGACGAACTCTGAATCTAACATAAATCACAGTTTCTGTTCTTTCAAAAAAGCATGATCAAATGATTAATGATGAGAGTGAACCATAACTGAGACATAGGCTGATCCCAGAAAGTGAGTTAAACCGGAAAGTTCACCAGCACAGATTTTTATATTGATACCAAAGATCAATTTGGTCAGAAGGTTCCTAAAACAGCAGTCAGGCTACATGACTAAAATCTGGGTAGACAAGATCCTGCAGCAGCCATCAGATAAAATCAGTTAAAAATGCAGTTTGTTACAGAAGTCAGCCAGCTCCCTACATGTCCCAACAACGGTACCCCCAAAAATGCAAACCCCAGCTGCATGTAAATAGACAGTTCAGTTCTTCACATACACCCTGGCTGCCTCTCATTAGCATGAAGCCTACATGTATTATCATGGTTTGTAGAGGTCTGACAACAGAAGCCCAAGCAATGTTATCTCAAGGATTCCTTGTGCCCCCCAGGCGCTCTCTGTGCCCTCCACTGTCTTTGCACAGCAGTTGGACCATGAGCTGACTGCAAAGGGAGCCTTTTGTTCTGCTTGCAGAAAACGTGTGAGTGACGACAGCAGCAGGAATAATAAATATAAATGGTATTACGCACACATGCAAACATCCCTGCGGAAAATTCAGCCATAGGGTGAATACCAAAATTTTACTTGTCATTTAGCTATTTATAAAGTCAAAGAGACTCAGAAATAGCAAAAAATACTTATCCTTGCCAAAAACGTCTCCCAGAGTGGACAGCCCCAGGGGCTGAGATCTGAGCTCTGCTCCAAACAGCAGTGGTACCTCCCCAGCGGGGAATTCCCAAAACAGGAAAGATACCCCAGAGCTGACACAAAGCCAGGAGACTTGGCTCCCACGCCAGACTTCCTCCAGCTGTCAAGACAAGTGTGTCATGGTTAAAAAACCTGCTGTGCTCTGGCTATTTCCTGCTGGAGCTGTGGCAGGCTGGGCAATGACAAGAGGAGCTCAAGTGCTCTGTTGAGCATCTCTGGCCCAAGATCAGAAACACACACCCAGCCCCATCCTCTCCAGTGGCATCCAGAACTGTATGGCACTGCAGACAAGGTCTTTTATCAATCCCTATAAGCCTGCTACCACCCTTTTTGTAGTAATGCTTATATGGCATTACTCAAGAGTTCATCTGTCACTCTGCTGGATGCACTCCTCCTTGCCACCACTCCCCTCAGTGCCATACCTGTGAATTATCTTTTGCTTCTAAGGTAGGAGAAACATCCTTGTGGGGTCAGCACCCTGCTGGGGATGATAAGTGCGCAAACTGAAGCTTTAAACAAGTCCATGCATCACTTAGGTTATATCTTCAAGGGATGGGGAAGATCAAGGGAATCACCCCCTGAGGAGGGGTGATTTTATCTGCTGATATAAGAGTGGGCAGAGAGAGATCTGCAAGCTGTCCCAGGCCAGTATAGACTCAGGCTTTAAAAGTCCCATGTGGTTAAAAAATGACTCATGGCTGATCCCTGCCTTGCCTGTCAACACTCACCACTGCTTTACATCCATACCATTGCTAGAGCACAACTGAAGACCACAAGAAGTGAACAACGTTAATTTAGAACACACCACCGCTCACTCAGCTCCTATGCGAAACAGAAAATCTTGAGGCAGTGGATATTTTATGACTTCTTAAAATAAAACTTAAACAAAATTCAAGTCTTTTTTTTTTTTTTACATCACCTGCAAAAGAAGAATTAATTGGAGGACCACAAACACAAATGGAACACTAGCAGGCTCTCAAAAACCTGCCTTGGGCTCTTTTGCACCCAAGTCTAGTCAAAAGAGTACATGTAAATATATGCATAGGAAGCAATACTTAGATTCAACACACATGTATAAATATTCAGTAGAGTACTCCTCTACTGTGGCATCCTTTTAAATATAGCATCACTTTAAAATCCTTCATGAGTTGAGACGCAGACCCAGCTTACCTTCCTACTTCCCAGCTTCTCTTCACCTTTTGAAACCAAATCCTCCTTGCTGTCTCTATGGTGACAGTGACGTCCATGTCCCCCTGATGAGATGGCTGCTGGCACGCACATCAGGTGCCAGAGCAAATCCATCAGCAATAGAAACCTCTCCAGCTCCTCCATGGGACACGATGCTCTTCTCCAGAACTCAGTCAGACAAACAACCTGGTTAAGAAAACACCACTAAGCCACCATCCTATGCCTAAAAGAGTGGAAAACTGGGTCTAACTATGGGTTCTAAAATTTTTTTTTTTTCTCTCTTCAATAATAATTACTGCAACTTGGGAAATAAATGTGACAGCACTGATATCAAAGAGCATATCTGGGTAACCTACACAGAATGAACTAATCAAAGGTAATTTCTGCCCGAGGGTTTGACAGTGAGAAGACACTTGCATCATGAAGTAGAAGTGGCTGATAAGCAGCATGACGAAAACCTCCTGCCATGTCCATCCACCTGGCACATGGAACCAGCAGTGACAGAAGGATGTTTCTTGGCACAGGGTTACCAGAGAGAAGAGCAAGAGGGGAGATTTTTATCAAGTGTTAGGTGAGAAGCACCAGGTGGGACCTGCAAAGGTGTGCCTTTCAGGCAGCCACAGAAGGTGGCTCCAGTGACTTTCTCTCCTTAGGAGAGACACAGGGAGTCACAGGGGTTGCAGAACACCAGCTATTATATACAGCCCTCGTCATATTTTATGGTGTTCAAGAAACCAGTTGTTGAAACACAACCTCACTGTAACACACTGTCTGTAGCACCCTATAGGCACAGCAAAGGATGTTCAGTCCCCACTAGCTCTTCCCTTCTGACTGCCCAGATGGGGAAGTATGTGCCAGGGAAGCAGCTTTGGCTTTCTGCCACAGTTCACTGCCAGCACCAGCTGATACTGCACACCCTCTGTAGATGCTCTATATTGTCTTTATATTTAACTGACTTTTTGTAAGTTTGCAGCTGAAGGTGTCTCTCACTGCTCTGTGTCACTGCAACCCTGCTCCCCAGTGCAGGGAAGGAGATGAAGGTGTTTGTGGAAACAGGCCTTGCCCTGAGGATTTTAACTGTGCAAGATACTCTGCTGCAATCAGCTAACTTACAGTTCTTCTCTGATAAAGTCATCCGCTCAAAACTTAAGGATCCTATTCAATCCGGATAAATATTTGGAAATATTTATATCAGACACTGATTAATCCCATATCTCCCTAAGTTTTCACGTCCTTTTTCACTAATCAGACAAAAAAAGAAATAGTCCATCATCTTAAAGATGAAGATTGCAATGGCCAAGCACGTTAGGACCAATCCAGAAAAGCAATAATAATCATATTATTAATTTTTAAAAGCAATAAATACAATAGTATATGACTACAACTTGCATTGCTGTAATGCATGCTGAAGATCTAATCCCTGGAGTGGGTTACTGATGTACCATACCTACTGCTTGAATTTTTTTCTCTGTGTTTTCTTGTTCTTATTTATTACCTCTTTTCTAGCACTTGGATCGTATATGCTTGGAATTAGAGAGTACTTGTTGCTCTGCATACTGCCCTTCTCAAACTTGGTTGCTGGACCCTGCCTGAGACTTTTGATGCTACAATAATATAGGAACAAAGCAGTTTGAGAAGAAATACAAGGAAAGTCCAAAACAAGACAGTATTGCAAGACTTAGTTGCATATATAACCCCTGAGAAGTGAGAACTGCATCCAAATGATGCAATGCCTCAGTCTGCATAATTAGTAGGCACAGAAATCATCTTTTAATCCAAAGTAATGGAGTTTTCTCTGTATTTACCTCCTCGTGGGAACACCAGTTATAGTTGTGCTGCAGCAGCCAATAGATTTGTCTTTAAACAACCACAACAGAAGCAGAAGCACAGAAAGATCTGTTTCTCCTAGTTCTTACGGGACTAATTTCTATTTCACAGTAAGGAGATATAAAAAGCATCCCAATCAAACCTCAGGATGCCTAGGTCACTGGAATAAGCAGGGTTGCATTTCCTGATGTTATCAGAGTTGCACAGGTGCCTGCAAGTTCCATTAGGGACTTAGTGAGAGCCCCAGCAATGCCACAGAGAGAAGCAAAGGTCATTTGGGCAAGTCCATCAGCCAAGGGAGTACTGGGAAGGCCCAGGACACTGAGGTATAACTTAAAACATTCCTTCTCCAGTCTCCAGAGATGTTCAGCAGCAGAAGGTGACCACAGGGTGCAGCAGTGTCAAGGTGACAGCATGCAGAGCTGTCCACAGTAAGAGCAGGTTCCACAGAGAGTATCACAGTGCACTGCAGAACAGAGATCAGTCTCCAAGGGCTAACCTGTAACTCACGTAAAAGTTTAACAGGAAAAGCACCACCAGAAGAGGACCAGGCTTTACAGCAACTAATTAACCAATGAAAGGTAAACAGAAGTTTTAAACAGAGCATCCCAAACAAAATCTTTGATTACAATTATTTTGTATATGAAAAAAGAAACTGATATCTGTGCATGTACATTGTAAAAAGAAATCTCAAGGGGTTTTATATTTGGGCTTATTGAGGCTACAAAGTGATCTTTCAAAGAGACTCCCTTCTCAATCTGTATCCATTTTACTTTTCACAGTATTAAAATACTATGCTATCTGGGCTTCAGACTTCTGAATTCAGATCTCATAACACCAATATTGCACATGGTTAAGCATCATGTATTTCATACCACAGATATTTACACCTTTGAGAGCATGTTTTGTATTCTGCAGCCATATCTGGCTGGGTGACTTTTAGGATTTTTTTTGTCTCTTGTCTTGTCTCTGGCCTTTTTCTGTTTTCATGCTTTTAAAGTTTCTAATGGCAACAGTTTAACACACTTCTAATTGGAAATGCACAACAGTAATTAAAATAGGGTGGGTTTTTAATATAAAAAAGCTATAATTATGCTTTTTGCTTTGTTTGACAAAGCTATGATTTTTACCAAAACACATGACCAGCCCTCGGGTGGTCTATTCACAGCAAACAATGTACTGTCCTGGGCACACAAGACAGACAAGATGTTGTTTAATTGAGACTCAGACTTCATCTACTTAACTTTTATAGAAACTACCACCAATAACTTGTAGAGGGTACACCATTCTTTCATCAGTTCAGCATCAAAGGTTGCCATTATCACCTGCCTCTTTCTCATGCACTCGGTTACAGTCATCACCAGGACACCACAGTTCTCTTTGTATAAGGGTTAAAAAGCCAGAGGGAAGAGATTGTTTCCTTATTATATCAGACATACAGAAATATAAAAAAATCTATTGCCACATTCTCCAAGAGATTTCTTTTCTGAAGTCCAACCTTAGTTCTCAAGACAGTGAAAGCTTGTGGGTGGGTTCAGGCTCCAATAAACAGAAAGTGCTCTGTTTCTTGGAGCCTGAACCCAGATAAGTCATTAGAAGATGAGCAACTCCTTACCTAAAAGAGTTTAAAAATTCCATCTCAACAATCAGAAAGCAGTCCTTCATAATTTCTGGATAGCTTTGATATCAGATGAATGAAGCTAATGAATGATTTCCACCATTCTCAGAGTCAGAAAGGTTTCTAAGTGACCATCAAAAGCTGCTCAGACCAGTCTGGCACAAAGTCACTTCAATGCAGCTAACTCTGAAAACATCGTTTCCGTAAGAGAGTTTGAAGACATATTGTTGAGCCTGTTTGAACAATTATTGGGGGGTTTTATGCTGGATTGCACTACTGCACAGGCTTTTTAGTGAACAGTCCATTTTCATGGAACTTGGGATGAGTGGTGATGAGATGAATTGGCATGACAAGGGAAGAAGCTCACCAAAGCAGCCATAAAAACCTCTTTGCTCTGCTTCCCTGGAGACTGCAACAGTTCCTGGGATCACTTTAAAACTGTTCCCACATCCTCCAGCTGCCCATCATCCTTATGCTTGCAAACCTTACTCTGCAACCATTGTACCATGTGCTTGGGCAGGACAATTGCAGCTCATGTCTCCCTTGAGCAGAAGAGGAGTTGGCCGTGTCCATCTCATCCAACAGCTGCATCTCGTCAGTTTTAGTCAGCAGAGCCAGGGCACCCACGACAACCTGTGTTTGTCCTACCTGCAGTGACACCGGTCCTCTGTGATGTGCTCTGTCTCTTCCTGTCAGGAGAATATAGCTGCACACTCCATCCAGGAGTCAGCAGGAAAAACAGCATGGAGCCATTATGGAGATTCAGACACACAGTGGCTCAAGCCTAAACTTAAATTCTGAGTCAATATGATGACATGGATTGTCCACAGCTCCCAGTATCATGATCCCTGCAGTTGTTCACCAAGGGTTTGACATCTGTCAAGTGTGTTTGTATTTCACAGGACAAACTCAGAACAAGCACATGTAGCCACACAATTACGCCTGCCCATAAGCACTCAGATGTAACACATTTTCCCATTCCAGTATTATTGAAGAAACATTTCATTTTCAGTTGTGTTTTCAGAAGGCTAACAAGGGGCTCATGAATACATCAAAGCAAAGTCATATTATTCATTTACCACAAATGTTTCTGATTTCATTCCCTCTGACCATTCAGACAACACTTTATTAAAAAGCTAGAAAAAACCCTGATGTTTTTCAGGACTACCTCTTATAACCCGAGGTCCTGATCTATTTTGCACCACAAAATTTGCAGATTATTCACAGGACATGAAATGAAGCACAGGTTCCAGCTCTCTGGAAACCTGAGGTCTATCAGGAAACCACCTTCCAGCTGGGATGGAGCCATCTCCAGCAAATGCAATCAGCTATGAAAACAGTGGGAAGTACCCTGTTCTACACACATTGAAAATATATACCCTTAAGGGTCTCACACAAACTACACCTTTGGTTGATTTCTGAATGGAGTCTCCAGGTGGTTAAAGCACTGACATTGCATTATTTATGGTGATTGAAATGCATCTAAGTAGTGCTTAGCAATAGAATTTACACAAAGACACTCAATGGAAAAAATACAGGGTGGGGGGAGGAGGCAGTTTACAAAACAAGTTACAGTAATAAAGCTGCTAGGCTGAGCCAAGAGACCTCTTAGTAAATCATTTATTCCGCAGTTTGACAATATTTACAAAGGTTTTTACATGAATTATTTACTCAAGCTTTTATAACTTGTAACGTACTGTACACAAAACAGCAAAAACACATTAGAGCTACAAACCTGGGAACATACAGTTATGCAATGACAGATGGTGGAAAGGGCTCTGACAAAGGGAAGTTTACAACTAACACAAGCAACAGCCTTTTCTATCTGTCATCAATAAAGGGCTGAGGACCAGCAGGAAAATGTGGTTCAAGGAAACAAGACGTTTTTTTCAAAAGCTACATTCTTTGTGATTGCTGGATTTGGTTATTTTAAAAAGAGCCTTTTGTTTTTAATGTCTAATTCTAAGAATTACCATTTCAGTGAGTTACAACCAACCAATGAAAAGCTGTATAGCACAAAAGCCAGAGTTTACATGAAGGAAACCCTGAATTTCTGCTGCTTACCCTATGAGCTTTAGGTCAATTTGAGTGATACTGTGTATGTGTCTAACAAGTTTGCCCAGAGACACCACAGGTATTAGTGCCTGTGTCAGGAACTTCTGTGCACAACACTCTGGAAGAGACATTCGTTTCCCAAAACATTTGTAGTAAGATAAAAGAAGCAGAGTATAAGGGCATGTGGAAAGTTTGCAGACCCTCTATTGAAGGTGGAGAACAGGAACAAGCACAATACCTGATGTGCAGCAATGACCCCTCAGCACCTGGAGCTCTGTACACAGAACTGGCTCATCCATCCCCATCTCTTACTGCCCAGCATCAGTAAGCAAAACAATGGCTTTTAACATCAATCACTTTTCATGCCGTGAAAAACTATATTTAGTTTACATATTAGGAATAAATTCTTCACTGTGAGTGTGGTGAGACACTGGAGCACGTTGCCCAGAGCAGCTGTGGATGCCCTACCCCTCCAAGTGTTCAAGGCCAGGCTGGATGAGGCTTTCAATCACCTGGTCTAGTGGAAGGTGTCCCTGTCTATCTCAGGGGACTGAAACTAGATGTCCTTTAAGGTCCCTAGAAATCCCAACTGTTCTATCGCTCTATGATTACTTCAGCCTGGTACTTCTGCCAAAAAATTAAAAGAAAAGGAACCCCACCCCCTCACTAAACAAGGCACCTGATTTGGTACCATCACAGCATATTCACCCTTTCTTTCTCAACTTTGAACACCCCATAACACACCACCACCTTCGTGCTACTCCCTGATGGAAGGCACAGGGTATCCCCACACCCGGTCATATAGCACAGGGAGTTTTAGTGATATAATAAAAAACCTAGCCCTAGAGAAAACTGTTGGGACACAGCATCCATCACACATCCTCCTCCCATCTGTCATTCAGGTTGGAATGTGGCACACAAGAGATCTACTCCTCCTCACTGACTTGAGAGCTAACAGGTGTTTAAGACAAGAGGCAGGCCCTGAGGATGAGCTCTGGACAGCTGGGATCAGCGAGACCAAGGCATGAAGCCTAAAAGCTGGGGCTTTAATAGACCCAAAAGAAACCACTACCTGTGCAGACAGCACAGATGAAGCTGTGGCTATTAACATAAGGAGCCAGGGTGTTGTCTGTGCCCAGAATTCTGGAAATGCCTGAAAAGGGCACTCAAAAGGAGGAAGTAGAAGTGTCACACATTCAGCATCCTGATGTCCCCTGTAACAGCAAGAAAAAAAAAACACAAAAAAATAATTTGTTAATTTGTTAACTCACTTCTCTAAAAATCTTTTCCCAAAGAAACAGCAGCTTAAGACTTAGTTTTTTATTAGTCTTTTACCCACGTTACTAATTATTGCCAAACTTGTGGTCTGAACTAAAGAGCTAAGGTTTCAAAGCATAAAACAGAATACACCAGGACATTCCAATGACAAGAAAAAACAACAGATCTAGGTGAAAGAGAAAGATTATAGGAAACACCAAACTACAGTTATAAATGTAGCAGAAATGCAAACAGTTCTTTGTCTAGATGAATTATAGAACTAAAGTCTGGATGCAGCACAGGTGAAACACTGTGCCACAGACTGTACAGCAGAGGTTGTGGTTAGGCAGTCTGATAACTTATTGCCAATTATTGCAGAGACCACAGCCACTATCTCATTCTGCCATGTCAAATCAACCTTTGATGCACAGCTAGAGTAGCAAGCATGAGCACAGGTGTAGGTACAATAAAACTAGAAAAAGTACATAAGAAGGAAAGCAAGAAGATCAAAGATATTGAACAGTTTCTGTCTAAGAAACAATTAGATAGTCTGGAATTCTTTGACTGCAAAACAGATCTGAGGGGGCATCTGACAGATCTATAAAACAGCAGGAGGTTTGGAAAAGACAGTATTTCTCAGTGTTTGTTGTAATGCAAGAACTACTAGTCACCCAATGAAATAATCAGATCTGAAATAAAGAAGAGAACTTCCTGCACGTGGCATGATTAAGTATCGTGTCACGAGATATTGCAGATAACACAAGTTTACACAGGCTTTAAAACAGACAGAATCCTTCCTGGAAGAGAAGCCCAGCAAAGCCCTTGAGCACGCACATATTACCACTTGCTCAGGGAGTCCCTAAGATTAGAAAAACACATTGAGAAAAATTTTGGAGATGCCAGTTCCTTTTAGCACTTTTGCATGATGAGAAACCAAGGAGCAGTGACGATTATGGGGCTAATTTGATTTTCTTGAATGTTCACTTCAGTCCTTTTCAAAGTGAAGATGAAAAGAGTAGGAGGAGTTGGATGGTACATACAAGCTCAGATCAAAGGAGGGGAGAGAGCACACTTCTTCAAGTTGGCTACCTAAATCATGAAATTTAAGATGATTTCTATGAACCATGGCTGTGTTCAAGAAAGACTGTAAGACTATTAGAATAAGAGTATTCAAATGCACTCTAACTAGAGCAGGTAAAAAAAAAGAAAGAGGAATTGCACAAGGAAACATCCACTAGATCCCCATTTTGGTAACAAGACAAAGCTTCATTGAGAGACTGTCAGGTAAATGACAGAAAGCTCCAATCTAACTAAAGTTCATAAGCTTCACTCAGTTTTCCTTCAGGTCTTAGCATGCTGTAGGTCTAATAGCAACGGATTTTTTATTTTTAATTTTTTCCCCTCCTTTTTTTGACACTTCCAATTAGGTTTTCCTCCTGCTGGTTTCTGAGGATCATTCCCTGTAGGCAGACGTGTATCCTCACCCTTATTAACTGCTTTTGAAATATTGCCACTACTGTCAGGAACTACGCTATTGACCGAACTGCTCTGGAGTCCATTCCCGATATCTGGTGGACATGTGCCCCTCAGAGAAGTTACTGGGTACTCCTCATCTACATGATGGAGAGAGATATTAATGAGATTTATAGAGGACACAGCATGCAAAGCATCCACAGATCACAGCAGAAGGATCTGAAACTTTATATTGCTTTCAGTGGAAGCTGCAGATGGTCACCACTGACGTCTCTTAAATGAGGTAACAGAGTCACATAGATTAACACATCACATGTCAAGGAGTTGCACAACACCAGAGACTTCTCCAAATGCTCCTTCAGGCTGAAGGTGTCAAAACAAACCTCAGCACACTAATTTTTAATATGTGAGTGCTTCAGAAAATTTAGCATACCTGTGAAAATAGGGTATTTTCAGGTTAAGTTTTAAAAGAGTGGGTGTATGAGAAACATGATGTAAATTTAGCTGGTATCAGACCAACTGGTCTCAAAAATCTCCTAACATGAAACTGAATTTTCGTGAAATGGAATTCTTACCCAGTGATTGTGGCAGGCTGTAAATATAGCCAGAGACCCAGTAAGATACTCTTTTTTCTTTTTTTTCCTGTTAGTAAATTTCTATTCATGTATGCATTTCAGATAAAGCCCTTAACAGTACCACCTAACACTCTCACAAGACTGGTTACAAGGGAATTCTTCATGACTTATGACTATAAATGCTAGGACCAATGCCACTGATTTGGCAGGAGTACCCATGTACTTCTATGTTCAAATAATAACTCATTACAAGGACTGTTCCTAAGACAACACAGAATCAAATCAAATAATAACAGTTTGCAGTAGCAGGTGACCCTTAGCTGATCTAGAGTAGGTGTTGGTACACTGCATTTCTGATTGTTGACATTTTAGACATAATTCTGGTTTCTTTAAATGAATTAAGTGTTACACCTCATGTAAAGCCCTTTTTTTATCCCAAGCTGGACTGCAAGGATGTGTTAATCTCAGTGCAGTCAGAAGGAACGGAATCTTCCAAGAGATTTTAATTTTAAATAATGGTTTCATCAAGAACCATACATGACTCCACAGGGAACTCTTAATATTTAGATTGGTAATAAAATCATTAGTTATTCCAAGCTATTCAGCATATCATGGAGCCCTAAAAACTTAATGACAGTTAGTTAAGATACAGATGGACCAAACATTAGCCAGTTTGTTTAAAATTGTATGAAAATAACACTTCACGCTGTGGGGGAACAATTCTCAACAACAGGGCAGTACTCAAATGAGCCTTTTTGATCACTAACTTCTAATCACAGTAATAAAATTTTTTGTGAGGTCTAACAGTTAACAGTTTTTTTGCATGCAAAATGACTCAAAAAAGTCCTAACAGGAGCACTGTAATTATTTAAAGTAAAGCAAATGGTAGGGCATTTGGATTTCAAATGTTCCAAGTTTCATAGGAAGTGGTCCACACTTCCACCATACACACCCCAGAAAAAATGAAGTCCCAAAGCCCCATTGATCTTACCAAGTAGTTCATGGACAAGAATATCCCAAAAAACCATGAGAAGGGATTTTTCCTACAGCTGTGCAGAACAAAACCATGTCCAGACCCTGATAGCTGTAGTGGTCCTTCCATCCCCCTAACAAATGCTTTCTTCAAGTGTAACACATCCAATACAAGTTGCTGCTGCAATAGTCCTGTTAAAGTATTCTTTCAAACACCTTGAGAAACCAGTGAGGGAGTATTAGTCCCATAGCAAAAACATACTGTCAGTGTTTTCTGCTCCTGAATTTTTCTGTAGTTTTGAATACTTTGAGCGGTTTAACAAGACAAGTAAATAACACATTTTGTCTGCAGACATTTTTCACATTTTTACACAGACCTTCTTTTGTAGGAGCACACTGGGTGTCCCAATGCATAGGAGGGAAAAGAGAGCTCCTTTACTTTTGCATCCGCTTTCTTCAAGATTTCAGAATTTTCCCCGTCAAAAATATTTTTTTATCTGGTCTTCACAAAGCAAAACACTGATACCACTTCTACTTAAATGAGTGAAAGAAAAAAATGTCAGTGACATTTTTGAACACTAGGCTTAGAAACAATACTTAGTATTTAACAAAAAATGCCCATTAAAATTCCAGTCCCAAGATTATTGAGAAGGTTTATGTCACCTCTGCCAAAACACATTGTCGAAGAATTCCATTCCAAACAGACAGATAACATTTCCATCTTTGCTTTTGCGTACATCCACATATTAATGCATCCATTCTAACACTTCAGCCATTAAAAAAACTTTCCCACTATTGTGCTAACAAGCTTCATAAGTGCAGTGACAGTGCTGCTAAATTAAGTATACTTTGGGCTAATTTTACGTTTTTATCACAATACTGGAGAAGTATTAGGAAGCTATTATTTTGTCAGCTTTCTCATTTAGCAAAGCAGCTTCAATTTATTAACAGTGTGGAGTGTGAATGAATCAATATGTTTCATTGGGCAATGTGTCATTTGTTAATCGGATATTGATGAGATTATTGACGCGCAGCTAATTAATCTCAAACCCTGTGCTAGCCTTCATATGTTTCCTTAATTATGTTCTTCATCTTAGTCTTCCAACTTTGGCATGCAGACGCCGGCTTGCAGACAGTGAGTGAAGTAAGCTGTCAGAGTGTTTTTTCACACATTTACAATCCCTTGGCAGCAAAATTATTTTCCTACTTGTAAATAGGTATCAAACAAATATTTAATAATATTTGCCAGAAGATTGATATTGATTTGGCAGGGAGTCACTCCAAATTAGCTTAGCAAGAGATCTTGCATCAGAAGAAGCATGCTTAAATAGAAATATCTAACGAGCATTAAATAATTATGAAACTATAAACCTGTAATCATTGGGAAGTACTAAAATTGCTTCTCTGCAGTCATTATCATTGAACTCACAGCTAAAGAGACATTCTATAACAGTTTCGTTTTCCCTTCTTGCTGCAAGAGGACAAATATATTTTGCACTACTATTTTCTTTTACCAGATGGCCAAGTTTAGCAAAAGGAAAGCTGCCTTTTTCATGAGAAACAAAAGACAGGAATAATTTCACAGGGTGTGACAGGGGTCACACACCCTAATTTCCTGGGCTGCCAACAGAGGTCTGGCTGAGGAGGGGGCAGGGTGGGTTAGATAATTTTTGAGCATCCCCTTCTGGCTGCGGGCACAGCCCTGCAGTGGGACAGGAGGATTTGCCAAGAGCTGTTTTGCCCATTTCAGCCGGAGTCAGCTGAGGACACCGGCATCCCAGGCGCCACGGACAAAGAGAGCTGCAACAACACAGCTCAGTGGGGTAGCACTCAGCCAGAAACCCTTTGTGCTACCTACTCTGGCACAATAGCTTTAATGGAGATACAACAATTCGCATCAGGCTTATTGTTGTCATATTTTTAACGCCACAAAAACACACCTAGCAGGGCTAGGAGGTAAAGTAATTCCCACTGAGGCCTCAGCTAAGTAAAACACAGTGACTCTATGCCACTCAGGAAAGGGTCTTCTCCAAAGGGCAGAAAGGAAGATGCTGAACACATTCTGATTTATGCAAAATACCACTCAGTGTGTCTACTTCACCTCTACAATACCTGCCTGAAGCTCCAGAACTTTCTTTTTTTTTTAATAAGGGAACTAGAGCACTCTAGAGTAAAATTACCAGTTGACAGCTATAAGCAAATGAGAGGGCAAAGGCAGTTTTTATTCCCCTACTCTATTTCATGCCTAGCTTGATTTTTAAGGAGGAAGAAGAAAAGAGATTTCATGGGTGGAGACATGGTAAACTGGTGATCCTAATGCAATTAAAAATCTGCCTGGTATATTCTTCTCACACAGGACTAACCTTAGTTCCCCATGTTGAGAAATACCAGGCAAGAAATTCCCTTAGATCCATTTAGCAATGACTGGGGGAATAATTTTTGTCCCTGCCTGTAACCACCAGGGTAACCTACCTTTGAAAATCTCCTGCTATTGCAGGAACCTAGGACACTGATGAGAAGACCTACATTACAGGGCACCTTTACCGGCCTTCATAGCTTTCAAGAGGGGTTTGGCACAGCATCTCAGAGCTCCATACTCACAGGCACTCAGAGAAGGCATTTTTCTCTGGATTAGCCATGACTTATGATTGCCAAGGCCTCACTGGATAACATTGGCAGCTCTTTCCAGTCCCCTTCCAGGCAACCCCAAGCTTTAGGCTTCCACAGTTTTGAGGAGGTTAGGAGAGAACAGGGCCTCTGGTACCTTGAGTCATGATTTGGGGTGGAAAGGGAAGGTCCTGTTAACTAACAGACAATGAAGAGAAGGTGGGGGATTTTCCAAGCCAGTTCAGAACTGGGCCTTCCAGCTAGGAAGGATAATTGAAAATGAATTGTGAGGTGAAAAGGGTCTTTAAAGAATCATGGAAATATTTCAGTACCTCTCCAGAAGTTCAGACAAGGGAATCATAAATGGTCCTTAGCTGTCAAAACAAAATCATTCAGGTAACAAGTGATGACTCTGGGAAAATCCGTGTTACCTGTGCATGCCTCATGTATAAGAACAAGATTACCATGTTTCAGCTAGCAATGTTTCACTTCTTTTAAAAAAACAACCTTTAATAATGCTGCCACAGAGCTCCTAGTTTGTCTATTTTGAAAGAAAGTAAAAAAACATACACGTAAGAACTGCACAGCTCACTGTGTCTTGCAAGTTTAATCAAATCCACTTGAATATATCTCTTATCTTATGGTACAAGGTTTCCCACTCAAAAAAAGGAAATCAATGTCAATTTTATTCCATATTTGTAGAGATCCTTCTAAAGGGAATCAATGGGCTTTTAAATCTCAGATAACCAGCACTGACTTTGAATATTGTTATGATGCTGAAGGTTACTGACAAAGTCATTCAGTTCATTTTTTCAAAATGCTGACCAACAGGTTTATGTTGTGATTTATTTTAAAGAAAGCAAGAATGATAAAAACTTCATTTGATTTGACACTACAGCAGTAATCATCCTAATTGGCCCTTGTTTGTTTGTCATCTATAATTATTCTCTGCATAAATTATCATGTTTGACTACAGCATTTATGATCAGTGAGTTTCTTAATATGCCATTATCAAAATCTTTACAGTAATACATTTACTCAGTAAGCTGAAAGTGTAACCTGAATGTAACACATTTTCTTTAAATATTCTAGAAATAATGAAAATAATAAAAATACCTATATTTTTCCTGAGCATCCTATTCTGCTAAGTTATGATCTGTAAAGCACTCTGTTCACAAGAGAATTCACAGCATCACAAAACAAAAGAGTTAACCCTTACAACACCAAGTTAACCAGTCCAAGCCAAATCTAGTCACATTGTGCCCCTCTGCCTTTAGAAGAAAAAGAAAAAATCCAAGTCACAATGTGAAAGGAAAACAAATTTTGCATTTTTTTCCAAAACACAGGTTCTTCTATCAATATTCACTTCTCAGCCAAACCAAAACCGTAACATTATTTGCATATGGGAAAGCTTTTCTCTACATGGAAGTGGGGTTGTTGATGGTGGTATTGTTGTTTCCTGTGGACATAACAGCCCTGGGAGAGCCATCCCACCCAATGGCCCTTCCCAGCTAATCGAGCTGTGGCAAAAACAACATGACTTTTGTATAGTCTATTCTGCTCCATCAGAAATCAGACATGGGTTTTTTTTCTTCTATTTAGAAGCCTTCTATGCCATCTATGAATGTTGTTACACTCAGAAAAGACGATTATAATTTTCAAATATCTTGCACAGTTGCTACTTTATAGACTACTTGGGTCTAGTCTCAGTTTTTTTCCTAAATGCTAGTGCTTGCTTGAATCTGACTTTCTATTTGTAGAGTGTTTTAAGAGAATTGACAGCAATTATTTACTTTATTCCTAAAACATTATATACACATGACCATTCTGTATCACGTCTAAGGAGTCATTCCTTCCCTAATTCCCCATTAATGCAAAGTTATTTCAGATTCTCATCAGGGAGAAAACAGAGGGTCTGCATTTGGATGGTGCATTTAACACAGAAATAGGAAGCCTTCTAATAGTAGGAATACACATTGCCTTCTCAACAAATATAATTTTACATTTGATCAGAGGATTTAAGATCAGAGTTGGAAGCCAAGGCCAGCCTGTGTTTCCATTTTTACACCTGCATTATTGCATTGCTTATTTTTCAACAGAGCTGCTCCAAAAGTGGGGTAAGTGACAGGAGAATTGTGACCCATCAGCACGGTTTTTCTACAAACAAAGCTCTTTAATACCCATTCTCTGAATTTCCCTACATGCTGCACATTCTACCCAGTAAACCCTACATTTTCAAAGTCTATTCTACATTTTCTTAATTCTAATTAAACAAATCTTAATCTTGACTTTAATGGCCGCAATTATGATACTTCATTATGTTAAATGTTAGTTGCAACATAAGAATAAATTGTATAAACAGTTTAGCTGCAATTGCATGGAGTCTAACTGTACATTACTCATTAACAAGATGTGGGTAGCAGCAATTATAACATTTCCTCCTAATGTCCCTATTTATTGAGTCTCAGCAGCAAGCCCCCTTTTCACAACACACACTGATTGA
This sequence comes from Dicaeum eximium, assembly GCA_013396995.1. Classification (NCBI taxonomy): domain Eukaryota; kingdom Metazoa; phylum Chordata; class Aves; order Passeriformes; family Dicaeidae; genus Dicaeum; species Dicaeum eximium. Next base: position 766,323 of record VWZP01004041.1, on the reverse strand, counting down.
CGATAGCAGCTTTTGTACTTGTGAAGAACAGGCACAGGAACCTGCTGTGTGCCTGTAACTCAGATCGATGCAAGTACACATTAGCTCTTAGCCTCACAGGCCGGAGTTCCTGAAGGTCAAAATAGCCATCAGCATCACTGTAGGGTACAGAAATCATTTCACAAATTGTGAACAAAAACAACACAACTAGCTTTGCAGTTTGATTATTGTTTATAGATACAGCAAGCCAAAAATTAAAGCATAGCCTTGAGGCAGCGTAATTATTTACAGCTGAAGACTCATATCATTATTAGCATGCTCCTAATTGCTTGAAGTTATATCAATGTTAGCTGATTTAACACATTTTTGATAAGAGGCATGGAAATTGTTTTCTCTGCATATGGAATGCTGGATCTCTTTATTTTTTGAACTCTTCCCTCCTCCTCTTTCTTTCAAACTGGCCCTTGTTTGCCATTGAAAAAAAAGCCCCACACCCATAAATTCTCCTTTATTCTGTATGTCTGTAACTATCACCACAGTACTTTGTCATGTTTCTGTGGAACCATATATTTGAATTTAGCTGGACTAAAATCATGCCAGCTTTCAGCTTTCACTAACAACGGACTTGATAATTTCACATCAATATCGACTAACTAGAGAATAAATCACTCTTTGCTTTGGGTGACACATCTTAATCTATTACTTTTCCCTACAGTACTTGAGCTGAAATCCAGCTAAAGGAAAGCAATATGGAGAATCTCACAGAGTGAAGCAAGATCTGCATCAGAGACTACCTCACAAACACCTATTTTGGAGACAGAAGAGAGTTATCTACTCTGCTACATCCCCGTACCCAGTTGCTCTGATCTACACAAAAGGCAAATTAAGTTTGCCACTAATAAACCAGAGAAACAAATAATTTGGGAACTTTTTGTATCGACCAACCCATAACTTGTCACCCCAACTCGTTCCTCTGATTCAAACCAGGAGAGCAGCCAAGCACTGACAGAGACAAAGCCTTGAGCCACTGCTGGCCAGGCACCAGGAGGGGCAAGTCAGTGCTGGGGAGGGCAGGAAGCCAGGACTGTCTGGGAGGCAGGCTGGGGATGCTGCTAACCAAAATGGGGAACAATCCCCTGCCAGCACTGAGCAAAGGGTGTGTGAGTAACTCTTAATTTCAACATTTCTCAGGTCAGGCTCACTATTTCAAGAGTGTACATAATGCAGCACAGAGTTCTCAAGGAAAAGAAAATACAAATATGATCTTATTTTCCTTGTACAACTTCCTTCACGTACTTACCAAGACCACTTCACTTTTAATCTCCACATCAGATATTTGTACTTCTTGAGTCACACTGCTGGCAGCAGAAAGAGCATGCTATTTTGTGATGGGAGCCAGAGAAAAGCAGTGGGTGCTGCCCATGGACCTACAGTGGTCTCCATTTCACTCTACACAGCAGTGTGGAGACCTTGGAAAAACCACTTTCCCCAGCAGGGAGAGCTCAACCCAAAATGGACAAGCAGCAGGAGCAGGAAGAGGGCTGATAAGTTTTGCTTTTCTCAGCAAAGTGATGGCTGTCAGGGACTGGACTGGCACCAGGGGTGTGCAGAAAGGTAGATATAGGGTCACTTTATTTCTATCTGTGTTATATAGAGATCTCAGCTCCTGTGATGCGACTGGCAGGGATGCTGAGGATCCCAAGCATTTTTCCACTTCTCCACTAAGAGCAAGCTAAATTATACGTGCAGAATTTCAAAGTAATTAATCACATCCTTCCGCAAATTTTGGCTCTGCTACCTAAAGATTCACTTAATTGGGCTAATTTTTTAATGGAAGTGTAACAAAGAACAGGTCAAATATTTATAGGCTGGGTTTTTTTAAAATAATCGTCCAACTGCTGAAATTTGCAGCATCTGGCTAGTGAGTGGGGTAATGTTAGATGAATTATATATTATAGTCCTGTGAGGAAAATCTTCCATTTTTGTCTGTGAATGGGGAAATAAAAGACTGCAATAGCATGTGAAACTGTCATAACAGCTTTTCACGGTTGAGACACATTAAATTACCAGCAATCAATATCCTGAGAAAAACTTAAAAGAAATAGATTTGCTAGGAAGGAATAAAGAAGTGCACCCAGTTTTAACTGGGAGCTTTATTTTGCCCAGCACTAAAGAAGTTGTAACAGCTGCATAGATTGAAGCTGAAACAGGAAAAAATCCCTAACCCTCCAACTTCACAGGGGGCTTTGGCTGGGAACAAAAGGATGCAGATTTTAGGGATTAATATTCTTACACACAGTACTCAGAGCAACAGAAAGCAAGGGACAAGCTTATGTAGGCCAAGTAAGAGCATGTCTTGAGGCTGCAAAAGACCAACTCTCTGCTATTCCTCTCTCATATATTTTAAAACTAAATGACTGCCTGTTGTTCCTCACTAGGTGCTTGGTAGTCTTGGCATCCTTTAAATGGATCTTCTGCAACCCAGGCTGATTTCCCGAGCTGACAAGTCACGGAGCCCGTGATGACACATGGGTTTTCTGCTGCGTGACTCGTGTGCCTAGCAGTTCTTAACAGTTTTTGTTTCCCGAGTCTAGCTGGAGTCGCACGGCGCTAACAGTCAAAGAGAGCTAATACAGTAAATGGAAACTGCTGTCAGTATGAACCAGATTAGTCAATCCCTATAGCACAAGTGAATTTCAGATAGCAGCTCAAGCATGACCACTATGATCACAGCCTAGTGTTTATGTATACACAGAAACAATGAAGTGGCCTGGCAATTACTGGAAATACATTCCTCAAGCTTTCAGGCTATGCCAAGCTTAAAATTGTGGTCAGCTCATGTGGGAGAAACTAGATCAACTTGGATTGCATTGCAGCAGTTGTAATTGAATTGTATATTTTGCCTTTCTATAAAACTTCCAGTGCTAAGTGCACAGCAGCCTAAACGACCGTGACATACAGTGCTTTCCGTGCCTCCAGGTCTCCCAGGTACAGAGCCCTGCCACCTCTTCTCTTCTCCTGCACAGCCAGACACCATGCACCCAACCCTGCCTCTCCAAAGCCAGGAGGGAGCCAGATCCAAGCCCGAAGCAGCTGGAGCCCCTGGGATTTGCTGTGACTAGCGACGGAAAAAACACGGCTTTGGAGCAGAGTCTGGCCCTGCCCCAGTCAACAGGAGCTCTGCTGTTCCTTCAGCTGGGCTGGGGTCACAGCCTGCAAGTTTGCACAAGCAGCTGACAGTTTGGTGATTAGAATGTCTTCCTACCACAGTGAAGTTTGCAAAATAAGACAAGAAATGCCAGCTTTTTTCCTTTTACTTTTCTCCTCCCCTGACTACTCTTCCATCAGCTTTTTCTATTGCAAGATCTTGGTCTTTTCCAACCCTAATGATTCTATGACTCTGACCTTTACAACCCCTTTTCTCTTTATCTTAGTATTTCAAGTAATTCAACTACATTATATATATATATATATGTATGTATGAATGTATTTTAGAAGATATTAAATAATTTCCTTGTCTCATGTACTGCGCTGACTCATGTTCACCCTGGCTGCTGACAAATCTTGGCCACCCTCATCCCATCCTCAGTGCCTAGGTGGGGTCCCAGAACACTGCACTCTGCCCTGAGTCACTCACTCAGCCCAGACTTCCTCAAGATGCTCCACTACAGTCTGTCAGGTAATAAACTAATGTCACCTTCACAGTATTTAAAAAATTTTTTACTTCTGTTGAAAATACTCTATTTTCTTTAATTTTCCTCCTTATTTGAAAAGTCAGATTTCTGCAGAAATTTGGCTGAGGTACAGTTTCAAAAGTAAGTTTTCTATATAAAACAGTTTTCAAGAGAATTGCTAGCTCAACACAAGTTTCAGTTTGTTAAAACTCCTGCCTTTGCAGCTTCTCTACCTGCTATACCAAAGGAACAAAAAACCAGAAGCAAACATTTTCTCACCTCTCCCTGGAAGATCAAAGATAAAATGAATGTACAGAAGGTACAAAATGAGCAAAATATATGATTTCTTTTTAAGTAGAATTGCATAACTCCAGACTTACAAAGGAGCTCCTACCCCTACCATTCCTGTTTTCCAAAACTTCTAAGCTGTAGTATCTATTATGTCTAGCAGTTTACCCTGTTTCACCTATCAAAGCAGTCTACCTCATTTTTCTTACTAAAAATTCAGTTCTGCTTCCCAGTGTTTAGGCAGCACCATCAGAAAGCAACAACTGCACTGCAAAAACCATAGACAAGCTATAATTTAAATCTTCTACTGTATAAAACTAGTATTGTACTTAATACTTGGCTAGACTTCTTAAATACTGAAATTCATGTTGGAGGGAACATGGAAGAATGATGTACAAATTTTCCTTGATCAAAAAAAAAAAGGGCAATAGTTACATTTTTGGACATTCCATGATGCTTTAACTGGAGTAAAGCTTTCAGTTAAAAAGTTCTCTTCTCTGAAAATACATCAATATTTCTAAATACAAAGCTGTGCAGGGAAGAACACTTATGCTGTACACCAAAGTTGAGGAAACTTCTGCTGGGGGAAGAGAAATGATATTTCAAAAGCTGACTTTTGTTGTACTCTATCATTTGGCCCACAGATCAGAACAAATAAACCATTTTCATTGAAGCTGCTTCCTCCAGCCACTTTTTCTTGCAGAAATTTGTTCTGAGGCATTTCCTGTCAGTGCTTCCCATCGTTCTCCAAAGTTTGCATTTTTTTAATATATATAAATTTTACTGTCCATGGCAATAAATATCATTTCTGTCATCTGCAGCTATCAATACGTCTCAGAGACTGCTTTTCCATCTCATGTGGTTGTGATGAGCTTTCAGATTTGGCTCCCAGCACTGATCCCTTCTTGGCTCAAGAGCAAAGTAAATCTGCAATATCCATTAACTATTACCTTAACTAGATCTGAGGCTTCAAGAGCCCTGCTGAAATCTCTGCAGCTCACTGTTGCACAAGGAGCTGCAAATGCCAAAACAATGATAACGTCAAGTAAAAGTGATATTTCCTGAAAGGTCCAGGTGTAATTGTCAAAATCCTTCCCATTGCACTGAGCATGAATTTCACAGGTATAAGAATGATGCTAAAGCTATAGAAACAAACCCAGGGATGGAGCCATATATAAAATTATGGTGCACATCTGATGGGATTGAGATGCATTTCCCAGTCCCCTGTTGTAGAGAGATGCCCAGCTGCAGCCAGGACCCACAGCAGGATGGGACTCCAAGCAGCCAAAAGACAGGCACACACCCAAGGTGGGAACCCACATGGGCAGAACAGAAACACAGGCAGAGCAAAGCACACATCTTTGAGCTGGGCATCAAAGTGGAGGGCTACAGGACTTCTGTGAAACACCTCTCAACAGTAACAAAAACACTGCTATACAAACATCATTACTCATTTCAGAGAAATCTGGGACTTACATGATTAAGCAAGTGAAAGCCAGAGGAAAAATACCCCACAATTTAAACTCTCTCCTCTTGCATGTACCAATAAGGCTTTATATATCCATATAATACAGACTTCTTACATTATTCAGCCAGTGGTCTGTAATTAGAGATCAAAAAGCATTCCCACAGCTCAAGACACATGCACACACTATTCTGTGTGTTGCTATGTCCAAAAAGATAATTTCCTCTGTCACATTACTGCAAGAAACCAGTGCACATTTGCTAGAAATATAAAATATTTCTAGCTGGAACACTAGATCTTCTTAAACCTGTCTGAAGTAAAATTTGCTTTTATAGCTGACCGTTCTTGACTTCAGTTTCACTGGGAGTTCTGGTAGAGAAGCCAGACAGTCAATGTATGTGCTCCTCTGGTGATACCTATAGCTTAAGACAGATTTTGTTCAGATTTGAAACAGAATCAGAATCTCCTTTCTTCTCCCTGAATTTTTTTTTTAACTTCACCCATATTTTCCTGCTGCCTTCACTTTGAAGAAGTACACAATAGTGTTATTTTTATCATGGGACACAGCTTTGTCATTCCCAGAACAGGATTTGTAGGAGAACACTTAGGCAGAGTGAAACCTGCCCACTTGCATTGTCCAGCCTGCTGCAGCAGCTGCCCTGTTTGACAGCTGAAAAGTGCATTTTCAGTCACCAGTCCTTGCAACTTTTCAGAGCCCTTGCATCAGCTACTGCAGGCTCTGGAAAATGGTGCTGAGGAAATCTGTGCAATGGCTGAGAAATGGAAAGGGAAACCCTGAGCAACCATGTAAAACACATGTGGGGCCACAGCTTGTCATTAGGGCCACTGATGTGGCTCAGCCTCATCCTCCACCAGCTCAGGGCCCATAGGTAGCCTCTCTCCCACAGAGCTTATTCTGGCCAGATGTTTGTATAGAAAGTAGGTACAGACAAATGTCAGCATCACTTAAGCAATGCCTAAACACGTGTTTATTCACGCTGCAGACGTCTCACCACTGCAATGCTGTGCTTGTCCCCAGCACTTCAAAGAGGCCCTCAGAAGCCAGCTCTTTGTGTGGTGTGGCAGAGGCTGCATTGTTCTCATTACCACTCACAGAACTCTCATCCAACCATTAAATTATATAGCTTTCATCTGTTTCTTAAGAAGACAAGGCTAATGCAATCATGCTGAGTTCGTGCATGTGTGTGTCCATCCATGTATCTCCCAGCAATTTTTGAGCATCTGCCTGACTTTGACCACTGCTGGCACAAGGTCAGAGACCTTGACAACTCCAAGCTCATGAAAGTGGTCGGGAAAATGAGCACCTGGTCTGAAGTAAGGAAAACATACTTACAGTCCCAAAGCAGAAAAAGCTTCCCAGCTCACCCCTGGACTCTAAAGGATCCAAAATGAGTAGCAAGACCAAGAGAAACAAGGCTCTGCCAGTGCTGCAAGCATCATGGCATAGCAGCGAGAGAGACCACAAGCTGTGGCCTTCCATGAGGTACCCTGGTACCCCAGAACCCCATTCTGCCTTGAGCCAAGGGCTTAAATAGCCCTTGGTCGATGCAGTTGCCTCACAGCTCTTATTATTCCAAAAAGAGAGAGAAACACCACCTTTCCCATCCACGTCACCTCTGGTGACCTCAACGTGCCAGCTGAACCTTAGAGGATTCATGCCATATAACTCTCATGGACCACAAGGAAGCCCTGATTTTGCAGGAGTCAACAGGGGCTTCAGTTTCAGAAGAAAAGAAAGCTGGAAGAGGTGTATGTGTCAAGGAGTGAAAATTACAAAAAAAAAAATTAGCAGTGAAGAAAATGTAACAGGATACTTTCTTGCAGATGATTGTCGAGAAAAGTAAAAGGAATACCTTTCCTTGAAATCAGCTACAAAGATAGTTTAAAAAAAAAAAGATATCTGCAGATAAGATACTGCATTTTTTTGGGATTCAAACTTCTACATTCACGCTGAAAACAGATTTAGATTTTTTTATCCTCTTCCCCTGACTAGATGCACAGCGAGCTGGGAAGTCAATCCACACACACAGCGTGACCCCACAAATACTGCAGAGTCTGCTCAAGCCCTCCTCCTGGTCTTGGAGTCACCAGCTGCTTCTAAATGAATCAAGACCAACAGGCGTGGAAGTTGTGTTCCTTCAAATATATTCCTGTTCCTCAGCTTCAGAGGACCTGTGCATGAGAATTAACCTCACTAGAAGGCCACTGTGAAAATGCTACATTTATGAACATCAACGCACGCACATGTAGGCACATGCACCTATGCACAGAGTCCCAGCACAGTAAATATGGCCAGCTGCTACACCTTTGCATACCACGCACAGTGACATTCTCACAGCTGCCAGAAGAGCCCCCTTTTGATATACAAACTACAGAGGTGAACTTCAGCTACTTTTAATGAAATACGGCGAATGCTGCTCCTGGCAAGTGAACTACAAAACCTAATATTTAAACAGCAGTAGCAATAAAAGCTATTAGTTCCAAGCAGCAGAAAATATTTACATTAAGAGAAAAAGTTCTTTTCTCCTCTTTTTTTCCCTTTTCAGAAAGATTTGTGGTTTCAGGTAATCACTCATATCAGTAGGAACTATGTTCTGTTTGGTGGCTGCTGCTTGAGCATGTGAGTCTAAGTCCTAGCACTAATTAGATTTTTAATTCCACAGGCTGCCCTAGCTCTTACCCATTTTTAATTTTTTTTAATCACCTTATTAATGCTTCCGTAAAAACAAGTGAAATATCCCCATGTCCCATCCTTCCCTCACTTCAGCTGTAAATTTTGTTCTATTCAGACAAAAACCTGAAAACTTTTTTGAGTGGTTTAAAAGTCAATTTAAAAAGCGTTTTGCCTACACATCTTTTTTTTACTTCATTTCTGAAGTATTTTGTTTTATTTTTTTCAGCAAAATACTGAAAGGCAAAAAAACTTATTGCTTGCTATCTATATGTCATCACAAAACTGTTTCAAAGAAAATTTCACAGAAGATTGTTTAAAATTTAAAAACTTTGTTTAAAATTAGCAAAATCCATTCATACACCTTCATTTCTGGAAAAGCCAAGACATCCTGGTGCATAGCTAGCTCCCAGCTAGCCTTCAAATCCCATTGCCACCATACCTGCTAGGGTACTGTTGGGATGCTCGTATTTCCATGTGCAGCTGATGCATCTTGCCAGGTAATTTTAGCATTTCAAGGTCTAAAACAAGGTATTTCAAGAAAAAGATGGCCATCCCATCAGTCGTAAAATAAGCCGTTCACATTTTTAGTGCAAGTTAAGGCATCTCTCATATATCACACATACACCAAAGAACAGGGCTTTTGGAACTACATCCATAGCATATCCCAGATATATCAGCAAGGTTAAATTTTTTAGTATGAACTTATTCCTGAAAAATTTTGAAACTATTTGCAAAGGGGCATGCACAAATTTCAATTTAAATTATTCAGTACTATTGAAAAATATTAAAGACTCAGTCCTTGCACAATACTCAACAACCACAATTGTAGGACACAGACCTTGTAGTTCACGTGGTGCAACACTTCTTTCAACAGGCATCACGTGAAGAAGCTGAGGGGCAGACACTGATCTCTCTTGTGTACCATGACAGGACTCAAGGACATGGCATGAAGATGAGTTAGCAGAGGTTTAGGTCGGATATCAGGAAAAGGCTTCTCCTCCCAGAGGGTGTTTCAGCACTGGGAGAGGCTTCCCAGGGAAGGGGTCACAGCACCAAGCCTGACAGAGTTCAAGAAGCATTTGGACAGTGGTCTCTGGCACATGGTGTGATTCTTGGGGTGTCCTGTGCAGGGCCAGGAGTTGGACTCAATGATCCTGATGGGCCTCTTCCAACTCAATATGTTCTATGTAACAATTGAAAAGAGAAGCCTGGAAAAAGGAAGACTCAAGGGGGAACCTAGAGCAGCCTTCCAGTTTCTAAAGGGGGTCTACAAGAAAGGTGGGGAGGGACTCCTAACAAAGCCATGTAGAGCTAGAACAAGGGGGAATGGCTTTAAACTGACAGAAGGTGGATTTAGAGATTAGATATTATGAAGAAATTCTTTACTCTGAAGGTGGTGAGGCACTGGAACAGGTTGCCCAGAGAAGTTGTGGATGCCCCATCCTGGCAGGATTCATAGCCAGGCTGGATGGGGCCCTGAGCAATCTGGTCTAGTGGAAGGTGTCCCTGCCCATTGCAGGGATGTTGGAACTAGACAATCTTCAAGGTCCCTTCCAACCCAAACCATTCTATGATTATGATCTGGCTTAAAATAAAGAAAAATAAAAGCATTGTGCATCAGATAGGTTTCAATGGACATTTTAAGTCAGAAATCTATCTAATATTATATAAATAAAAACAGCACTTGTAATTTTTTTTCTCTCTGCTTTTATAAGTTGTTAAATAAGTAGGGAAAAAACCCTATAAGTCTGCATGTGGTTTCATTAATCAGTGTGATGCACCACAAACTTGGAGAAAACAAAATCTTCACTTCCCTTCCGCTCTAGTAAAAGTGCAGTGTACAAGTCGTAGTGAATGTTCCCAACCTCCCAGGTAAAAATAACGTTAACTGAAGACAACCTGAAATTCCCTTCTCATGTTATTAGCTCTAAGTTCATATAAAGCCCTGCAATTAAAAATAGCTTTTAACTTCCAGTGAGAAGTGAAATATTTCAGATAGTCTGGTAGAAGTGAAATAACAAAGAAACAAAAAAAAAAATCCTCAAAATTTGAAGTTCCTGTCCCTTCACTTAGCTGGCTTTTCTGGGGAAGATACAGAAGGGGAAGGCTGGCCAGGCTGCTACATTCAGGGGAGTGGTGGCCATGCCCTCCCTACCCACACCAGAACTGGCCCCACACGACTCAGGAAAACAGAGTGCACTCAGTTCTCCCATGGCTGTGAGCACAAGCCCCTCACATCGCACACAGGCACACCCAAAGCCCGATTCACACCCAGCACGGGTGAACAGCAAGGGTGAATGTGTCTTCTGGATCCTATTTTCTTGTCCTGTCCCTGTGTCCGAGCAGAGCCTAAGCAGCTGTGCCAACACATGACTTCTATTACATTCAGGGGGTTGCTGCCACAGCTATGTAAGCCCTAGGGCAAGATAAAACAGATATTCCCCTTCTGGTGACTATTTCCAGCTTAGCATGTTCTAGACAAAAACAAGAGATGCATCTTTGCAGCTAGTGGGACTACTGGATTTCCTCCTCCATGTTCGCTTGGTGGTTTTGAATTAAATCAAATCGGAGGGCTAGGAACGAGCGCTCTCCCAAAATAGCGCAGCTCAGTCTCGTTGCAGGGAAATCGTGGGTCTCCAGTTTCTGCTGTGGACATGGCCTCTGACTCGGGGGTGCCAGGCTGAAGTCTCCCGGCACAATTTCGTCAAAACCTCTTCAAGTCAAGACAAAAGTAAAGCCATGAATGCTCCTTATTGCAGGCGTCTCTGCTGAATAGCTCGGTATTGCCCTATTCCCCATGACAATGGAGTTAAGGGAATGAAACATGTTGTTTGGAAACAGTAAAAAGCTGTCAGCAGTAACCACCGTCAATACTCATGCTGGGCTAAGCTTGGTACTCCCGCTTGTCATTTATTTATTTACTTATTAAAAAACATGTTTGATATAAAGCAGTTCTGTAGGCAAGCAACAATGCCAAACTAATAAACCAGTGATTAATTTTGTTCTTGTCCTGGGTTTGTTTTCTTCTCAATAGTCTACGTAAATACATTAGAGAAAACATTCATTTGCCTAGACTTTATGTGGTATGAAGCAAACCCAGAAGCATTTTGCAAAGGCAGCTAGTTGTCACAGAAAAGAAAGACATGAAAACATATGTAGAGAGCTGCATGCCAGCTTTAGAAAGGAACAAGAGACATTACAATTAAATTTTAAAAAATTGCTCAGCGTTTTCTAAAACACTGCCTGTCTAAGAAATGGTGTTACAGTCTTCAGAAGGCAAGAAATAGCCAGATGAAGAAAAGCAAAACAAGAAGTTATTAACAATTTTAGGGAGAGGAACAGAAAAGGAATGTTTGATGGAGGTCTCCACTGGTCATTTTGTATAGATAGAGGTGCTTAAGATTTTAGATACATTATCTGGGTGTTTTCCCTTTAACAGCCAGCAAAAATCCTAGCTCGTATAGAGAAATCTGATACTTGTCATGGAGACTTTGCTTTGGTTTCTGTGCCTGGGCTGTAGCAGAGCAGTGCTCGTAGCAAGTTTTCTTAGATTGTTTTTGGTGCCACCAGCTTCCTTGTTCCAAAACAGTAAAGGGTATGCTCCTTCCCAGGAGCAAGGAGGAAAGCAATTCATGGAGTGCAAGAGTGCTGTTAGTGCTGTTCGACCGGTCAGAACACTCCAGGTCTCAGAATGCTCTGCATACTTCTCATGCTAACAAGTTTTACAGACAAAGAAGAAAACTCACTTTGCCAAAATGAATCCCCCCTCATAAAAATTCTTCAAACTGCAGCAAAGCTTGAGAAACAGAGAACATCACGTTCCATCTCCGTCTGGGGTAGCAGCAGCAGAGGACCCACTCCTACTGTTTTTTTGCAAGCCCTCGGTTATTGCCAGCTCCGTTGGAAGCTTGGGTCACGCAAAAAACCACAGAAATAGATAAAATGGTCATGTTCCCCACACTGGATGGTGGGAGATAAACAGTCCCCTAGGAAAAGATGGGAGCAATGGCATCACTTCCAAGAGGTGCAGCCTCAATGCACTAGGAGGCCATTTAAAAAAAATGCCTAGAAAACATTTATATTCTATTATGCTTGTGTGTATTCTGTTGCACAATAGAAAAAATATTGTGCATTTAATTTTTTGCCACATAGTATTGGAAAGCTATTTTAAAAATGCTTTGAAGAGCACTCCAGAATGTTGCTGGTATTGTTTTCATAATTACAACTTAGCAGGCTACAGAGAAGAAAATGTTAATGAATAAATTAAAGAAACTTCTACTAAAAATGCCCTAGCAAGTAATTTTTCTGAAAATTATATAAACACTGTCATCCTGTCCACCAAGATATTTGCATGGCCACCTAGGCCACACAGTGTAAAAGCCTTCTCATTTATTAAAATAAATCCATTAAATTAAGGTGTTTTTAAACTTTCAAGATCATAAGAAAAATGCCATGGTTAGTGGCAAGAAAGCTTACTCTATTTTACACCATGCATGTGAAGTAGCATACAAGATGCTGACAAGGAAGAGAGACAAATTCAAAGCCAAGACGTTTGCATTTGGTTCTGGACAAGGCATGGGGCTATCTTACCCTTGGAAAAGGATTATTTAGTAGCCCAGCACCATCTCCCACCCCAGGAGTCTCTCTGTACTGCTTTCACAGCTTTTGGTTTCAGTGAAGCATAACCAGTGCTGGTAGGAAGCTGTCGCCAAGGTTATCTCTGGTAACTAAATCTAGCCTTTATGTGGTTTTAACAGACAATTTGAGATGGAGACAGACAATTTCTTCAGGGAGAGCCAAACAGCTGACTTCCAGGGTGATGTAATCCTGGAAGGTCATTGCAAAGTAAACGCGTAAGCACCACGCTCTCTGTTGTTGGGGTTTCCCTCTGCTCCCCCAGAAGCTGGGGTGTAGGAGTGAAAGTCTTCCAGCACACAGAGACCAAAGTGCAGCCTGACACCTCCAGGCTGCAGGGCAGAGCTAGGAATCTTCCCTTCCAAATAATACAGCATTTCCAGCTCTCGCTCACACTGACACAGGGATGACTCTCACGATCACAGCCCTGATTCATCACTCTAAAGACCACGCAGCCTGTGCCAGGGAATTCCAGATACACAAGAAACGGCTCCCAGAGCAAGCACAACCGGAGGCAGCCCTTGGGGCTGGGCTGCACGGGGGCCACCAGCAGCCACGTTTGCCCTTGCCTCATTTCCCAGCCCGGGGTTGCAGTTAGAACGAGGGTGATGGGAAGTCACTCTGCCAGGATGCTTGTCCAAGTGCTCTGAGATGCCCTAACTTATCCACAGGTGAGCAGGAAGAGCTGCACTGTTGAAATACAGATAGAGTTTGATCTTCAAGTCACGATGGTAAACCAGTTATCAATGCCCACCCTTTCTACAAGTTTATATTGAGAGTATTCCTGCCATAACTTTGATAAACAAACAAATCCAGTATACACTTTAGCAATTTTAAAAGTCCTGTGAATTAATATTATTTGAATTTTCACCAGTTCCCCTGAAACCTTTAAGAATCTATAAAAAACTTTTAAATCTTGCCTTGGCTTCTTCCCCTGCCCCCATTTTAACTTATGATTTTTACAGTTCACACTAAATAATCAATATTAGTTAAAATCTTCAGTTCTCTCTAGAGGACAGTGCCCTCCAGGTCTTATAATAAAATACCACAATGTTCAATCAGACTTGTATATCATATATATATATATATATATTGTAAAATAAACATCTGAGGGCTGCCATGATTGAATCTCAACTCCGTAGAGCCAAGAATTACTCACTGCCTTTTAGAAAGCAGATGATGTTTATTCTTCCCTAAAGTTTGTGCTTTGTGAACATTTCTTTCACACATCCTTCCCAGGATTACAATTCATTCTTTGATAGCCCTCCATGATCCCTTATCTCAGTTTGCATGACATGCAATCATTCAAAATTGCAAACTGAATTTAATTGCCGTAGACAAGTGTTAATAGATTTTAATAATGCTTTATTAGACTTTATGCAAATTGGACTGTGCTGAAAAATCTGAATAAAATCACAGCTTTAGCAACAATTTCCTCCCCTATATTGTCTTGAAACACAGAGCAGGAAGAGGAAGCTTTAATTAGTAGTTTCTGATGGAATCTGATGATGAAAATGTTCTTCTTATGAATAGATATAGGTGACAAATATTATCTTTAAACCTGTAAGTTTCATGATTCATTAATTAGCACTGAGGGCTTTTCCCAGGGGATGATTTAATATTAATATCAGCCAACAGATTTTTTTTACATTAGGATTTTTATCTCGATAGAAGTGTGGATGATGTCTCAGAACAGTGTTATGCTGCCTACACTTCAGAGTATTCAATTGACAAGCATTTTGGTACCTAAACAAATCAAATGAGTAGAGAACAGTAACATGAGCAGAGATTTTGGAAATATTAATACAGAAATAATTCAAAATAATGCATTCTAGTAAGTAAATCTGAGTTAAAATAATAATATAAAGCTATTCAAGACTAACAACCATTACATTAGTCTTCGATTCCTTTTGTGCTGCTTTTCCATCAGGACAAAATCTTACAATATATGGAATGTTTCCATCTGCAGGATAACTTCTTGGTGTCAGTGGGAGGGGCACAAATCAAAAACCACAAATAGCCTACGTGTACTTGTTTGGTTTTTTTTAACTCATGAAAGAACATTAACTATATTATATAAATGAGCACACTCACGGGACTATTTTTAGTTCTGCCATTATTAATTAATACTGGAGGGAAAATATCTCAGAGTAGTTCAGTTTTTCTGCCTACCCATACTCATAGAGACTGTAATTTGCACACCGTACACACCATAGTTAGGGAATCTTTCCAGGGCAGAGTTCCTTTGGAAGCATTGCTATTGCACATTACTGACAAAGCTATCATATTTCTTCCTGAATCTATAAAGAAACAAAAGAAAAGCCTAATGTCATAACTAGCCAAGGTGATATAATATTACTTCAGGTCTTAGAAACAGCCAACCCAAATATTTTCTGTTGACAAGCTCCACTGAACAGCACAGGAGCCAGGCATTACATCACATATGCCAGATAACACTTCCTATCTTGGATTAAGAAAATCTGCCAGAAGAGTATTAATAGTTGCTCCATTTAGAGATAAGGAGATCAAATTACCAAAATCTTACAGTGGTTTACTCAGAAGTAGTAAGAGCCTGGCTACGTTTAAGTTGGTGGCAAAACTTCAACAGAAGTAGGATTCCACTCACATATTTACTAAGCCAGCTCAAATCCTTCCTCTTCCAGTCCTTATTGCCCACCATAAAGCAATTACTAGGCATAAAACCAGCCTTTCCCTACGAACACAGTGCAATTCAAAAGAACTTTAAAATTCACGTACAAGATAAACAAAGATCATTTGTAGCAGATATACAGCGCTGTGACATGTGGCAGCTGTAATTCAGAATGTAAGAGAGCATTTAAAATAAAAACAAACACGAACCAATCCTACCACAAGGCAAAGCTAAAAAGCAAACCTGGAGTTTGAGTTTTTTTAAGTTGAAACAGATTGGGGCGATTTTTGGTAGAACACTAATTTCAATAGTTTTAAAGGAGGAATGACAGAGCACAAAGGAGCATGAGTCTTACCACTGAAACTATGCAGATACCTAGAATTTCTCTCTTCTTTGGAAAGCCTCCACCCACATACCTCACCTGAGATTTACAGGCTCCTTCTGAGCCACCTGAGGTTGTCCTGCACAGCAGCCAGGCCAGCTGCAGGGTGCGAGCTACGCCCTCAGTGTTCATCACTTTCATCATTACTGCAAACCAACAGCCTGTCACTGCAGTGCCACAGAGCCAGGGACACTGTGGCTCTGGGACAAGGACAGGCTGGTAAAGCTGTACCAATGGCACGTGTGGTTCCGTTGCTTTGAGGGTCCTTTAATTGCATGTAAGCCGACAACACGTAAAGCTGAAAATAAAAAATATAGGTTTCTCAAATGGAAATGATGACTAACCCTTAATGATAATTAATACCAGACACTCTCAAAGACCTTTTTTCACCTACAAATGAAACTAATTACTAGGACTTCTAGCTTATAGTTTGCTGTGTTGCAGAACAGCAGCAGCTGGGCTGTCTTTTTTATTTACTCTTGAAGAGCTTTCAGTAAATCTGTTTCAAATTTTGTTAACCCTACTCAACCTCCACACCCTCCCCTTTCTACTCCCCTCCACCCCCAGTACTCATTCATGAGCTACAGCTGAGTAAAGTGATTTATAATAGTGCAATGAACTGCAAAACATGCTCTGGCAAAGGAGCAAATTCCTCCGCCTTCCCTCAGATACCATCAGGTGTAACTGCAAATTCTGCCATTCCCTCAGTACCCAGAGAGGAGATAAGCAAGACAGTGACTTTTCCTCCACAAACTTGCTTGCTGGAGTGGGATGCAATGGAATCACACCCTCCTCCCCCAGTACTAGCCCCATCATGCCCAGGCATAGTGCAGGAGAGGAGGAGGGTCAGCTAATCCCTGGGCTTCTTTTAAAGCCTCTTGCATACAGTGAGAGGACAAGCCTGTTACCCTAACTTCAGGTTCTATTTTGCAGCTAAGAAAAATTTGCCCATTAGTAAGTGGTCCATGGGGGTCTTCAAATCCAAGTCAGCATACAAATACGAGCAGTGTGCTATGGTTTCCTCAAACTACCCAACATAAACGCATCTGGTTTACTGTCTAGAGCTCTTTTTTTTTTGTCTTTCCCCTCTCTGCAACATTATCATGCAGTAACTATCTGGACTGAAATAAAGCCATCCCACAAGAGTACAAAAACAGCTCTGCAGGGTGTATGATTTTATTGCACGCCTGATACTTCATTTTATTTTATGTCTTGACTCCCAAAGCTAGGTCAGCTTTCCTCAAATGGAAATAAGCCTTGAATTGAACTAGTTTTGAAGAACATTTTGTAAATGTGAACTACGAATACAAAAAGAAAAAGAACAACTAATTGCTGTTAAACTGTCGCAGCAGTACTGAAATATACAGCTGTTCCCACAGTGGACAGCACAGTTTGACTGTTTTAGCCACACAAAGTGTGAAAGAAATTATTAGATGCCACAGGAAATTGAGTAGCTTTTCTAACTGGGAATAAATAAGTCGGAGACAATGTTGGTATAATCCGTGTTACATTACACAAAAGTGGGCTGTGTTAAGATATATAGGTTTACTGCTGGAAATATGTTTTTTTTTTTGTTTGCCTTTTCATACAGGGCCACAAGTCTCCTTTTCTGTTAGACTTCTGTGGATAATGAAAGGCAGTTTTGAAGGTAAGTTTTGAAAAGCAGTCTGAAGGCAAGCATCAGCAGCCATTTGGAAATTCTTCTAAAGAAGGATCCAGAATGTAGACAGCTTGCACCACACCTAAAAACATCAACCCTTGCTTTTATCAACATCTTAAAAAAAAAAATGCAGACTTTGCCTACTATTGGCAATAAGGCAGAAACTGCTTCTATCAGCACATCTAAACACAAATTTTCATGTTCACTTCAAATGAAGCTGAACACATTTAACTGGGTGGTCAATCATTTGTGTATTTTATTTTATTTATCATTAACTTGTTAAACAAAAGAGAATCAAGAAAACCTTGCCTGGGTTCGGGATGACACATTTCATTAACACATATCTCAACAGAGGAATGTTTTCAAGAAATGTACAATAAAAACTTAGGCTAATCAGGTGACTGGAAAATGGGAGAAATCATCTAAGTGACACACAAAAGAAATAGGACCCTTTTAATCTTGCAGGGATTTTTTAAACTCTCTTTGACAATCCCTTCAGGAAGTATTTGCTGTTCAAGAAGCCACTTTTCAGTAACTCCCTAATGGTAACTTCAATCAAACCTAAGAGAACCAATACACCATCAGGACACCACAGCAAGGCTGCCTGAGCTATTATCATGAGTTTTCATTTCTATTTTTGTAGTACCTGCTGTCATGGCATATTTGCAGTGGACCTCAGCAATAGTCCTTCGAGCCCTTCTGATAAGTCCAGCAGTACTGCAAGCACCCATCCTTGCCAAGCAAGTTTTAGCCCTTGTGTATTTAAAGTCATCTTACAGCTTGATCAGCTCAGTAAAACACACCAAGAG
The DNA here is from genome assembly GCA_013396995.1 of Dicaeum eximium. Classification (NCBI taxonomy): domain Eukaryota; kingdom Metazoa; phylum Chordata; class Aves; order Passeriformes; family Dicaeidae; genus Dicaeum; species Dicaeum eximium. The sequence continues at coordinate 748,086 of VWZP01004041.1, read as the reverse complement.
GGCAAGGGAAAAAAAAAAAAAGCCACATTGTAAAGCAGATCTTTCAATGAGTTCCTGAAATACCACCCATGTTCCCACTATTAGGACAGGATCTTTACAGCATGGTCTTCAGCCAAGGTGGTGTTAAAGCCCAGCATAAACCCAAGCCCTGACCTAAAAAATGTCTCCAAAGGATCTAGGCTCAGCTTGGAGACAAAGCACCTGGGGCTCTGGGAAGTAATTCCATTAAAAACAAGACTACTGCACAACTCTGCTTTGGGGCTGTGGCATCACAGCTTTTGCTCCACCTCCACAGGGCCAACAAAAATAAGATGGGATAAGCAGGAGTGAGACCCTGCACTGCCAACACAGATCTTCCTGACTTGCAGCCCCTTGCCCCCATGCAAGAACACTTGAAGATGGGGCAACAGCAGCACCACCAGGAAAACAGGAGGCCTTAGGGAAAAATGGTGTGAAACTTCCCTGACACTTGAAAGTACTGATGCTTTTTTCATAGTAGGAAACAGGAGTGCAGCTTTTCTGCTTGCTCAGAGAGGTGCAAAGCAGTGGTTCTACTAAGGCTAGTGATGTACTTCCCCATTTCCTGTGGATCCGGTGAGAGGCATTCAGACCAAAGGTCTCTTCCTTTAAAAAATGAGCATGAGCTGCAAATGAGGCACATTTGGAGTAACAAGGAGTATTTATCAGTGTTACCTCAAGGCTTGCTGGAAAGTCTAAGTGAAAAAATGCCTAGAAGGTATCAGTCATGCATCATGAATGGCCAGTCAGCTTTTCTAGTTTTTCACCTTCACATCCCAGCAAAGCGCTGCTGTATTAACACGTGATGAATATGTACACCCCTTTAAGTCAAACCCTAAAATGCCCTGTGCTCTCTGTAACAAGTTCTGAGGCTCTTGCCCCTTCTCCCCCCATGCAACATACACACACAGAAACTAAAACAATGGGATCCCTAGAGATAAAGTAAAGTTCCTCAGCTTCATAAATGAGAAAAGTAAGTTTGCTGCCACATTCAAAGTCGCATTCACCAGCCTGAATTGTTTCCCTACTTGTTTATGAAGTGGTGTTTTTCTCTTCTTGAGATGAGATGCAGAGTTCCTTATGAAAAATAATCTAAATACCACACCCTGAAATGCAGTTTGAGAGTGTTTATCTGCAAGCAAAGGAGAAACACTTATTTTCCTTCCAACTACATCTCCCTCGCTGTCAAACAACAGCCCTCAACTGACAACCTCAGGACCAAATATGTTTCCTGTACCAACACTTTGATCTCCAATTGCAACTAACCTAGAAGGGTAATAGTTACATTCGAGGTCACTAGGAGGTCTTGACCTCAGTTATTTCACCCTTCTCCAAAGAAACTTCTACTTTAATCATCAACTTCCGGGTAATCTATTAGTAACTGGCATAAATCATACATCAAAATAGGCTCAGGCGTTGTCACACGGGTTCGAAAATGATCCATTAAGCTCTTCCTCCTCTCCCCAGGCAAACACTGGATTCTGACTTTTCAAAAATAAAAAAATTAATCAAAGATGTGCCTTATAGTTTCAATTCCTGAGCATATTTATTCTCCTTGAAAACAGGCAGGAGAAAGGGATGTGGGAAAGAGTAACCAAAGAAAATAAATCTGCTGCTCTGCGATGCCGCTCAGTGTGATAAGCCCACATGCCAAAAAGCACATTTGCGCCCTCTCTCACCCATGCTTTCTTCTCACCACCATCCCAAAGATACACAAAACTGAAGACTGAAATAATTCAGGGAAAAAAAAAACCTGTGAGACTTGGCACATGTAAATTTTGCTGCCTGACTTCACCATTGCTGATTACAGCTGACGGAGAGTTAATAAAAGAGCAAAGCTGGCTGTCAGAGCAGATTAGTGTGTGTAAAGGACAAGACAAAAGAACAATGCCGTCATTATTATTTATGGTCATTAACTGGGTTGAGTTCGCTTCTACAGTACCCTACCTGAGCAGTAAAAACGATCATCTAAACATGAAATACTGCATTTAGAGTTAAAACACTATCATTTTGCCTATGCATTGGCTTGATCTCTTTTTTAAGAGGTATTTGATCCTGGAATTAGCCAGAGTGGGTAACACAGATTTAGATAATGCAAGTAAGAAACCCACCAGACTTTTGACCTTAACAAAGAACAGTGCTTTTCTAGTGATGGAGCAGATAAAAGCTCACTGCCTCCTTGTCAAAAACAATTGAAAGGCAGCCACTGTGGGAAGGACAGGGAAGCAATAGTGGAGCACAACAGACAGCACAATGGAGGTAGAAAAATCAAATACAAAAGAGGAAAAGGCATTCAAGAGGCAGTAAAAATGGAAGTATGTGGGAAGCAGGATTCTGGGTGGAAGACTGGTGGCAGGGCCTTGAGAAAAAGCGAGATTATAGAGATAAGACAGAGCTGCTTTGAGCAGCAGGTGAATTCCAAGGCAGATTCTGTGAAGGTGCTATTCTGGCTGGAAGAGAGAATGAAGATGACTGGGAACAGGAGGAAAATCAGAGGAGCAGAGGCCTAAAGCCAGAGGCAAAACACGGTGGAACATCTCACAGAAAGCACCATTGAGAGGCATCATGAATAGAAGGATAGCCTTTGGGAGCCTGTGTCCAGAGGAAAGCCAGGCAGTGTCAGATGCTACTGGTGTAGTAGCTGTTGTGTATCTCTGGTCAGAGTAGGTGTGGGAAGCCCTAACTACAGGTTGGAAAGTATAACTTCCCTGATCTGATCCTCCAGGAGCGTTCAAAATCCCTGAGATGGTTGAAAACTGTGTCAGCCCTTGCTGTCTGCCCTTATCTGCTACCTCTTCTTATCTTACTTATTCCTTTTTGTTTCTTTCAAATAAGATCCCGGGGCTTTTCGTCTACAAGACCTGAGCTGAAAACACTGACGAACTCTTTTTTGTCCTTGTCTGTCAGGGTGGTTAATTCAGCCATGACTTATTGTCAACAAGAATGTCCATCAGACATATGCAGACTATAGGCCATGGGATAGGACATCCTCTCATGCACACCTTGTAACTCCTTCTCATCACAGGGCAGATTGGTGCTCACCATGTGATTGCAGCCTTCTTGCCTGATTTTAGTCATGTACTTCATAGGACAGAGATGGATCAGGGTTCAACTCATCCACTGGTGACCCTTAACATTTAGTCTACATAGTTATATTTTAAAAGCCCTGACTTTTTTTGAGAAAAAATTTCTTTAATGGATTTTGATGTACAGTCTATCCGTATTATTATATATACAGCTACGCCCTAATTCAGAAGCTGTCTGCTTACTGTTATCCCTGAAGAAAAATGGGGGCTTTTCCTGCTTTTTAAACTAGAGAAAATGTGATTTTTTTCAACACTCATTCCAATGTTGCAATTTGTTATACCTGCACTACAGGTCTAAACAGAGAAACTGCAGCTGCTGATAAATGGAGTAGCACCTTCACAGGAGTTCTCAATACCAGACCCCTGTGTTGGTCTGTTCATTTATTCATTTCCAAGTGAACAAACTGTTTGTTTAGACCTAGAAAGATTATATGGCTCTACCTGTGTGAAACTGTCTTTACCCTGTGCAGCTACTGTTGCTGCAGAAGAGCAGTCAGATTCACACTACACTCTCCCCAGTGCCGGCAAAGAAGATGCCATCTTATCTTCATCAACAGGCTCCAGACTTTGAGATTGCATCCTTCTAAGTAGATTCGGAATAGAATAATTAAGATATAACTTAATTTTTCATGTAAGCAGAATTATTCACTGTACTTTTCTTATGCCTTTGTCCTTTGGGATAAAGAAATCCTGAGCTTTGGTGGATTTAGTTTGGATGACATTTCTGTGCTGATGTGTAATCAGGTTACAATCATACTTTACATTCTTATTTATTTTCTTTATGTATACTTATAAATGACCATGAATTAACATGCCTCATGCTATAGTCAGAAACATGATGCAGTTACAGAAGCTTAGCTGGTGACAGAGAAAGCTCAGTGGTGACATTCACTGTCACACCAGGAACAGCACAGGGAGACATCAGGACACTGTAAAATACCAATACCTACAGGTACTCTTTCCCACAGACTGTCTCCTTGATGAATAGCTAAGAGGACAAGACAGGTTTGGAACACCCTATACTCTTAACAAAGGATGGAGTAATTTCATTCTTTGTGATAAAGAAGAATAGAATAGATGGCTTTCAGTAGTGCAGAGATATTAGTACAAAACATGCTCAAACGGAAACCTGGATTCTTGTTACTTCTCTAACTATTTTCATCCTCACTTTCTTGGGCAGTTTTAATTCTGAATAACATCCAAAGCTTGAAGAGCAGTGCATCATATATAAAATTCAGTTTTTCAGATCCAAACATGCTACAGGAACACACCTTTGTGAACTGCTGATATCAAGCACCAAACCTAACTTCAGTCCAGTCCTATCTTCCAATACAGCATTGGCCATACTCCCCACACTGAGCCCCAAAGGAAATCACAAGATTTCCTTAGGTCATCTAAGGATGAAGCAAGTAAAGGAAATACTCAGTTACATCTTCAGATATTTCGAACAATCAGTCTAAACAACTTGCTCCTGCCAGTGGAAACTAAGGAAAGATGTTTTGCAGTTTAATCTATCTAAAGAGCTTTGCAAATCTGACAACAGATGATGATGGCATCCTTGAGGTTGGAGTTTCACATTTTCTTGATAACATAGATCTGCAATTTAGCAAGCCAAAGGAATGAATGTATTAAGAATTAGTTTTTCATAATCTTACCACAATATTTACTCAGTTTTTTAGCAAAATCTGATGATTTTTAATGCATATTGACTGCCACAGAAACAAATTGCAAAGGCCAAGAGATGGTCCCTTTTTTGGATAAAATACATCTATATAAAGTGTGACTGTGCCTTTTAAAAGAATACCTCAGCAAGGCATTATTCAAAAGCAGTTAAAGGCTATTGAACATAATTTTGGCAGACCAATGATGGCATTCTGAAATCTTTCTCAACGAAATTACATGCCTAAGGTGTTAAACACACATATGGCTAAGAACATATTGTAAGACACCTTTGCAGAAACAGTATGCTCCGAAGTGTGAATTCAGGGTTAGCATTATGTAGGCACAGTTCAATACACACAGAGACTAAACCTCTATAGATCCTACAAGTAAAAGCAAATCCAGCACTCTTTCATCCTATGGCAATAACACATTGCTCTCTTTTCTAAGGAAAACTTTCATAACCCACCAAGTACCAGACTGAATGGACATCAGCTGAGTCACCAAGGCATTCATCCCTTGGTCACTTTCATTCTTCAGCCATATTTTACAAAGCAGCTCAAACAGTTTGTTATGTTTAAAAAAAAAAAGCAACTATGACAGAGGGAAATGTAATCAACTTACAGTTTTACAAACACATCTCAAGGCTTTTCAGTAAAATTTGGCTTCTGTGCAAGCTCACAGTACAGTGACTAGATGGAGTTCTTCTTTTGAAGTTTTGTTTAAGAAAATTCTCCCAGGCTAAGACCCAGTAAGTTACAGTTCAGCCTGGAGCAAATTTTTACAACCAAGTTATAAACCCCTGGAATAGAAGTTCATAATGGAAACAGCTGCTCAGCCCTCACTATAGCGGGTGCAAGTATAATAAAAACTGCAGGAGTTCACATTAACAATGGCGTCCCCTTACACTCTTTCCTGTTACCCATCCATTAAACAAGCAACACTACTTAATAGAAGGAAAGGCAACAGGCTTTCCTCTTTTCCCTACAACCCTGCTTCTTCCCCTCAGTAACTAGCTAAGCAATTTATAGGCGACAAAGAGTACACTCCCCAAGACCCAGGTTTCTTTCAGCAGGCCACGCTTAGGGTAGGCTCTCCAACACCAACATTACACACCAGTGACACAACACTGCAGTCCATTCCAGGCAAGTACCTCATATTATGGGATGCACAGATATTCCACATGACACACACCTGACAGCCCGATACTTGTGCTGGGCAATTCCCACTAAATCTCACCCCCAGAATAGCTCTTCATTCCTTTACCCCTCTCTGGGGTAAAGCATTTTCATACACGCTTCATAGAATCATAGAATAGTTTGGGTTGAAAGAGACCATAAATATCACCTGGTTCCTACTTCACTGCCATGGGCAGGGGCACCTTCCAACAGACCAGGTTGCTCAAAGCCCCATCCAATCTGACCTTGAACACTTCCAGGGATGGGGCATCCACAGTTTCTCTGAGCAGTCTGTTCCAGTGTCTTAACACCATAGTAGAGAATTTCTTCCTAATATGTCATCTAAACCTACCTGTCAGTTTAAAGCCATTGACCCTTGCCCTCTCTTTCCATTTTGAATGTTGCTTGAGAAGATTATAGAAGCCAAAGAAATGCACTGCAGACTGTGGGTATGCAATGCAAGCCCTGCACTATGATCAGGTTGCTTTCTTTCCCAAAGATGGCCCTTAATTTTCCCCACACTGCTTTCTCTGCCTTGTCTCCTATGTTCAGCAGGTGATGTAACCTTTGGGACACTATTTACCCAAGCTGCAGTTTCTGAGTGTGAAATACAGTAACAGCTGAGGGACAACCCCCGACCCCACCTCCCAAGCTGGGGTGGCACCAGGCTAAAAAAGGCTACACAAGTGGGTATTAAAAACCCACCCAGCAGGAGTTCACAATGACACCAGCATCCCTTTGGACATGTTTTTTCCTTTCTATTAACTAATAGGATGTAACTCACTAATATTTACCAATAAGCAGTATATTAAGTATATTGTGGCTCTCAGTGACACAGTATGACTGACCCCCACTTATCCCAAACACTTCACTCCACAGCCAAAGCACCTGCGCAGCAGGTATTGGAATCTGTGCAAAGGACAAACCCAAAGCTTTCTAGAGAAGCTTATTTTTCAGTGCAGCTAGGCTCAGGAGAGAGCTATCAATAATATTGATTTGCAACAGAAATGTTGTTGGAAAGCGGGCAACTTGAAAGAAAGGAAAGGCACTGCCTCCACAAGAAAGGAGAAGGGAGAGATCAAAGCTTGGTATGCTAGACAGAGCTTGGAAAAAGCACGATGTTTGCTCTTATTTCCTGTATCTCTGTGGGTTTATGTAGGGACTGTCACAGGAAAGGATACAAATCTCACCTCCATAGCTGCAGTCCATCTGCAAATCGGCACCTCAGACAGCCTAGTTAGAGGCAAGAACAACTGAGTGGCTACAGGTTTGTTAAAATTATTCTTCCTGACTAAAAGAAACCTAGTCTTCTGTGGCTCACAAGCCAGTAGCCTTCCAGACTCACAGTCACTACCTGCAGGAATCACATGTAGGATCTGCTTAAACAATATTTTTTCTATAAATAAGAAAAGTATAAATTCTCAATCTTGCTACTGGTTGCTGTGTCTTGTTTACATATGAGACCAACATAGCTAAAGGATTCTCTCCTCTGCATGTGATCAAGCAAGAAATAAAGTATAGTTCTTAAATATTGACTGCTTAATTAAGAAATGAATCTACCTTTGAAGTCAAGTGAACGTAGGAAAGAAATATTATGAAAGTGATTTTGTTTCACAAGAAGCCTGAAGAAAATACAAACATCATAAGGGCACGTGTTAAAGAAGATGGGGCAAGACTCTCCAGCAGTGAGCAGTGACAGGACAAGGGGAAGTGCGCACAAAGTAAAACATGACAAGTTTCATGTCAATATGAGGAAAAGTTTCTTTGAGGGGAACAGAGCACTGGAACAGGCTTCCCAGAGAGGTTATGGAGTCTCTTCCTCTGGAGATACTCAAAACCTACCTGGACATGTTCCTGTGTAACCTGCTCTAGCTGACCCTGCTGCAGCAGGGCTGTTGAACTAGATGATCTCCAGAGGTCCCCTCCAACCCTAGCCGTTCTGTGATTCTGAACAAAGACCTGTAAAACTTCCTTAAGCACAAGCTGGGGAAAACACTCAGGACAAAATTCTCAGATTTATAAAGCTGAATGATTCACCCTCCTAAATGGTAGCAAGCTGCAGTGTTTATGATTACCTAAATTGTGGTGGAGCCATTAGTCTCTGGCAGAGGAGCTCTTGCCCTGGAGAGTTCACAATGCCAGCGAGACTCTTTCCTGTTGCATCATGTACCAACTTTGTTTCTCACACCAGACTTTGCCAGTCCCATCACCACATCGTGCAATCTAACAACACATGAGATGCCAGGGGATAACGCTTCTCTTGTAGGCTAAGGACTAACACTGCTGGTTTTGGTAACTGCAGCTCAGTGCAACACACCCACTTCTTTCCTTCTAATGACCCCAAGCACCATGTCATCTTCAAAATCAATGTTAGACAAAGACCACATTTTTCCAAAGGGGAAGAAGGCCTGCCCTCCCCAGCAGAAATGTGGAGGCAAAAGCTCCTCTGACTTCTCCCAGGGCAGACAAGGTCAAGTCACCTTGATGCTCTTCCCTGGAATTGTGGTTCCCTCCTGGCTCTGGGGGGAACTAGAACAGGGAGGACTCGCCTACAGAGCTGAGAGCATGAATTTTTCCTAGCTTTTTATAAATATCAAGGTTATTAATCTTATTTCTTCATTTGATCAGACTGGCTTTCCCCTCCACAGAAGCAGTGGTGCATACTAGTAGGAAAACACAAGACACTTCTCACAGCTCCTGTCAGCTACAAAAGAACAAAAATGATGCCTCATCCAAGCTAGCATAGATAACCATGGCTTTTTATAGCTAGTTGATGGGTCACTATGTAAATTACACTGAAATCTAACAGAAAATTACTGTCATCATTAATGGTAAAGTGTTCAACAGCAAAAGACTATCACCTCGAATTAATGCCATGAGTTCATGTTTTTAAATTTAGTATATTTCATACATAGATATGATCATTTTTCCTAGACAGACATCCAGGAGGGAGGTGCTTAGATCCTTCTACAGCTAAAAAGAGGCCCTATTATGAAGCTTGATAGAAGTCCTACTTTTGAGCCTGTGTTTACCCAGGAAAGCTCACAGAAGCCTCTTTTTGATAGGGAAAAGCCCATGGGGCCCATTGAAGAAAAGCTGAAATTTCTCAAACTGCATCTTTACAGGATGAACAAGCAAGCTGGTCACATCAGTTCCCTGGCAAGTTTACCAATAGCAGTACATGTCTGTGACTTTAAAAGAAAATTTTCTCAACAGTACGTGTTTTTCCCTACTAATTTAAGTAGCAGTAAACATAAAACACAAGAAGACCTGCTCACCCTTCAAACTAGACACATCATGCATAAGAAACAAAGTCTCTTGTATTTCCAGCTGACAAAAGAAACATAAAGAGAACAATCTAAGAAAATTGATAAAATCTGCCAGATAGGTGGCAAATTAGGCCCAAAAATCCTGCCAGATAAGTGAGTTCTGCAATTGCACAAAATGAGCATGAGGCTGCATCTCCATCCCCGTCTCCAAGCCCCCCAAACTCTGATGATCCCATCAGCCATCTCGCTGGTTAACAACAGAAGCACTGCCATCACAAGAAACGCTGTGCAATTTGCCTGATCAGGCCCCATGCAGCCACATGACTTGGCTGTCAAAGACTGAGCACTTACAGAAAACCACTGGTAATTAACTCATGGAGTAAAGGAGGAATTAAGCTGCTGTAAAATACAACAGTACAAATGCAGGAGAAAATCATAACCTCATTGCAGATGCTCTATTAGCCAGCAAGGACTCTGCATTTGCCCAAGTGTGTTATTCAGTCAGCCTACTGCTTTAAATAATAAAGAGCTATTTTCTACTATAATGCACCAAATCTCAAGAGGACCTGATCTGGAGTGATGCTGAGGACTTGGTGCCCAGCTACTCTCAGTACTCTCAGTACTCTCTGGATTTGGGTAGTGGTATGGGCCTGATGAGACATACAGCACAAGACAAGCAATTGATTTGTTTCCTAAAGAAGAAAAAAGGGGGGGAAAGTGGATTTTTTTTTTGGCAGACCAATAGCTAACAGGGCACTAGTTGGACTCAGTCTTTAAATGCTGCCATAGTTGTTTTGATGCAGCATTCAATATAAAGTGGCAGTCTAAAACCTACATAAACCTCTTCTTCATTGCTTTGTTGCTGATTTAAGCACAAGTGAACACGGGCATACATCTACATCTTCTCTAGACTGTAGATCACCGCAGAATCTTTCTGTATACTAAACCAAATGTAAAGACTCATTCCAGGAGTTAGACATTTACCCAAGTTTTACTTAAACTACTTAAACGCTTGCAGCCTCAAATTTAAATAGCAAAATTCCTCTGGAATTTTCAATGAGAGAGCACAAGATTACAAACATTTAGTCCAACCTGTTATATAATACAGGAATTTCATCTACAGTCTCAGGTGTAGAAATTATTTCCAGAGTTTGTTTAAGGAAAATCTTGAGAAAATTTTTCATTTGTTTGATGGTGTGGTAAACCACAACCACGCTTATTACAAATTATTTTGAAGACCTGCATTAGGAGCTTGCATATTACCAAATCCAGATAATTAGAAACAACATTTAGTAGTTTTGATAATTCCCCAGCTAGTTTAAAATAAAATGGCTCAATTTATGTGATTTGCTGTCTGATTTTTGTTCTAAAACATAAAGTGTTCCATAGAAAACTGAGAAGGCATAAAACCATTTAGGAAGACCCCAGTCAGGTGGCAGCTCATGGTTGGAATATCTACAGTTAGCCCAAACCTCTAACATCATAACACTGTCCTATAGTGCACAAAATACAAACATGTTTAACGATCCCATCTTTCCAAAGCAGTAATTGAAAAACCTCCCATCCACAAGCTATTGCTGATGGTGTTTCGGTGGCTTGTGTCTCACTAAAAAAAAAAAAAAATTAAGTTCCACACATATCTTATTTTCAAGTGTTTGTTTACAGTCCAGTTACGTGAAGATTTTCTCTTTGGTATTTTATTCCATACCATTTCCTTAAAATTCTGTTTGTCTCTTAGGCAATATTTAACTCCAATAAGAAGCACAGCCAGCTGTCCAATGTCAGTGAACTTCTCCTACAGGTCAAACAAGCACGTGTGACCCTTAGCAACAGTTTTGCTGGGATGTAAGTGTTCTAAATGCAGGGAAATTTTATGTTATGGGTGTTCAACTTGAAGAATTACCAAACTCATAATGCTATTTCTTTTTAGCAACTCACTCTGCAGAAAAACTCTCTGAATTTCTCCTTACCAATCACATCATTATCATAATGAATTCATGTCCTAAAGACATTGCATTAAAGGAGCAGCTTGAGCTGAATTCACAGATTTTGCACAATACTAATCCACTCGTACGACTCAGCCTTATGCTCAAAATATTCATTTTAAGTGAAGCCTCGAGGAAAGGCATTATTCCCAGCTCAAACCACTGCTTCTCCCACTTCTACTCTCTCTTCTGGACACCTCCTGAGATGTCCTGTGCTTCAAGTTCACCTTCTCAGATTCAGCTTACTGAAGGTCCTGAGTCATCCCAGGTACATTTCCAATGTGTGCAATTAACTCTGAAGCCTTTCTCGGGCACAACTGGATAGAGGTAATAGCTAAAACAGCCCACAAGCAATGCCTCATGATACAAGTATCCCAAAGTCCTGCAAGAGAAATACAAACTCCCAGTATCATATGATAAAGCGCATTCATTACAGGCTACACCTGAAGTGTGAAACCACGCATTTGTGCACCTAAATCTCTTTAGTTAGGAAACATCGTGGTCTGAAACTGCATGTGACATATGGCTGCAACATGCTTGAGAAAGGCTGCCAAAACTGGGGCTGTTTAAGAGAGCAGGTCACCATCCTTTGCATTCTGCTGCCTCACCAGCACCAGTGTTGCTCACAACCCCGGCCACAGGAGCTTACAGTGGCTCAGTAAAAGTACTGCCCAGAACCACCTGTTCTCCATGAGATTTACACACCACAGAGCACAAAAATAATCCATAAAACCAAACCTCAGACATTCCCCCACACCTCCATGTGAAATGCTGTGCTCTTTCAAATCTTTTGCTGGGCGGCTGCGCATCCTCAGATTTTCCTGCTGTGTTCACTTCCACCCACCTCCCTGGTTCATCAGCTGCTGCAGGGCATCTGCAAAGCAGTACATGCTGCACTGCCATCAATGCACTGATGACACCCAGCTCTCTATCTCCTTCCCTCTTGACCCAGACACAGCTGCTGGCAACCTCAAACAACGTCTGGCAGAAATTGGTTTCTGGAAGAAGGCCAGCTGGCTGCTGCTCAACCTGGACAAGGCAGAAATAATGCTAATCAGCAGGGGGAAGTCCCTTGAGGACCTGGTGAGATTCATGAGTGCTCCATCAGCTGAGGGCATTTATCTGGCCATCATCCTACGCAGTGTACAGTGCAACCACCAGGTTGGGATTTAACTTCCTTACAAACTCACCAAACTCACTCTTTGTTAAATGCCTGCTTCATTTTGAAAGACCTCAACACCTTTCCTTCGAGTTTGACTGTGAAAACTGCACTGGGAGCCTAGATAGATGGCCAGGAGTGCCCCTTCTGGTCCTCTTCTGGGTAACAAACCAAAACAACTGCAAGCCTGTTCCGTGGTGTCTTGCATATCCATCATTTTATAGCATAACTCATCTGGAAAAATGATAGTCACTTCTAAAAGTGACATCCACTGATGCTTTAGATAAAACTTTAAAAGCAATTTACACCCCACCTCTGAAAAGCAGCAACTTGGTTATCTTATGAAATCAAGCAATGTGACCAGAGCTATTTTCATTAGTCCGAGAATTTTAGGTAAATGATGAGCAACATGCATTGGGACAGAGATCTTTTATTTAAGACAACTCATACTCCTCAGTTCTATCCTTATAGGAGACTAATAAGTCTGCACTAAATTACCAGCATTTTGTAAGTGGTAGTAACTCAATGACTTAATTTACTCATTCAGTAGCAAGACATTAATATTTTGAAACCCTAGAAGCAAGAACAGATGTAACATCTAAGTCTCTTACCACAACATGAAGACCAGAATTGACAGTGTTGTATTTTATCTTTGAACTGCAGATCTGAATCAGGCTTTTGGGGTATATTTCTAAGCTATGCTGGCATTCAACTACTGTTAGAAACTTCTTTTTCTTCCACAGAATGGGTCAGCTTGGAAGGGAGCACAGTGGGTCATCTGCTCAAGCAGGGTCATACCAGAGCACTTGGCACAGGATTGCATCCAGATGGTTCTTGAATTTCTCCAGTGAGGGAGACTCCACAACCTCTCTGGGCAATCTGCTCCAGTGCACAGTAAATCTGTCCCTAGCACAGTAAAGTTCTTCCTCCTGTTCAGGTGGAACTTCCTGTGCATCAGTTGCTGCCCATTGCCTCTTGTGCTATTGCTTAGCACCCTCCCTTCAGACACTGATAGACACTGATAAAAGTGTACTCTCAGTCACCTCTTCTTGAGGCTGAACAGGACCAGCTTCCTTAGCCTTTTCTCATAACAGAGATGTTCCAGTCCCTTCATGACCTTTGTTGCCCTCCACGGGAGCCATTCTCTCTTGGTCCTCTCTTTAAAGGTCACCCTGCAGGCTCTTTTGCCACCTATTACTGGACTGGGGCTGACACCAGAGGTACCTGACTCAACCTCTTCATTCAAGACAACTACACATTAAACCAGTGTTGCTTGATCCATTTCCAGACCACAGTAAAGGCATTAAAATCATAACAGGAGGCTCCTTCCTAATGAGCAGCATTATTAGATGGTAAAGCTGCTTAGGACAATGCATTTTGCAAACATGAGGGGAGGGAAGATAGTTTTATGAGCATGGTTAGTTTCCTTTCTATAGATATCCTCTGTCAGACAGTCAGCTTTACTTGTCTTTGTTGTCATCTTCAAATAGGCAGTGCAGTAGGCCAGTGTTAAAGGTAGAACTTTTATTTGCTGTATTTGTTTAAAATATCCATTTGAAATAAAAGATATTGTTTCTACCCAGCTATGTTGAATAAGGAAAATTTTTTTAAAAAACCAAAAAACAAAACAAAAAAAAACCCACCAACAACAAAACACCAATCTCCACAACTTCTAAGTCTCAGGAATTTGGAGGCTGTTTTTTGGCCAAATTAGCTCTGGCCATATCCTTTTAACGCTAAGCAGAGGCAGTGACGTTGGTAAAACAAGGCAGGTTATGCAAGGCTGAGCAGATATCTTCAGCACAGTGTGTATGGGACAGCAGTTCTCCAGGGTAACAGACAATAGCTTCATTTAAAAAGGAAAAAAAAAATAAGAACACACTTACAAAGGAGAAAAGCTGTGGAAACAAATTAATTTGGAATATGTAAAAAAGGATTATGAAAGAAAGCACAAACTTTCCTTCTCTGCCAAAAAGAAGCGATTTACTATGTGTACATCTTTGCCTTGTTACAGTTTATTATGGAGTTGGGTAGCTAAAAGAAAAAGAATTCAAATAAGGAGAGGCTACAAAAAGGCTGGCTCCTACTGTGAGCACAGGGGTGAGGAGAACATGGAATAATACATGAAAAAAAGCAGCTCATTGCAACAAAGTGACTTGTTAAGCCTTCAAAGTCTGTCGCCTGTGCTCCTCCAAGCAGTGTAACTGATTGCATGGCACATAGTGGGGGTTCAGTGGTGTGTATTTCTGACTTCCCTTTTCTAAAAGGAAACACTACACAGCCAAAATACAACAACCTACACACGTACCTACATGCTGTGAGCACCAAAAAGCAAATCAAGTTGCCAAGTGTGGTACATGGCAGTATAACAAGGGGTCATGGGATGAAAGCAAGAAAGGGAACATTTTAGGCTGAACATCAGGGGGAAAAGACTTCTGTTGAACTGTGAAAATGCTACATGCCCACGTTAAAAATTAGCTAGACAAAGCACTAGAAATTACTTTGTATACTACAACTCTGCACTGGCAGAGAGACAGAGCAGAACTAATTGGCCTCTGCAAACCCTAACTTCTTATATCCTTCATAAAAAACAGTCTACAACAGCTCTTAGATTTAACAAAGGCTTGCACTTAGAAGAGAAAATGAAACTGGGAAAGCAGAGTATCTCCTTGGAAGCCCGTTTCCACTGAGAGCAGCACAGCGTGGGAGGTGCAGTCGTTCAAGCGCTTTATGCTCTGACTTAAGTCAAGAGAATCATTTACAGCAAAGAAACAGGAGTGATGCCTTTTTAGCATTTTTATCATGGTGACTTCCTTAGCACACCACAGTTTTGAAAAAAAAAACGAACAAAAAAGTAATCTGCACTTTTTTCTTTGAGAAAAGAAATGACTCACTTTGCCTGTCTATTAAATCTTTTCCAATTTCCTCACAGATACATTAACCCAGGCCCAGTTTCACCAAATCCAAAAGAGGAGCTGATGTCCCGGGAAACATTGCATTCCTACACATTTCATAAAGGGCAGCACCTGTGCAGGAGGGAAAGACTCAGGTTAATGTTTCCATTCAGTCACAATCCTGTCATAATTCACTCTTTCTGACAACAACTGGCAAATCAGTAGTTGATGCATCCTGGCCAGCAGGTCAGTGGTAATGTAGCTCTAGGCTACCCACACCTCCTACCCCGTGGTACTTTTCTGGGATGGCTTAAGAGGGACTTTGGAGAGGAAAAAACCTGCCCATATCCCCAAATCCCAGAACATATAGTGCAAACATATGTATGCTCTCCATATTGACAATGTTTACTTTATGGATGTCCCTGGTAATAATCAGGGGATGAATTTCTGATTTCCACTGATTGCTATTTGTCACAAATATGGCAAGTAGATGTCATTGGTATGCAATTGGAAGCACATACTACATTAGGGAAAAGGGCCTGAATATCTGTAACAGAGGTCATAAATAAAATGAACTAGAACATGTGAGATGAAATTCCTTTCCCTGGTCTTGGAAGAGGCATATGATTTCCATTAGTAAAAGGACCACTGTAAAACTTACTGCAGAGGAGCTGATTTTCCCTTGGCAGTCTTCTTCACTATAGATCTTCAGAATTTGTTTGCATTTTGGTTAACATTTTCCCAAAAAATATATATAAAATATGAGTGGTTTCAACTGCAGAGAACTGTCTCCTTTAGCTCCTTTTGTGAAGTTAGAAGGATATGCTCCATCTTATATCAGCTGAAATTCAATTTTTCACAATTATCCAAATCAACAAAACTCAGCCTGCCTAATTCTCATGAACACACACAAGCACCTCCAACAAAGATTTAATTTGAGCAGATATTCTGCTCATCTGTTCTCGACAGCAGTACATGCCATGCAATTACCCTACAAAATAAAGCTTCTATCTGGTGCACTTTGCACATGTATAAATAGTACAAGAGGTGAAAGAAATATGAATTATTCCTTAATAACTGCTGTTTGCAGGTGATAAAAAAGCATACTGCTGGCACCATTCCCCTGAAATCTCAAACCCAATCCCAAGAAAGCACTAGAGAAAAGATTGTGCTCCAAGTACCTACGTGCCCATGTTAAATTTAAGAATTGGTTTATGTACCTTCCCTAGACCAAGGCCCTGAGCAAGTGAAATATGATTTTTCTATTTAAAATATTAAAAAGATACAGGCTGCCCAAGTGTTTTACATTTCTTTTTCCTTCTTGACTTCTAATTCATTTCTGACATAGTGTTTCCTTTCAGTCTCTTGTCCGTACCATAAATCTACCTGTAATAATTTGGTACGAGTCACACACTTTGCATGAAAATGGATCCTGCACCCTGCCCAGTCACAGGATGCAAGGTACAATGTCCATCATAAGTCATGTACAAAGTATAGGTTCAGAAACTGAAATCTCTCATTCAGGCATTACATCCCATTGTGCATCCCAGTGTATCACAGACAGCTGGAATTAATTCAGCTATTTACTCCAGAGTAAATCACCAACTCCATGGAATGTAAGGAGCCTAACATCAGGAGTAGATGAGATCAAAATTAGGCCATCTTATATGAACTTCGCTTTGTAGAAACGTTAATTGTATTTATGGTCTTGGGGTCCCCATTATTAACAAAGCTGAGACACCACAAACTGCAGTCACACACATCACCAATGCTTGCACAGAACTTTCCAGTCTCTGCAGATGTGATCCAAAAAATGAGCTGGGGAAAGCAGGAAGGTGCAAACTGGGCACTGGATCAGGCAATAACCCAGCAGCTGACACACAGCTCCACAGCACTATCTCAGTTCTGCCTGACTGCACATTGTGTCTCTCATCAGACACCTGGACATGCAGGTGTAAACACCTCCATCAAATTATTCAGGAATCACAGCTCAAGAAGATGGGACAGACATCTTCTGGTGCATAAAAGGTTTAGACTGACACCCAGGATGAAGCTGGCCCCTTATTTTCTGTAATCGAGATGAACAGAAGCAAAAACTGAAGGAGTAGTTTCCCCAGCTGTTGATCATAAGACCCTTAGTGTATATATGGCATGTTCACCACTTGCTACTGCTACAGGGCCTTTCATATTTTGTGAAGTAGGACAGCAAGCTTAGACAGCTCAGAAAACACTGCTGAGCAGATATCAACCTGTCAAAAATCAGTTTTACTTAAGATCATAACCCTTTTTTTCTATCACTAGGAATTTCTGGGGAACACTAAAGCCTGGACCTTGGACAATGCCTTCCTTTTCCTAACTCATTAGTTTTTTTAATGATGCCTTTTTTGTTGTTTTGAGCTGAGGTTTTTTTGGATTTTTTTTTGTTTGTTTGTTTGGTTGGTTTTGGGTTTGTTGGGTTTGGGGTGGTTTTTTTGGTTTTTGGTTTTTTTTGGGTTTTTTTGTTGTTGTTGTTGTTGTTGTTGTTTACAGCTCCGCTCATCAAATCTGCACAGTGGTAACAATATGAAAAAAAGCCAGAGAAGCAAACCCAAGCTAATTGATAGCATAAGCATGTTTCATGTAAACATTCATTATACACAGTGGTACTGCTGAGGCTACTGCACTGGCCACAGACCCTACAGTTTAGTACCACTGACCTTAATAGCAGGCAGATGAAGAGCAAAACTGACATGTCAAGCATAAAGCTAGAGTAATTTGCACTCTTATGACCAGATCCTGAGCTGGCACACAGTGACCACAGATTCCCCAAGATCAACGGTATGAGGTCAATTTTTTTTCTAGCTCAGTCAACAACTTTTAATCTGAGCACTTCCAGGACAACAGAGAAATCACTCAGCATTTGTTAAACTGCCAAATTAAAACTTACAAGTTGTAGGTTCTTTCATCTTGGTACCCATGTTTAAATACACATTTCATATTACTAGAGCTGCAAGAAATTACACTATTTCAGATCACAGTTATTTGGAGACTCTTTTCCTCTCCCTGTCCCTGATTCAGAGGGAGTCTACTGAAACTTCCCAGTGGAATCTGCACGCAGAGTTCAAATAAATCCATATATTCAATGCCTGTTTTATACATAAAGAATAATACATCCTTTTCTGAGTGAAGATGGTGAAAATAATTTCCTTTTCCTCATGGAATTTCTGGAAAGAAAATTGGGATACCTTGTACCCCCTAGAGTACCCTTGTCTTCCCTACAGTAGACATGTTGTGCTATGGAAAGCTGCTTTTATCAGCACTTGCTAAATACACTAATGATGGGTATATGTAACATAGGCAAACCAAAAATTTGTGACAAGACACATGCAGGTCAGTGAAACCTTTCATTTCTTCTAAAGGAATCATGTTAATATGCTAAAACTCCTCTGAATAAAATTTACAGGGACTACAAAATCCACAAGAGACAGAAAAATAGTAAAAATAGTGAGGGCACAAAAATGACTCAGATGTAGAGAGACTGAACCTGCAAACAGAAAATTTGCAAAATTAAGTTCAACTTGGAAACAATACAATACAGCTATGTTTTTCCTTAATAAAAAAGAAAAAAAAAAACCTCCAGACCACACAAACCTAGAAAGCAGCAATGGGTAGGAGACTGAGGGTCAGTAACAGATAGTAAATTAGACATGAATCCACAGTGCAGTCTGACAGCAAAAAAGGTCACCACAATTTTAGGCTGCATATGCAGAGACAGCAAGTAACAGGGAAGTAATGGTTTTTATCTATATTGATCGGGTGCAGTCTACTATGGAAAAAACATGCTCAATTCTGTGTTTTGTGTAAACAAAAACTAATGGCAGTTTGGAGGGACTTCATAGAAAACAGCCACAGAATAGCTTGGAGGGCTAGCAGAACTAACCAAGGAAGATGAGAAGCTGGCAAAAAAAAAAAAAGAGAAGGCAACAACAGTAAAAAAAAAAAAACACAGACATTCACTGACAAATAAATTAGAACAATTCAAGAAGTTGACAAAAAATGATTGCTGAGGATAGGCTAGGCAAACCTGCTTACTTCTGCACCAAAAGCAGTCAAGACTTACTTTGAGAATTACCAAGTCTAACTTGGAAGCCTGTTAACATAGATGGAGCCGTTATTTTCAGAACTGCTGTCCTGTGTGAATGTCCAGCTGCACCCTGGTAATTGTTTCGGGTTCACACAATGGCTAAGAAAAGCACAACAATATAAAAGACTGGAGAGAAGACACACCAAAGATGCAAAACTTACTCAGCATTGCAAAAGGGAACATTAGTAAAACTTGTGGAAGAAAAATTAAGGAGTAGGCTTGAGCTAAACATTTGGGCAATATTTCTCAAGGCTGAGATCCATCAGTCAGGATGACCTTGTATCACCTGAAGGCCAAAATCCCATCTCACATAAAGGGGTTTAAAGGCTTGAAGCTGCATCAGAGGGCACATTATTGAGCTGAGATGGACAACCAAGGCCAGTGTATTCTGAATGAGTGGCTCAAAATGACTGGTGCAAGTTCCTCTTCATAACATCCTTAGAGGCAGTATAGTCCTAATAGCAAAACACACAGAAAAGTGAAGATTTCTGGCAGTATTAAAGACTTAACAGCACTTTCTGCTTCCCAGATTTCTGGGAAGAGCTTGATCACTTCACACTCACTGCTGATCAGAAACCAGTAAAAGTCTTTAGAGCACCCAGGCCAAGCTAGCAAGCTCCTGCAGGAGCCAAAGCCTACAAGCCTGGGCTTTGCTTTGCACTGTCCTCGTGGCTCCTGGCCAGGGAGCTCAGGGTATGGGCTGAGCCTGCTCCTATCTGCAAATCCACTGCCTCACAAACAGTGAAGTCAGTAAAGCAACTGTGCAAAAAGCATCTGTGTGAAGAGGGAGGGCAAGACAGGAAAAAAATAAAATTCAATGCCTAAAGAAAGCATTGGCATCTCAATATGCCATTCAAAAGCAAATCCATCTTGATGTAGTGCAAGATAGCCAATGGAAGTAAAAGGGCTGCTCTTTCTCAACGTCCTATGCCATTTACAATTCATTTAGGCAATCAGTATATTTCAACACTCCTTTTAAACCCAAGCTGGAAGTGCTTAGTATTGAATTGGCACAAGTTTAAAAGAGGAAAAAAAAAGGAGAAAAGCAAAAGGCAGTACAATAACAAAAGAAATCCCAATCCATCTTTTCACTGAGGTGCACTGCCTCGCTAATTTTGCCCTAGAAAAACAAAGCAGTTCTGAACAGCTGGTTCTAAGAAGCTGTTAATTTAGAATAACCTGCTTGTTAATTGCCTTCAACCTTGGTCAGTCAGTTTCTGCACTCCAAACCCTAAAGGTAGCTTGAAATGAATGCATCCAGGGAGTGAGGAGTAATTAATGCAAGCAGGCAGTCATGGCTGGAAGACAGAGGTTACAGTGAAGGGAGAAAAGGTCTAAAGCAGTGCACACGCTCCTAGGAATTGGCCCTAGTGCTCTCTTCCTCTGGCTTTTCCCTTCTGCTGCAGAGCTGCATCTACAGCTGGAGCCCTCTGCCAAAGCAGGGGTGCCCCACTGCCCCTCAGGCACTCTGCCACCACCAGCAAAAAAAACTTAGCTGGTTTTATTTTTTTTTTGGACGCCAGCAAAGTGAACAAAGATCCTGCATGCAGCCATGCTGACTGCCCTTCCTCTCTCATCTGTCCCTCTCCTCGCTGGGACCCACAGCACCAGCCCCTCTTCCACAAATCTTTGCTGAACAAAAGATGCTTCCACCAGCTTGTGGACACTGGGGGAAATATCCCCCTGCATCCCAGAACCCCAAAACTCAATCCATGTAGGAGCACAGCTTCCACCAAGTCTTCACAGGCATAAAGGATGATTTTCTGTTTTCCCAGCTTGCTGATCTCCTCTTGCTGGGGGGTAAGGTTGCCCCATGACCACCTTCCCGGAAAGAGGCTGCAGAGGGAGTGGAAAGAAAAAAAGCCCTGGAAATTAGTCACTCGTTTTACAGGCTGCCTCCGCCTGGTTTGCCATGCGCTCAAAATAGAAAAACAACTGACCTGTGAGTTATTTAAACACGAGTGTAACGTTTAGAGGCACAAGGCAGGGCACACAGATTTTATCCAACTGATGTCTGCCTGACCCCTACAAGTCCTCAGGTGACCCAGGCACACATGGCAGCTGTGGCCAGCAGCTCACTTCTGGTGGCCCCACTGCCTCCCTGGGTGCCAAGCAAAAACGTGGTGCTGGTTCACAGTGTCAGAGGGAAAAGAAGCCTCACTTAGAGCAAGCAAGGCTAACAGAAGCCAGGCGTGTTTCCTTAGAATAAACATGGCATCATCCTCAATAGATTTGCATTCTGGCAGTAGTCTAATGCATTTTCCTGCAACAGTGAAGCAGATGCACAGTGTTTAGAGGGAGCTGGGAGCCACAGCTTGGACACAGAACTTTCAGCAAGCTGTATATGCTGGGACCCACTGTGCTTCCCACTTCCAAGGGACCTTAAAGAAAGCTGTGTTCAGGTGTGAGTTCGGCCACACAGCCCCTTCCTTCTTTAACTCCATCCCTTGAATGTCAACCAATTCCAGCCACTGTGTTCTGACTTTTAGTCCTTACTAAAATCACAGAATCATTAAGGTTGGAAAAGACCTCCAAGATCATCAAGTCTGACCTTTGACTGATCACCCCTATGCCAACTAAACCACAGTATTAAGTGCCACATCCAGTCATTTCTTTAACACTTCCAGGAATGGTGACCCCACCATCTCCATGATCAGCCTATTCCAATGTTTAACCGCCCTTTAAGGGCAAAAAGCTCTTCCTGACTTCCAACATGAACCTCTCTTGCTGCAGCTTGGATCTGTGTCCTCTCAGGTCACTGGTTGCCTGAGAGGACAGCCTGATCCCCACCTGGCTACAACCTCCTCTCAGGCATTTGTAGAGAGCAATAAGGTCTCTACAGCCTCCTTTTCTCCAGGTTAAACACCCTGCCCCCTCAGCTGCTGCTCATATGATTTAATCTCTAGACCATTCACCAGCCTTGAGTTTGTAATTTGTATTGCAACAGCCTATGCCAAAACTACATTTGGAAGGAAAGAAAAATAATAAAAAAAAGAAAAGCCCTAATAAAAGCTGGTTTCAAGCTTATACCATTACCTTAGTATAAAGTCATCCCAATAGGCAGAGATGGAATGTTTGCTTAATGTGCTCAAGAAAATCTACGGGCCTCTGCTGTGTGCAAAAACTTAAGTTTGCCATGACTTAATTGAGGCTTAAGTTGTCTAATGTAGCATACTGAGCTTTACAGCACACACATACCTTTTTCTCTTGAACACTCCCACAAGTTTGGTAGCGACATAGGGTCTTACCTGTACCTGACACCTCTGGCCAGGCACTACCTGGACAGCAGGTTGCATGATGCTGCCCAGCCACTTCCTATCTAGACACTTCAAAGACTTAGATTAGCAGAGGTATACTTTAAAATATGGCCATAATTTCCAACCATGTTTCTAGACATAATAATGTGAAGGCTGAAAAGCCAAGCATTCTAAGAGCAGGAAAGATATGAAGATAGTTTGTTGGCAGCTCTGTACCAGTAGGGTCCTATTCTGAAATTTGTCATCTTCAAGTGGTTATAGTTTGTCAGCTACAGCAACACAGCACACAACACCAGCAGAGAGAAGCTGCAAGGCATGTATATGAACACATATGTATACTTCAGCCAGCATCACACCCAGGTCCTCAGCAGGAGTACAAAATTTTATTCTTTTTTTTTTCCTCTTAAACACAGCATAGCTCTAGGTTATTGTTTCTCCAGGGACAAGTACATTCCTGTTCTCCCCACAGTGCTAAATCCAGCAGTGCCTTAAGAGCCTTTGTCTTAATAATTTTCATCACTGTTTTTGATAGATGTATTGATACTGGAGGTGGCCAGGTCAGGTTGTAATGACTCTCTGAACTCATGAGTTATTTATGAGCACCTGCTAATCTGCATCACGTGGAATCCCTGGGTTACAACACACACCATCTTGTAACCCCCATGTTCTCTCATGGAGAGC
The DNA here is from genome assembly GCA_013396995.1 of Dicaeum eximium. Taxonomy (NCBI): domain Eukaryota; kingdom Metazoa; phylum Chordata; class Aves; order Passeriformes; family Dicaeidae; genus Dicaeum; species Dicaeum eximium. Next base: position 724,777 of record VWZP01004041.1, on the reverse strand, counting down.
ACAGGCTGCTCCCATGCAAAAAGAGTCCAATACATCAGTGAAACCACAACAGCAGAGGCTTAGCACAAGCCAGCACTTCACATTTGCCCCTTCACTGCTAACACCCAAGAGTGGCCTTTGCAAGGTGTTCTCCAGACATATTATGGTCACAACGCCACCATATGGGAAAAAAACTGGGCCAGTGCAATAAATGTGGCTTTTTCCAATGCTGAAAGTATTTTCTTAGCAAAAAATATTTCTGAAAAAAAAATTATACATAACCCTAAAAGAAGCTACCTGTATCTTCAAATCCACATCGTCAGAGAGTAGCCACCTCTAGTCCTTTTCATTAGCTTCCAGGCTGAAGGGAGCAAACGTGGACTTCCATTTTAGAGGGGAGGTAAGCACCAGCCACTACCCCAGATTTCCATGACAACTGCAAACCCTCAACACATCTTCAGATTTTGTTGCTGGTGTTTCTGAGCTGATGCCAAACTAACTCTAGCAGCAAAATTATCATGCAAAGGCATGTGGTCCATTAAAAATATGAGTCAGAGTTGCAGGGTGATGTCACATCAGCTGCCCCTGATGATAACTATCAAAAGTTAGCACAAGCTTCCAAATCACAAATGCCTTGGCTCTGATCCTATTTCAGTGAATCTGCTTTTACGATTAAACCATCACTGTAATTGGCACTGGAAGAGCATTGGCAGTCTGCTGTGGTCGCCTTCCCTGCAAAGCGTGTTTGTGATGCTCATCTCTGAATGATGCATAGTGTCTGCCTGTCTTTAAATTTAAAAAAAAAAATTAAAACAAAAAAGAAGGTAGGAACAGTGGCTGGCAGGTAGACTGGTCAGCAGTGATTCACTCCCTGCCAGCCATGATGAGAACACCAAGAGCTAAATTCAACCCTGCTGGAAGTGGGTATTTGTCCATTTCCTTTCGTGGCATTGCACCTACACTACACCAGGTATGAAGTTTGGCTTTCTGTATTTAATAAAATATGGTAACTGCCTTTCACTGGCTACCAGCTTTTTTTACATGTGTGCTATGCTTAATTTAGGCAACAGCTTGTTCAGGCAGCTGGAATTGCATGGTACTCCATAGGCAGACAGTGGAGAGAAGTCAGGGAAGGGGAAGAGATACAGGGAGCAATGTGTCTTGTGTACTTAAATAGCTGGGTTGTCGGAGGAAAAAAAACCCACACACAGCAGCAAAAACCAACCAGTGCCTAGGAGCCGGGGAGAGGGATTTACACACTTTACATTTTCTAATTTCCCTCTGGATAAGAATCATATAGTTTATCTAGCCTTTTAGGCTGTGGAAAAGGGAAGGAATATGGGTTTTCAAACACACTACCACTGCACGTGCCCGCATTACTAAACCTGTCTTTCTTTTCCCCCAAGCACAAACGGTAGATAAAATTTTAAAAATTAGGCTGGCGTTGAGTATTGCGACACACGGGGTACTAAACGTTTGGGTGGTTGGTGAATTTCTGAAATAGATTAGAAGTTAGCATGAGGCAAATGAAAATAACCTTCCCCTCCCCCCCACTACCAAATAAAGCGCAGAAGGGAGAAAGGATGGGGGGGGGGCAATCTTAGAGATTTCTCCTCCCCTTTTCCGATATTGATATTGCTCTGCTTTTTGATCTCTGCACTTCTTTGTTTTGGCTTCACAGGTATCAAGGGAAAATGGCTAGCAGTGAGTTCTGTAGCTTTTCCTGCTCTACAGCCCCTCTGGCTTAGCCAGCTGGATCACACTGAATTAGTCAAGTACTTCATTATCTCCCTTCTCTGCACATTTAGCTCCAGGTAATAAAATGCCCAAACAAGAGAGCCAATGCCTTCTGCTGCACTGTCTGTGAAGTTTTGTTGTTTTGGCCAATTCTGCATATCAGCATTGTGCTACGGGAGGGCATCACTTTTCATCCCTTGCCTGCAGTGCTTCCCAATCTCCATTCAGTCACAGCAGTTAGCTAACCATGTAGCTGTTGATAACATAGCACAGTTTTGGAGCTCCTCAGCCTTCAGGAGGTCTGGGATTTCTCTTCCCAGTGTGGGCCTACAGGAGGAGAGGCAGCTAGCTGGGAGAGCCAGACCAATTACATGGTGAGGATGGATGCAGAGCTGTGGATGCAAGAATTGCTCTTATTAGCAGCCAGTGGGGTAGGAGTTTTGCACCAGGGCATTTTCTGCAGTGGGAACTGCTAGCCAGATATCTAGGTCAGGTAGAGAAAGCCGTAGAACAAAATCCAGGCAGTTGCTCTGCTCACCCTTCTGTAGTGAGGCGCTGTGATATGCAGAGGAAGAGAGTTTTTTACTGTTGGTGGTGGTGGTTTTATTTTTTTTTCTCCTGACTCATTGCAATATAATGGCAGCTTCTCTTTTCCAGTTGTATTCTTCAGAACAAATGCTTAAAATCCATTTTATTTTTTTTTCCAAATACATTTTTCTCCTCCCCCTGCTCCATGGGATTTTTTTCCCCCCTCAAAGATGACCTTTAGTTAAAGCCATAAACTAGCTTGAGGCAATCTCTGTCAGCTCTGTCATGTGATGGGCAAAATGGGCCATATTTAAATCACATGGAAAGGAACAGAAAGAAAAGAATCTAGCTCACCTCTTCAGTGCTTAACCTTATTCACAATGTCCAGTGCTAAAAATCTCCTAAATTTTCTCTATTTAGGGAAAGGATGAAAAAAATACATGCTGGAAAAAAGTCTACCTTGCATAGAAATTTAAGTTTCAAGAAATCAGTTTTCCCTGTGTGAATAAAAACAAAAGAACTGAAATATAGGAGAAGATAGGCAGTTTTTTTGGAGGTCACCTTTCCCCCATCCTTGTTCCATCAAGTTCTCCCAATTTCTTGTCTGGGACATTCAGCCCACAGGAAAGTGGGTAGGGAAGAAACATGTGAACCAAATTCCATGCTAAGACACATAGCGTTAAAGAAACTCAAATTCAGAGCACTATAAGAGCGGGGAAAAAAGCTATATATGCATATTATAAATTTGATTCACAGCCTGCTGAAGTAAACAGCTGACTGTATTGATTTCAGTGATCTGTAGATCAGTCCTCAGCGACAAAGAGAAGGCCCTCATAACAAAGGTCCAGACTGCAGCATTTAGATAAAAATATTAACAGCAAAATACTGCTAAATTAATCCAACTTCTTTTGATTATTGATGTCCTACTGTTTTCTGCCTGAAACAACATACACGATGCATCAGTCATTTATAAATTATTCATTCACAGTTATTTTGGCAGCAGCTTCTTTCCATTTATCAACTGATAAACGTACAGGAGATAAGAAGGGTAATTTTATAGCCCCTTGACATTTACCTTTGACACTATTTCCATATTTAATAAGGTAAAATACAAATGACATTTTGGGGATTCCAAAGTCCGTGTTATAAAGCTTCGGTTTAACTTCCGTATCCACGTCACTTGAGATGAGTGAACCAAGCAGATACAAACCTCACGTGCACACAAGTCCCTCCGAGCTGGCTTCATCAAGTGTGATTTCAGCAGCCCTGAAATGTGCTTGTTGTGCCACCAAATTGCAGAGCCTCTTCACGGCTGCAGTGGGAAAGATTATGGTTGACTTCAGAGGCTTGGATAACGTCCAAAGAGCCACAGCTCTGGGGACTGTTGAAACCATGAGACATAGCCAGGTCAAGAATTTACTGTTGCCTGGCCTTGTTTCTAAAGATCTCATCCATATTCCCACACACATAGCTCTTAGCCGTTTCAGATCTTTGCCCAATATGACTAAAATAGTCATTCCGTACGCTCAGCGAAATTACATCTTATGAACCCTGAGGTTAAAGATGGGGAAAATAGAGTTCCAGATATTCAAAAACTACATCTGTCTCGCTGTCCATATTCATCTGGACCTTTGTTAGGTCTGCAACCCGCTGGGCTGTGGTACCACAGCACATGACATGCGGTTGCCACACACCGGCAGAAGTGTGAGCCACTCCAAGCAAACAAAAGGCAAGTGGAATTACTTCCATCCTAGAAAAGAATGACAGAGCCTTTGAACAGCATCTGTCCTATTTTTCAGTCTAGCCTTTGAAACAATTAAAGACAGACAATTTTTTTTTTTTAAGAGGAAAATAAAAAAAAAACCCACGCTATTTAAAACAGCAGAGCAGGAATAAATTATAACTGTACCATTAATCCCAAGATCTACAGAGACTACCAAAATCCTCCACACATGATAAAGTACCAAGAGACCACTGTGAAATTTGTATGCCACTTCTACAAGTCCTATAAGTATTGCACATTATGCATCTAGAAGTAATTACAGCACGGCCAATTAACTGTTGACTTGCTCTTGCCCTGTAATTCTAGACAGTATTCTTTGTGGAGTTGTTCTTTCAGGAGTAATATTATACAAGAGACATTAGCCGCCGGTTCATACCTGCACGTACTTCAATAAAACCCACTACTGCTCTTGTGCAAGACACTGAGCTCTGCACAATACCTGAAGGACACAAGATGGGGAAACTTCAACTGACGGATTAAATTGGCCAAGAAAGATTTCAGAAACAAAAGGAAATTTTTGGTGGCTAGGATCACAGCATAGTTTGATCACCAGCAGTATCCATGAGTGCCATCAAGGGATAATTATTAAGAGGTCACATACATCCCAGCCTAATTCGCCTCCACAAGGTGTTTTTTCTCCACATTGTCCTTGAAAAGCCAAGCTAAACAGTCTCATATTATGTGATGGATGTTGGAATATGAAAGGTCAATTAGAAGCTGAGTTATGGTATTTTTTTTTTTTAAGTGCCAACAGATTAATATATTTTGCACTTAGGGAAACAGTTCAACAACATCCACCCGCTCTCAGAGACACATACAGCTTTCACATTCATGGCTTCCTAGGATGGAGGAAATGGGAGCAAAGGTGGTGAGATGTCCTTTCTGTCATCAAGCCTCTATACATGTAATTGAGGTGTCATTACTACTATTTATTCCGAAGGAAAACTAACAAACCAGAACTCTAGAGGTTTGGGTGAAGTTTTAAGGGTTATTTAAAGTCAAATGCTTAGGTAAAACTTCACTTTTGGGGAGATTTCTTGCCACAGTTTTTGTGCTAGTGAAAGCTGCTGGACTGATGCCTCTGGAGGCAAAAGCCTCCTGCCTCCTCATGGAAAAGGAAAGTACAGAGAGAGCTGTGCACCTTTTCTGCAGCAGGGCAGTGAGAAATCCAGGCCTAGAGGCACCAATTACTGGGCAGGACTGGAAGCAGTAACCTAGAGCTGAAAGATACCACCTGGGTCATCTGAGATGTAAAGGTTAGAAGAATCCCTTATAAAACCACAATTTTCCATGTATACCACGCACTACGCAGCACCTGCAACACTTCTCCCTTCCTGTACCCCATAAAAAACTTCAGAGATCAACTACAAGAGGCCAGGTGACTCAGAACAAAATCATCTTTCCCTGAAGTCCTTTCCAGTACTCTATCCAGAGAGAGGTGATTTTCAGTCTTAGTACACTATGGTTCATGCTTCCATATTTGTTGGTTTCTTAAGTAAGACTTAAGTTTTATTCCAAATATATGGCAAGCCCCAGGGCTCAATTCAGATAAGCGTGCTTCTGTTCTGGTGCCAAAAAAAACATCCATTCTTTTTTTTCTTGCAGCCATCATAAACCAGTCACCCTAGAAAAACCAGCTCTTTGTTCTTGGGGAAACAACTATTGTCAGAATATTTTACATGTAAATGAAACATGGGAGCTCATCTTCCTCTTTTATTTGTCATTGCAAGCTTTCCCCATTTACCATTCTGCTCCGATTTTCCCATTTAGCAGTGTATGGAATCTGCAATAGTGCATATTGTAATATGCAAATTGTATATAGCATTTTGGTGTCAGACACACTGAAATTAAATCAAATGGAAGAAAAAAAAAAGAAAGCGAGCGTAATAAAGGTACCTTTATGGCCTCAAGCTGTAGATAAATTGTGGTCTGTGGTAGTTAAACAACAGCTGTTCAGATTTAAAACAAAATTATGATAAGGATCCCCAGAAGATAACACCTCTTGAGGTAACAGCATTTACCTAAATGCATCTGTTAGCAGCAAACACTGTGACTTAAGACTGTTTATGTGATAGTTTATTCCCATTTGTTTTCCTTCTCCTCCCCCCGCTCACGTTGTTTAGTGAGAACAAACCCTTCCACAGCAATACCAACCTCGGGAGTCTCCAAGCACTTCCCCACCTGCCTCAGAAGGACAGACAACCTCTCCCAGCTGCCCACAGGTGGAAGCAGGCTGCGAGCCCTCCATGCTGGTAAGTGCAAGGATTATAGAACAGCAAGAAAGCAAATTGCTACAGTTAAGGAAAGAAAACAGCAGGACTAACACGTTTTAGTAGGGGTACGTACACCGAGACTCAGCAATCTTTATACTCTTTGTGAACAGCAGTTCTTTAAGAGCTTTACACCCAATAAAATTTAAACTTTTATATATTTTTTTTTCTTAGTTTATTGCACTGGGGGTTTTTATTGCAGACATGTAGCAAGCCACCCATATGGAATTTCAGCAAGTGGCAACCACGCTCAGCCTGAGCGCCTCAGATCTGCCCAAAACGAGCCTCAGGTCAGCAGCTTCAGGATGGAATTTTTTGCGTTGGGTCATTTTGTTCCTTACACCCCTTTCCACTCCCTCTTGGCTATACTGCATTGCCTATCATGTTAAATAGTTTTTTTTTAAAGTAGGGGGGAATCCCAACAAGAAAGAAACAGCAAAGGATTTTAGCTTCAGTTCCATGGTGGGAAAATAGCTGCTGGGGAGGATAGGGAGATTTGAATATCCAACTTTCTCTCTTCTCCCATCCCTTTTGACAAAGGATGCAGGCAGTAGCATGGGGCATGACAGCCCTCCATCCCAGCCACTGCCCACAGGAACACCAACATGCTCCTCCATCTCCTCAGCAAGCACGAGTTTAGCAACAGCAATTCATCACTGGGAGAAACATTAATATTTTACCTTAGTTACCAAGTGCACCCGTTCAAACTTTTATCTAAAACATTCTTTATCATCTTTTCATTAAGTTCTCAAGAGCTAATGGTTTCTGAGTTCCCGGGGTAAGGATGATGTTCTGAATAATGAAAGCTCATTATTTCTCCACAGAATGCTTGTTAATTCAAATGATGATATTAAAACTATAGTAGCCTTTAGCGCTGGGGTGATTTCTAGCATACTTTATCATGTATCAATATATACTCTGTTTGTCAAAACTGCCCAGGGCTGGGGCTGACATTCTCTCTGGAGGAGTCTAGTGCTTCAAGAGGCACTGAATACACCAAGGTGACAACTTGCAGAGTTTGCGCCTCTAGGAAATGGAAAGATGAAACTTGAAGTGCCATTGTCCCCCTTGATTTCCTTATTAGTATTCATAAAGAGACAGTATCCTCCTCTTTTTCTAGTCCTCACAGGCCTTTCTTTTGAATGAAATAAAAGGCACACGCACACACAAAAAAAAATACACATGCACGAGTTTTACATATAAAACATATCTCTTTGTTGCAATTTAGGCAATCCAAAATGTGTTTCTGGAGTTACAGGTAGGTATGCCTATTGCTTATCCACAATCAAATATTAAAAAAATAAAGTACCCATTAAAGATGAGGGAAAGACATTTTTTGCACTCTATTGTTTTTTGCATCTGCCTTTTCCCCCTCACATCTCTCCATACAGCCAGAGTATATCATCCAGCATCTTAGCTAGAAGCTCCCTGACATCATGGCCCATTTTTCAGCTTTGATCACAAAACTACCACAAACATTGCCAAGGCCTCATTCTCCCACCATTGTGCCCCCTCCAAGAAAGAAAGAAAGATAAAAAAAAAAAAAAAAAAAAAGGTGGTGGCAGATTAAAAAAATTAATGAAAGAAGTCCATCCATGTGTAATCCCTTAGCGAATGTTAAAAATAGAACTGCAATGAAAAGGCCAACTAGAGTGGTCAAGAGGCATGTTTGTCCAAATAACATTTCCTGCACAAGGATTCCTTCTCCCACCTCCAACATCCTGCATAAATATGCACACCCTTATCTGACTGCAAATTCTATCATCACCTCCCATCAGGTGTTTTGCAATAGCAAGCTCTGGCACTGAGGAGGAAGGAAGGTGCTCAGACTCCAAACTGGTCTCCAATCCCTCATCAGCATCCCTTGTTTCCCTGAATGCTCAACAAGGTAAAAATTGAGGGTTTGTAATTGAGCAAGCCCCTCCTGCTTCCACCCCAATCCCTCAGCCCTTTCTCCTGCAGTCTCCCAGAAGGAAATGTAATTCTGAGCATCACAGCAGCCCTGCTGGCTGCTGGGAGCAGCCAGGTCAGCATTCACGTGTGCCACAATACACATCTCCCCACCGTCCTCACGTAATTATCTCTCTCGTGAAAGATTTGTTGGACTTCTGCCCACAGGCAAAAATAATAAGAATATGGTAAACTTTTTCCAGCTTCCCCTACTGGCCTATCCTTAGAGTAGGAATTAAATATTAATGTGCTTTAAAACACCTAACTGGCTGATATTTTTCAGTTTTGCACAGAGGCAAGACCGAACTGCAAGTTTACTTATGCTGCCTCCCATTCTTAAGCAGCAAATACATGTGAAAAAATGCATTTTCAGCCCTGTTGCACAGGCTTACAGGAAGAGAACGACAACCATGCGATTTCAGCATCCCTGTTCACCTGGGGGCATGCTGTCACCTCGAACATGTCCCAGCAGTGTTGGTCTCCCCTGGAGAGCCCCAAGGCTGACACAATGCTCAGCCCATGGACACTGCTCCTGCCTTCCAGAGATGGCTGTCCAGGAGCCCCACACCAAGCCATGGGTCTGGCTGTTAACACACATTTTTCACCGTGCTTAAGGCCCCAGTTATGCCAGAGTTCAAACCACATGAATGAGACAGGGGACAGCAGCAGTTGTTGCTGTAAAGGTCCTGGCACAGGTCCCTCAGCCACCACAGGGAGGTTTGCCCACGATGCCAGGATAGTGCTCCTGGAGGAATCATGGCAGGGGCACGGGCAATGGCACAGGGACAGGACAACACGGCCACACAAGTGCACCTGGTGCCACACGCAAGCAACACTGAACCTTCCACAGCCCAGCAGAGCCACACCACCCTGGGGGACACCCCTGGAAGCCCCAGCCCCTCTCCTCAAACAAACATCCCTGAGGTAAAACCCACAGCAAGGCCAACAGCTGTGCCGATATCGAGGTACTTTCAAACACACTGCTTCGACCACGCTGCCACCCCCTCATCCTGTGTCATCCCACAGCCCATGCATGCACTTGGGGCTGAAACCAGGAGCACAGCCTGGGGGCTCCAGGGGTGGGCTGCACACTGTTGTGAAATGTGCTTATCTGGAGAAAATGAATTGTGATAGAAAAATAATTGTGTTTCATGCCTTCTGATGGTTTCAAAGAACCCATCAGTACAGGGTGGTATTTGTTCCATCACCTTATGGCAGAAACAGATTTAAGTGCAAAGTTTGTATGGGAAAGGAAGAAAAAGGGCTTTCACTCATTTTATTCTATTTTAATGACATCCTTACCATGCAAAGTCCAATTGGTAGAAATATGCCTGATGAGAACAGAGGTAGTGAGAGGGAATAAACCCACATATGCCTCTCAAGCTGTTCCTGCTGTACCTTTCAGTTGGATCTACAGAGCCACACAAAAGTTGTGAAACACGCAGGCTAAACTATTAGTTATTTAGTTCTGTGATAAAGGGTTTAAACCTGCAGGCAATTTGTGCAATTGTATGTGCATGAGCAGGGATGCTCTACACTTTTCACACACAAACATTCACAGAACACCCCTGTCGGACAATTATTTTTTTTCCCAGCAAATGTCAATGAAACAGCCTTTTTCTCTGCAGGGCTGGGAAAAACATTTTTACGTCTTTCACAAAGATTTAGTCTATTTCATGAGAATTTCAAAATTAGGGATTTTGACATGCTCAGATTTTTTAGCCAAAAGATACTGAATTTAAGTGGAAGACAACATTCCAGCGTGTGTCCTGAATCTGGACTGCTTCCACTAGCTCCATACACACCTCCATTTCTTATAAAATATCCCAAAAAAACCATAATAATTTTAAAAAAAACAGAAAAATTCATCACAAAGTCTTCAGACATTTTTAACAATCCTAAAAAACATGAATAAATTTTTTTAAAAATTAATAAAAACAGGACAAGTGCAATTGACAGAGTGCACCAAAAACACTGCTTATGAATCAAGCTAAGGTGGTTCTCGCCACCCCCTTTAGTTTCAGGGTTGAGTCTATATCTATTAACTCCTCTTGGCAAACCTGGCACACTTGCAATACCAGAAGGGAGTGAAAAGAGGATGTGGATATTATAGGGGTGAAGAAACTGTTTCCCAGAAGTTGTGTGGCCAGCACACTTACTAAACCAAATCTGTGATCTAGACATTTTCCTTTTTTTTTTTTTTAAGGAAGACTGGCTAAGTGAAAATCATTTGCAAGTGAAGGTTTGCCAAGAGCAAGGCCCTAAAGTAGTTCCGTGCTCATTTCTGAGGGTGACTTAATTTGCAGGAGAGAATCCTGTGCAGGTTTCCTTTGTGCACTCGCACGCACAGAACCATCACAAAGGAAATGTCGCCAGAAACAGAGCCCAGAGAATCCACCAGCATTGCCCACACAACGTCACAGTGAGGAGGAGATTACACAACTTGACTAGTTTCTGGTATAGGCATTTTGAAAGTGGCTTTTGCAGTGACTACTGCAGCACTTCCAATGCCAATTATTTTAGGTAATCACAAGTCACTTGTTCAAGGAAAATATTTAGGAGAAACAAGAGTGGAAAATTAAATTTACTTATAAATTTTTTTTGCACTGGCAAATTTAAAGCAATCACCAGAATTAGAACTGTATTTTGTGCAATTCAAAATTCCCAAATTCAGAAGATGCCAGCAACTTGCAAGTAAAGGGAAAAAAAAAAAACACCCAAACAAAGCACTAAATGCCCTAGGACACAATAAAAATCCAGAAAGTTGGCAGTACCACTCTTGAGAAATTTACTCGAGAGGCAGGGACATTAGAAGTACCAAATTTGACAACATAAATGGGAGAAAAATAGAAGTGAAATTAAAAGTCTTCCTAAAGGAAGGCACGCTTGGCTAACAGCTCTGTGATCACCACCTGAAACAATGCTTGGTGAACGGCTGATAACCCTGCAACACTGCATGGTGACGGCCCTCTGAGAGAAAGAGGTTCTTCTGCAGACGGCCAAGACAGTCAGTACAGGCTCCCAGCTCCATGTCTGTACCCCTCCCACAGATCAGGAGCACCCACAGGCAGGTCCATCACAGCCCCTTGCACGACAGCTGTCGGCTCCTCCGCTGCGGCGCACGCTGGACCAGCGAAACTGGTTCTACACGCCCTGGGAAGAAACGACAGCTTCTCCTTGCAAGCTGCACCGACCATAAAACATGGAAGAGGCTTCCATGCATGCCCAAACCTGCCTCTTTCGAAACGCCTGCACATCCGGCAGGGCAGGAGCTTCGAGGCGCGCTCCTGCTGCTCCGCGGCTCGGCGCGCAGCCCCTGCCAGGTCACGGTCCTGTGCCCAACTCTCCTGTGCCCAACTCAGGGGCCACCTCGCTGCACAGCTGCTGCCCTGCCTTTTGTGCTGCTTCTTCCTTCAGCCCTCTCAGCCTCCTTCTCTTGGAGCATTGGCCTCACGCTGCAAACGGGAGCAAAGGGTCCAAAGCATGGCAAGGGGCCAGCCTTGCATAGCCCTGAGGTAAAAGGAGCCAACTGTTTTTTCCTGGAACATGCTTCAAATTTCACACCTTTCTCCCCACAAATGTGGGAGACAAGCAGCAACCCTTTGTACAAAAGGGTATTTTCACACGTGCAGATAAGGCATGTTAATGCACTCTGCACTGCTCTCCCATGTCCTCCCCAAACCTGAACCTCCATCACCTTTGAGAGCCCAATTACGGAAAAAAAAAAAACACCCCAAACAATAACCCAGGTTTTAAATTGCTGAAAACACCATTCCAACACATTCTGCCCTATACCAAAGCTATCCAAACTCCTGAAACTCCTTTTAGGCCTCCACAAACCACAGCAGCCGGGAGTTACACAAGCACCAGACCAAGACCAAGTGTGCTGGCTCCAGAATCTCTGTTGGCATCACTGAACCAGGACACATAGCAGTAAAGCCCCTGTGCAGCCCAGCAGCCAGGTCACATTTCAAGTCCAGGCAGGACAGGAAAAAAAAAAAAGAAAGAAAAAAAAATCCTACCCTCTGCTCTACCAGATTTCACCTCCCTCCACAGTGGAACACCACCCAGGTCTTTTGCAAGCACGTGAAGCTAAACGCCTGCTCTGGATTGGGAATGCATAGAAGAAAGGGAAAATGCATTCATATATACATGGTAAGGATGACTAGACAAAGATATAACATTGCTTCGCCAAGAGGAAAAAGAAAATAGAAATAAAACAAAGCACCTCAGCTGGCAAGCCACTCCATGGCTGAGTTAACCTTTCCAGAAGTACTGGTCTCAAGTTGGAACTGTACCTGAAAGACTTTCTTAAAAAACTAAAGACAAACAAATGGTGTAAGGCAGAGAGAAGCAAACCTTGAAAGCCACAAGGTTTGGGGCCTTAGGCTATTTCTCAATATCCCTCAAAAGTTCCAGGCATTTTGCCAGCACAAAAATCTACCTTCTGGTGCATCTTCATTTAACTTTGCTTACATCCAACCTTACCCTTTTACAGTCCTTTGGCTGCTATAGTGGCTCATTTAAACATCAGGGGAAAGCCTCCTCCCTAACTTTTGATAGCCACGTTTCCATGAGATTTTGTTTTCTCTCCAGTTATCAATGTCAACAGGGAAAAAAGAAATCAGATAATTTTTACACTTCATAGAGGATTTGTTTTTATAAGTCTTCCAAACTCAAAATAAATAGGAGTGGAAACATCAGCCTCCTGCAATGGTAGTGAGTGCTTTGAGATTTTTAAATCAAAATGGAAAGCTATAACTACAACAGGGAAAAAAAAATCCAAAATAACATGTACATGGATTTGCCTACCCCTCCTCTGCAACACACAGCATGTGAGCCTGTAGAATTTCCTGATGTGAAATATTAGCAAGACCAGACTGCTGAGGGATTTACATAGATGTGGCCACAGTATAAGGGATAAGGAAAGTATCTAGTGCTAATAAATATCAGAATGGTAAAATCAGAGCAGGGAGTGAGAAGGCACCCAAGGCAGCAGCTCTCTCCAACTGAGCAAACCGAGTTGAGCAACCAAACTTTGCCAGAGGTGAAGAGGAAACCTACAGCAAGCAATGGCAGGACTCTGATAATAAAAGCCCATTTTGTGTAAAATTTCCACAGATATTTCCAATAATTACTTGGGGGGGCAGGGGGGTTGTCTTTAAATAAGAAACAAAGATGTCTACCTTGGGCCAAACTTCTCAATTTAAAAAATTCAGCACAAGATTTTTCACAGAAAAGTTGCTCTTCAGAGTTTTGGATGGTTTTTTTGGTTTGGGGGTGGTTTTTTTTTTTGGTTTTTTGGGGTTTTTTTTTGTGATTTGGGGTTTACTATATGCAGGATTAAATATGGGGCTTTTTATGTAAAGATTGAAAATTTTGTTTTCCTTTTAAATCCAATTAACAGTTTTCAGTTCTATAATATGTTGAAGTTATATCTCTGAAGAAAAAGCAAATGAGGAGTGACACAAACAAATGAAAAGCAGTTCAGTACAAACATCAAACAAAGTCCACACTACTTCAGGAAAATTCTATTCATGGCTCACATGAGTTGAAATCAAGAAGAGGCAGCTGGGAAGCCAATTGTGATCAAATGGACCACTGAAAATTACTTAAGTAAGTAAATTCTTGGAAGATGGTATTCAAAGTAGTAGGCCAAAGGTGAACAAGTAATATGAGAAAAGCAGAAGGATGGGAAGTCCAGGAGTTAGAAGCTCTCTACGAGCAAACAAAAGCAATTGCAAAATGGAGATTGCAGCCCCAGGGGCCATCTTAAAGCTGATGGGATTGAGGTGATATCATTCATTTACATTTATGCATTTTCTACAGTTTGTGGGAGAGATGGGAACTGCAGAAGATACGTAGGGCTCTTACAGAAACTATTTGTGTTTATGGTTCATGATAAAGGGTTGTGCCACTACTCTCTAAGGACATATGTATAACCAGCACAAGGAGAGTCACTACGTGTTTAGCAGGCCTGGAGTATATTCAGAACAATTAGAATTTCCAGACCGTTGGAATACTGAGAAGCTAAAGATGAAAAGAGGGAGATCAGGATTTTCCAAGCTGATTAGACATTCAGAAATGTCAGATGTCTCTTTGAAAGCATTTAAGCAGGTAAGGCATGTATCCTCACTGAAGTTAACAGAGCAAGGTGCCTGGCCTCAAGGCACTTTAGCAATGTTCTCAGGCACCTACTCCAGCCAGGAAGACCTACATCACCCTGCAGATTGGAAACTGAGGACACTCTCTTATGTGTCTACCTTCAGCTAAGAGCATTTGGGAAAAAAGGTCTGAGAGGTCTGATAAATCGAGACTGCAGACCAAACAACTGTAGGACATCCCAACACATTGAGGTTTTTTCTTCCCAGGAAGAAAAGGCTTCTAACAAGGCTGGAGGGGACCATGAGCCCCTTCCACCATCCTTCCTTCCACCTTCCTTCCATCTATCCTTCCACGTGCAGCCTCATCCCAGGTCACTGGGATCCAGGCAGCAGCCCCGGGAGAGGCACCACCCTCACCCACTGCCTGCCTTTTACCATCACTCTCACAATTGCCCTGCAAGAGGTGCCAGACTGCAGATAATGGCTCCTCTGAATTCAGGTGGCATACGTGCAGTCCAGCGAGCCAGGTTTCTCTGGAGCTGTCGGGGCCTGATTTTTGGGGAAGGTTACGTAAGTACACACTCAAGGAGCACCTACGCAGCTCAGGAGCTGGCCAACCCCTTCCTCCTACCTCTGCCTGCTGCAACATATCAGGCCCACCTGTGGCCTGGAGAGCACCTTCCCAGTCTGTACACAAAGCCTGGCTTGATTTTCACACTGCTGTAAGCCCTGCACGGAGCTGCAGAGGAAAAAACTAAAGCAGTGAGTACATTTGTAGTACGTGCTGCAGAGTGACCAAAGCACGGGTAGCACTATCAGTCTGTGTGCAAATGTTCTCCTTTGAAGCCTATTAGTCCAGCTGTGGTGATCCTTATATTAAATATGTATAGCGTACAAATACACCCTTGAATATCGCTCTTTATTTTTACATTGTTTTCCTGCCTTCCCTGCATTAGTCTGCAGCCCAACCTGTAACAGCAGTGAATATTTCCAGAATCCTGCTCTTTCCTCCCTTTTCCATAGTCATTTCCTTGCTGCTGTGAATGCAGCAATTCAAAAGTTCTGCTGCTGAGGTCTAATCATGGTGCCTTAGATAAGGTCTGAACAAATTCTCCAGTGTAATAAATAACCAAAACTAGATGAAACAGCTGTATCCCCTGCATTTTTCCTGTGTTATAATGCAGCTTGAATCACAGCCCAATTCTGAGGTAGAGAAAAGCTGATCCAGTACAACCAACTGGAAAGACAGCAAAGCACATGGTGTATGACAGGTGATTAATTTTCAACACTATTTTTAAGCATTAATTTCAGGCACTTTGGAAGGAAGAAGAACAAAACTGCCAAGTTCAGTTAATTTTTGTTTTTAATAACTACCTTTTTTTCCTTAAATTGCTTCTCCTGGAGTAAGTAAACCACTTTGTAACCTCAATTTTAAAAATGTATTCTCATCTAAAATTTGGTTAGAAACTACGCAAGCTGTAAAGCCCCCAAGTAAGGGATTTAAACTGAAGTGGAACCAATACCTAAACAATAAAATGACAGCAATACAGAAGTTGCAGAGATAAAGTTGAAATTCTAAACATATCTAAACAACAGTTACAGTTTCTAAGCCCAGACATAATTCCTCACAGCAAGAGGGAAAAAGGCAAGTTGAAAAATAGCAAAATGCAACTTGTCAAACGCAAAATAAAAACTTCCCCTAGCTGCTGTTTCTGTATGCTGGGAGCATAAAAATAATATATGAACAGGGAATGTGACAACCAAAGATGTTCTCAATGATTGTTAGAGCTAAGAAAACATTTACTTCTGCGCTTTGTTCAGAGGTGCTGCTGAGTTGACAACGTGTGTTGGTGCAACCCCAGCCAAAGCTTAACAGTGTTTTCTTAAAGAATCCAATTAATTTGTTTTTCAAGCCAGTCCATTACACGAAATCGATTCAATCCTGTTTTGCTCCAAACAGTCTCCCAAAATGCAACAACTCTATCTAAAAAAAAGTCTAATTTAAAAAAACAAAATTAACACCAGACGATATTAGACTTCGATAACTCTATCGGTAAATTCCAATGTAATGGTTTTTACATGCCATAAGGAGGGAAGAGTGAGACTTATTAAATGGGACAGCACGTCTCAGAGTATGACACCGTATCATACTAGGTGTCCCATGCATGCATTTGGTTTCCTTTCACTGTGGAAAAGCAACTGCATGCTACAAGGCAGACCTTTTCCAACTTGGCCACCATTCTGGTGAATACAGCAAAATGCATTTTCCTCCCATGTAGCTGACATTTAGAGAGCTATTCTGTTGTATTCACAGCGCACAGATATTTCTTCAAGAGACATCCAGTTCACTGAGGTCTTTCCTGGCATTTCAGACTAAGGTCCATTTTGAACACACCTTCAAAAGAAATTTATTTTCTGGTTTGCTTGACAAATCACTACATGCAATTTGGTTACAAAGAGCCTGAACATCTCTTGTTGCTACTGTTGCAATACAGAAGATAATACTTTGACAAGGACTTTGTGACCAAGCAGTTAACCTATAAACAGTTTTGTGGGCTAACGTTTAGTAAGTTAACAATTATTGCTACCTAAAATTACTCCTGAAAAAATCATTTTCTTTAGAGGTTTTATGAATATAAGCGCATGTAAAAAAAAGTTACCAGAGAACCAAAAGTTATTCTGATGCTGAAAGTTACTCAAATGTCTCAGGTTGCCAGAAACATGCCCTTGAGAGAAGAAATCAACAGCACTGCTTTACCAGTCAGGCCACATCTGAGTCCTTTTTGAAGATATTATCAGACATGACAAAAGGGCATCAGAAAATTAAAATCTTATTGCAAGAGATAAGCAAACGAGCTGAATTTCAGTGGCCTGCTGTCTACGAGATCCTCAGCTCACTCATCTTAAATTGCGTTCACTTTCTTGTCCACTATTTCAGTGTTGCTGATCAACCTCCATTTCAGGACTCTCAGGTGACTTCTGCTTCAGTCATTAAATAATTACAGTTAATAACCAGCCACTTGGAGAGTCCAAATAGCACCATGTATCTCCAGGAGCCTCGGTGCTTGTGAAATGTCATGTAAACCCTATATCTCTGTTAGACTGCTGCTGCACTTCAGCAAGTGATCCAAGTGAAGAATGTCTTAACCAGCAGACATTATCATAAAATACCAGCAGATCCCAAATGGCATCACAGGGGAGGCCCAAGCAGTACTACTAGTACTCACTACTTCAGTTTTACAACTCTTCCTAAGAGACAAACCCGCTTCAGGAAAGCGAACTGTGTTGCACGCAGTAAATTTACTGCCCTTTAAATGCCCATTTCCAAATTAATTGTCTAGTGCTAAATGTCACTCAAGCTCTGCTGACATTCTTTATGCAACCAAGCCATGGCTTTCTGAGGTTTATAAAGCTAACAGAATCATTTGATTGACTTCCTGCCTATTAATTCAGGGGGCTATACATTATTCAAATTACTTGAAGAGATGAAAGCATTTACTTGATCCTAAACTTCACTCCCATTGCTCTGATGAGACAAGTTCCCTCCATATAGCATTTTAACTCCATTTTACGTTGCCACTGAAAGATACTCCTAGAGTTACTGCACTATTTTGAATTCACAAAAAAACTCAGAAGACACTGCGGGGGGCGGGAGGGGATTTGTTTTTTCAGTCTGAAGCTCAATAAATGCTGAGCTTCACTTTAGTTCAATTATTTTTAAGCATTTCAAAACTTCTCTTCTGTGATTTTACATTCCCTCCTGGCAGAGCAATAAAAGTCCATTAGTCTCCCCTACTGAATGTTTTGTGAGTGCTCCTTATATGAAATCATATCAGACAACTGTACCTTGGTTTATAAAAAATGCTGACACCTATATATTATTTATTATTATCATTATTCATGCTAGGACAAATGGCAGGCTTCAAGCCCTTCCTGCTGGAAGGCAGCTCCTCACACACAGCTGTCCCAGGCACCCAAAGTGCTCAAACACAAATAAAACTATAACACATTTCATGGAGCCCATTGGGTTCCTCTATGAAGGATTCAAAGGCAGGGGAGGAGGTGTCAGTTTTTGGAAGAGGTGGGGAAATACTGAGAACAGATGATTGCAGGGCTCAGCCAAGACCCCTCTAACACAAGTACCTCTAGGCTTGGAGGGCAACAATTTTCAAAGCTCCCAAAACACCTTGAAAACCATTTGCAGAACAATAAGATTAGTTATTAAACATCCCAAAGTATCAGGTATTTAAATAGCCCTTTGGCACTTCAGTTCTCTTGTGAATTACTTGGGGATGAAGATGCATCAGTACTATTTGTAGAGCTCTGTGCTCTGCAGCACTTTCAGACAGATTCAATCTCTTGGTCTCTGTCACTGCAGCATCTAAAGGAAATTACAATCCAGAACAGATTTTTGAAACTAGACAAGTCTCTGAGCATTATGATCAACAGGCTGCTACAAGGTACAATTATCTTTGTTTCTCTAGGCCTAAGAATCAAAATCAACTTCACTTAACCGAGTGTAGTCTCACTGATAGATAATTGAGCAAGTGATAACCATCAGGTCCTTTGCCTGGAGAATGAGTGGTTAGCTTGCGCACATCAAGAGACTGATTTAAAAATCAATTAAAACTCTGACATGGGGCAATTTTCTCTCAAGAGATTTCAGACCTGCAAAAGCCAGTGATAGGCATCCCACACAACAAAGAGCAGACTCTAGGATAGTGGAGTCTGCAACAGGCACACATCAAGGGATGCACGTAGCATTTTGAACAGTTCATGTATTAAATTGAAAATTGTTAGGCTTCAGTGGCTGAACCAGACACTAGCAAGGTATCCTTAACACAGGCCCCCTTAGTACAGATGACTTTTTGTAAGGATAACAGATGCAGCTTTCTAAAGCTTAGGAAATCTTATGTCCACTTTAATTAAAATTATTCTTTTAATTAAAAAACACTGTGCTAATAATTAGTTTAATAAACAGTTTGCCATAAAAAGCCACGCACTTGAAGATACTTGTGGTTCAAAAAGGAACATCATGGTATTTCTGCAATTGAATCTCCTTCACCAGTGACATCTAGCAAACAAAGCCTAACTTATGTGGGACAAACTACACCAAAACACAAAACCCTCAGGACAAGAGTTATAAGACAGAGACAAATAAAAGATGCTAATACACCTGGAAGCATAATCAAAGGATAAAAAGATAATATTAAAAGTAACACTGAATGATGGAACTATGAGCAAGATGAGAAATGCAGCAGACAGTAAAATCATGCATAAAGCACAGTCAGAAAGGGAGGAGACACTTAGCACCTGTAGCACAGAAATTCTTTGGTAGTCCTGGAAGGAAACTTCTTCAGCCTTAATGTCCCAGCACTGTACTACACACCTGATCTGCTCAGACCTGAAGCTGACCCATGATAGGTGGTATCAGCTCAAATACCAGACTCCACAAGTATCTCATAGCAGCATGCTGAGCATCATTTGTGTTAAACTACAAAACTTCTATAACCAAACTTCCTCCAACAAAATCACTGAATTTCATGGCTGCAGCCATCATCCCTGCCAGGCTTATCTAGCAACTTCTGGGTAATGTTATAGTGAAAAATATGTTTCATTCCAGTGTCTGGGCATAACAGAATTTAGATCATGCTACTTAAAATTAAAGAAAAAAACCACCTGATTAGGAAAAAAATGCTTGAAAGTGGTTAGAGTAACTCTACAGCCTTGAAGGCAGTCAGAAGTGGTCAAGCTGGTCACATTTAATTTTTTACACATACATGTTTCCATACAAGAGAATAACCTGGGGCATGCTTACACATGTATCCTTTAAAAGTGTTGTGGGTTGCACAGAAGAGCCAAAATTAACGAGACCACGTTAGCTCTTCCTCACTTCTTTTGTGTCCTAAATAACACCTTCCAAAATATTTCCTTTTAGCACCTTCACTAGGTAAAACGCAGGTTGCAGCATGCCTTGTCTGGAGCAACACAGGCACAGCTCAGCTTAACAGCGTGTAGGGTATTTGGTAGAGAAACAGGCTGCAGCTTCTAGAGGAAGAGAAGCCTCTACATTTCCTGGCAGGATTTCCCTATCCAAAAAGCAGTTTCCCCACATCCTTGCATGCATCTGTTATGACTGAATCCCTCTTGCCACAAGAAAGATGGGAAGAAACCAGAAGAGAGGGACTAAATATGAGGAAGCTTCCCAGCTGCCTGCATTTCTCTTCTGTCCCTGATGTAACTTCTGGTTTTATGCAAGTGCTACTTCCAGTTAGATGGGATTATTTCCCTTCCTCCAATGCTTTGGTTTGGCTAGGAGACTAAAAATCCAGTATTAACACAGCTTTAGTCATTAATCAAGGTAACCTTTTTTTGCTTTCCAAAGTTTCTCATGTTCTTATCTTTGCATAATTGAGCATTTGCATTTCAGAAGAGCATCACCTGAGGGGGTGGGGGCAGATTTTGAAAGGTTTGGGGGTTTTTTCTCCCCCCTAAATTTCAAGTGTAAAAAAAACAAGGAGGACAAAAAAAAACTTTGAAAGGGGTTGAAGTTAAATTACCAAAGCCTTAGGGCAGAGTAACTTAAAGACTGATAATGGGTAAAAGTTTCTCCCATTCACCACAGAAACTAACTTCACATGACAGGAAATCAACAAGCAATAGAGTCATAACATTTTGTTCTTATGTAGAAGTGTCTTATCAAAAGACACCAAACTGCCTCCTAGGTTTTTTTTTTTTTTTTAAATACCTTTCCAAGGCAGAGACAACTGTAGATTTTCTGAACACCTGTGTTGGAAAATGCAACCTCATCAGATCTGGCCATTTCCATAAGCAGTTACAAGTTGGAGCAAACTCATCACAGTCATGGTCTTAGCAGAGCTCTCTTTTCTGGGGCAGAAGGCTCCATGGGCAGGTGTTTTGGGCTACCAGAGCCTCAGGGAACTTTATCTGCCAGGTCTTACTTTAACCAGGGATTATTTTGCAACAAAGGCTCTAAAAGTCCCCAAAGCAGTGCAGTAACACCCTGCATGCCCTAAAGCCAGGAACAGCACTGAGATTTTGGCAGTGCCCAAATCATGACCAGAGTAAAGCAGTACAAGCAGCCCAGTGAGCCAATCACCTTGTCTGTATATTTTGCACAAATGTCACAATCACATTGTTTCTGAAAAAAAAAATGGCTGCATAAGACTGCACTTGTTTCTTCCCATAGGAGAATCATTCTTGATATAATATTAGTTTCTTCTACAAAAACACTTTTATATTTACTCTTTCCATGGACCAATAAGAAATTCTTTTACTTACAGAAGGATGAGGAATTCCAGTAGGACATTTAGGAAAGCAGGGAACAAATATTGCAACAGTTGTCTAATGGTCCCATACTATCACTATCCTGAAAAAAAGTCATAAAATCAAAAGTCCTGCTTCCAAACACTAGTCACATAAATCTGTTCTCAATGATGTAGCTAATTTTTCATGGTATATTTGTTATTTTAGGTATATTTGATTTTAATGGAGGAAAGTAATGTCTTTCCTGCTGGTGTTAACTGGTGGTGAAAAGACAATTCAGTGTAAACATCTACAGAATCAAGAAAACAATTTACCTGTAAAAACCTGACTGCTGGGACCAAGAAAGTGTCAAAGGCATTGAAGAGAAGCAAAAGTAGTTAGTAAGACAAGGAACCCCCTTTCGTTTTACTTTTTCCCCCACAAGTTGCAGAATATTAGAAAAGCATTATGGCAACACTTTGATTTCCCCAGTTAATTTGAGGCAGCCCAGAATAGAGGTCGTGTCCATGAGACTTTGTTCCCAGTACTGCCAAGATTTCCCTTGAATTGGAAGAAGAGATTTCTCTCAACAAAAGCAAGTGCAGAAGCACACTATGGCAGCAAGACAAGTGTTTTACAGCTCAAACAGACATGCAATTACTAAGTCCAGCTTTGCCCAGACAACTCTTTGGACAGTAGCCCACTGTGGATACTGAGACCCCAGATCAAACCCAACACAAACCCTTCTTGATGCACGAATCAGTTGGTGTCCCCAGCCCCACAAGTCAGAGAGCTGGGATGGAGCTTATATCAACTGGGGTTAACTAAGCAATACTCTTGATCCAAATAATACAAACAAGCAATAAGAAATTCCACAACACCAAACCTTCTTTCTACTGACCCACCTGGACATCATTCCAATTTAAATCCTGAAATTCTGGTGTTGCCTGTGCCACCACCTTATAAAAGGAAGCCATGAAGAGTGATAATTGTCTTTCTGATCCACAAAAATTTACTCAAAACTTTCTTGCTGCATTTTCCAGTTTCTACAGAGCTTACTTACTGGCACTGTGTTTCTTAGCACACCTTGTTTCAGAAAGTTTAGGAAATGGAAAAAAATGCAAAGTCTGAAAGGGGATGAAGTTAAATTACCTTATGGCTTACCAAATGGTTTGCATTTGTTTTGAAGACAGTTACAAAACAAACAACACAAAAATTTTCAGAACATCCCAAGCACCATTACTGTGTCTATTCCCTCTAAAGCTTACAAGAACTGATTCAATTTGGTTTTCATTCTACATCTTGCAACACTTGGGCTATGCTTTTACTCAGAAATAAAATTTACTGAGCATTGGAAGATTAGGAAAAAGCAAGATGTGCTTAACACTTGCTGCACTTCATTGAAAATGTAGAACAAGCAAGGCTTAGCTTAGCTCTAAAACTAATAAATACTTTAGCTGTTTTGTGTTATGGGTAGTGTTCAGTGGCTTGCATGACTAATTAACCAATCTTGAGTTTGCTTTGAAGGCTAAGCCATCCTTAATGGCTTTAAATTACATTCTATCAAGCTAAGCTCAGAATTAAAATCCTCATCTGTAATAAGGAATTCCACTGTGTATAAATGCTAGTAGAGAGCTGTATTGGAAAGTTTAATAATCTGGATGGTTTCTGGCCCTCACAGCAAAAGGAGAAATCTTGTCATTCTCATAGCATTGGGAGGTGTAGGTCCTCAGGGAAAGGTACAGAAAGAAAAGTGGTTTGGGTGGAGTTTTGCATAAAATGGTAACTCAAGGTGTAAGTGGGGGTGGGGAGCAAAATCGGATGGTCAGGGAGGAGAACTGTGAGAAAAGATGTCGTGGTTGTTCTTGTTATGTGGTCCTATCTATTGCCAGCACTGGGGAAGCCCAACTCTAATCCATTGCTACCCAGCACTGGAAGAAGTCACCAGCACATCCTACACTCATTTTCATGAACAGATTACTTGAGATCACAGCTCCTCCTCTATATGCAAGACTCAGGTGCTCATTCTCTCCAAGCAAGCACACCAACAGCAGTATTTTTTCCATCTACAAACACCCAAGAGTCACCCCTAGGCACACAGGGAGCCACTACCCAGGTTGCAGAGCACAGCTGGGCACAGACACACCACATTGAGCAGGGACAGCATTTTGCTGCAAAGGTTTTGAGCCACAATCACTGACTATGCCTGCAACCCCTCTTCGTGGGCAGGGGAGAAAAGAGCTGCACGCAGTAAAAACATCCTGCAGCTCGGTCTGATCAGTGCCAGGAGCAGATGCCCCTCACATCAGCTCTCCCTCATGCCACTTCTCCAGGATGAAACACATAATCCACACCTCCTGCAACAAGTACATGGAGGACTTTTTTCTGAGCAAGGCAGTTTTGATCCTCAAGGCATCTGAAGTCAGTGGACTTTAGTCCAAAAGTGCAAATGTTCTCATAACTGGATGTTTTTCCAAATAATCAACCCACCTTTTCCATTCATGCAGCAGGACTGGGGCCAAGCCTGCCTTAAGAGAGGCATAACCCACCACTCATCCTTTTGGCTGCTGCCTGCAGCACATGTGGTACACTCAGTCCTTTTGAGTCACTGCCCATTAAACAATTGTTCCTCCTTCTCCTTCATTAAAACCATCCTCAAAATCCTGCCCAGCATCTCCCTGCAGTTAAGTTGACTTTTCTGTGGTGTCTGTATGCATGGAGGGGGAATCTTTTCTTCCACGATTACTTTCCCCACTGATCCAGTGGTTGAGAAATACCGTGGTTTCACTGTTTGCCCTTACTTTCAGCTCTTCCATAAACGAAAATGTGAAGCCATCCGTGCCTTATCTGGCACAGCTCCGCCTTGTTTTTGTTCCCCACTTAACGGACTCATTCATGTGTAGGAGACTTCTGATCCCGGGTTTAGATATTCATCCCTACTTTACATAACCATAAGCAATGGTAGGTACTTATGTAAACTACAGCAGGGTCTTTGCCCCAGTGCACAACAAGCAGAGAGGTTTTAAGCCATCAGCAAACAACTGCCCTCTGCTTCCAGGTGCCCCTTTGCAAGACATGTCACTGGCAGAGAAAGGGAAAAAAAAAAAAAGGTGCCAATGTATGGTGAACAAAGGCAAGAAACCCTGTCTGGGGCCTGCCCCTGGTTTGCTTCTTCTGCTGAATGGCTGCTCACTGGCCAGGGACCAAGGCCACTCAGCCCAGCACACACACACCATCCTTGCTTCCAACCAGCCACTCTGCTTCTGGAAGCTCTATAGGGCTGGGATAAGGCCCATGCAGTCTCATGCTGGTGGAAAGGGGGGCAGAGAAGGTTGGTTGTTTTAAAGCTTCTATTCAGTAGCTTAGTGACTACTTAAGAGTAGAAGTTGGTTTCAGTGCCTTCCACATTTGAAGAAATTAAGGCCCACAGTTCCTACTTCCATGGCAGAGTCCTTGTTATCCCCAAAAGTACAAGAAACATGCCCCAGAGAACAAGGAATCCCTGAAGAGGCAACCTGTACTGTTGGGCCATGGAAACGCCTTGGAAGGCTGTTCCAGAGTTTTCCACTTCACAATATCAAATCCAATTAAGTAGGAACAGAGATTACCCAAAATAAAAGTATTCAGCATTGGATACATTAAGCTAGTGACTTTTTTTAGCTACTGTAGCCACTGTAACATACTAACATACTAACGTCTTGTATGTACACTTTATATTTCTCCCAGTTCTTCCCTTCAGGAGGAAGCATGCACCTCACACATTATCTGTGCAGATCACCCATGCAGCCACTCAGCATAAGAAATTAAAGTTACTTACCACATGGCTTCAGATTTTCAGCTAAGCCCACCTGTGAAGAACATCCCTGTGCTACACCACAACACACTCCCAGCATGGCTGTGGGAGAGCACTGGAACTTTAAAGGCTCTGAACAGCTTATGTGTCCTCTCAGTTACTGCAAGAATCTTTCCACACACTCAATAATATGGACTGTTTGCTTCCAAAAATGATTCATTCCGGATATTAGTAAATGGTGGTAAAGCCACCACAGAGGCCTGCTCTAGAGTTTAGCTCAATGCCATGCCGAAGCACAAAAGAAAAAGGCAACCCATGCAGGCAGGAGCACCACAAAGGGAAAAGGAAGTGGAAATAAAAGGAGAGGGAGGGGAAAGAAAAGCCACTAAGTAGCCACAGGTTCTGCCATAACTGCAGCAGCTGATTGCAATGAATGTGAGGCAACTGTGCCTGCCACCTGGGCATTCTCCACGCTCACCTGGGGAGGATCTCAGCTCAAATGCAGTGGTCCCCATCCATTCCTTACTGTCAAATTCATATTTAATCCCCTTAACACCAGGGCAGGGAGCTAAAGCTCTTGTAGCCCCTGAGCAGCACTTTCTAAGAGAAATCAGCATGTTACCTTCCACTACACAGCAAGAAAAAAAAAGAGAAAATAAATGGTGTTATTAGATATGGATTTACTTAAGGAAAATATTGTTAGAATCTGAACAAACCCCTACAGTTCTGTGCTGTGGATGGTGCAATAATGAAAAGTGTTATTGGATATAAAGGAAAGTTATGACACTATAATGTAACACAGACAAGTGAGAAGATGTATCAGCCATTATCTAGAATACAGGGGACTCCTGTGGTTTCATTTTTCATTACTAATTTAATGTACTTACAATGCTACATGATAAAAAGTGAAAAGGAACAATAAGAAGTAATGTCATCAGAACAAACCTGGATCTGAGGAATTCGGAGATTTCAATAAGTTACTCGAGGAAAAATGTCTAAGATCCCTCGAGAACTGAGTAACATCCATTAACATCTAATAAAATATCTAACAGCAGAAACAAAAGAAATGTGAAAATAACATTTTAATAAACACAAATTAGGAAATACATTTCTTTATGTATTACAGTTGTGCTATAGGAAATTATTTCATACAGAGAAAAAATCATTTTAGCTAAGAAAGGATGCTTTGCAAATGTTAGCTCAGCAATCACACTCCTGTGATTCAATATAAACAGTTTATTCTGCATTCTCTCATGAAGCCTTATGAATCCCATGAATCCAAGACCCTTAGGGTCTTGCAGTATATTTTCTTGTAGCCATGTAAATAACAAATAATCCTATGCAAGTAAAATGAACTTATACCACAGTGAAGTTGGCATGAGAGGATAATCACACCTTGCATTGTTTGCTGGGAAAACAATTACAAACACTGTGTGTCTTTCTGGGGCAGATTCACCAGGCAGCAAATACAAGCCAAAGACACCTCGAGCTTGGTGGCTGAGCCCAGGTCAAACAGATTTCCAGGACTGGCTAGAATGTACTGTCATAAGAGCCCACTTAGCCACCAGTCAGCTAGCAATACTTTAAAAAAACAGTCTGAGTGATAGAGCAGGGAACCCTGTCCAAGACCACAGTGAAATAGAGCCATAAGTTGTCTCACAAGTGTGTAAGACACTCAATATGTTTTTTGTCCCAAGTGAGAGTCACTGCGTATCACAAGTTTTTTAAAAGTCTAAATTAAGGTTTGTGAACTTCTATTTTGTGAATGTTTGCCCTTATATCTCAGAGAATAATACAGTAAGTACCAGTAAATTTAGGTGAATTCACAGAGTCCCTTCAGGGATACTTGGGTATCAAATCTTCCACTATGATCTTCCAAATCTTAGCAATGAACAAGCATGTTGGAACATCGGCTCACAAAATCAGAAATGCAGAAATCCTTAGCAAAAACCAGTATGTGACTAAGCAGAAATGCTGTCTACTTGTACCTATGGAAACTGGCTGGGAGGAGACAGAAGATACTGTGTTAATTCAAATTAAGGAAAAATCTATTTGGCTGCAAAAATTATCCTCACCAGTAATATTTCCTTCAAAGCAGAAACTTTCCCACAGCTCTTTTGACCAGCTTGTGCTCCATTGCTCTGTCTGTAAACTCTAATTAAGGACTGTGGGCTTGGAGGAAATGAAAGATCTGATTAAAAGTTATGGAAAGGAATGGAGGGGGGTAGGTTTGAGAGGGTCCTAATGGGGGCATGATCCAGCAATATTGAAAATAAGTAGTAAAAATATTTTCAGATGCATAGTATTTGCTAATGGAACCAGCTTCTCTTCATGTTACTCATACTCAGCAGAGAGTTGTTTCTTAATAAAAAGGAACTCTGGGAAGGTTTCCCTAAATTACTTGTAACAGAGGCAAAAGCCATTGTTTTCCTTCATAACTTTGGACATATTACTTGCCACCAATTTATAATGTTGTATTTCTCAGCATTTTGGGACACCTGAAGCTTGTAATATTCATGCCAGTAGATGCAAACCATCTGTCTCATTTTCAAAGAGTGAAGCTTTCACTCAAAAATTCTCCCCCTCCTCTTTCTCACACACTGAGGTAAATTTTCACCACCTGAGTGTTGCTTTTTTTTTTCTTTTTTTTTCTTTTTTTCTTTTTTTTTCTTTTTTTGGCTTTATGAGCTGTGTCATCTGTGACTGAAAGCCATCAAGTATCACTTAAGCCTGTTTCCACAGTAAGAAAATATTGGAAGTAAAAACTGCTCAAGAAATGCTTTCTGGTCCCCTTAGTAATGCAGAGCTTGATTTGCAGCTGTGGCAAACAGGAAAAATTCTGGCTGGAGTCCATGGGAGTTATGTTTGCTCAGCATCCCTGAAAAATCATATTTTGGGTATCTTGGGTCAAAACACACAAAGGGAGGCAGCAGCCTATGTTTCTGAAAGTCTAGCCTTTTGTGCATTTCAGATTGAAAATTTTCACTCTGGTCTCTCCATAAAAAAAAAATTCTCCAGAGGGTTTTACAGTATCCTATCAGATGTTTGGTAGGGAAGTTGAAGAAAAAAAGAAATCACGGATTATGATAGAATATTGGATCCTTTAATGCTCTTGGAAATGCATGTGGAAAAGATAATATTAAATGAATCTCACTGGGCAGTGCATATATTTGGTAAAATCTATTTTAAAGATGGATTTAATTGACAAGCCTATCACTATTTTAAAAAGAATGAGAAACATATGAAACCAAACATTTTTGTTGAACTATTAAGTGTGAATTCATAGCTGGACATAGTGCCTGTGTGTGCACAGTTCATTAACTGCACAGCTATTTGGGCCAAGGCACTTACAGGCTCTTCTGTGAAAATTTGAAGGGAAGGAACCTATGAAATCTTTTGGATTTACAAAGAAGTGAGCAGAGCTTTTAGATACAGCAAACTGCTCAGGCTCAGACTAAACTCCCCAAAGTGTGTTTGTAAATCCCCACTAGATGTGGAGAGGGAAGCTATTGAGGTTCCTCTGGCAACATCTGTGGGACTTCCTGCATCACACAAAGCTTTCAGCTGGGGGTGAAGGGCTGAGCAGTTAATTGACAGCACACAGTAAGATGAGGTTCTTGTCACCCTAAAAAGGGAAAAATATTGCAAAATTAACACCAGTGGAAAAATCACATGCTTATCAGTAATTAGCAAGTCCACGGTGTGTGTTTGGGCGGGAAGGGGAGTCTGTTTTAAAAGGAAAATATTGTGTTTGCTTATTGCACTGGCTTCATCTCCCATGCAGCTCTGGCAAAGGTGCTATCCCACAGGATTCCCTGCTACTGGCAGTGCATTTTGTGTGGCAGGGGAATGCTCTGGCAGGACAGAGAGCAGGTGAGCAGCAGTTACAGCTGGATGGCCACCCTCACTCCAGAAACAAATGCCAACCTCCACATGAAAAACGGTCCAGGAGGAGCAGGCTGAACAAGACACTGTCCCACCCTCCTGCCTGCTCCTTCCTCACAAAGTACATCACTGCAGAGCAAAGACTCTGTAAACAGTAAAAAATGTTCAGCTGTAAAAAGCAGCTTAAACTTCACCACAACTGCAGGTCTGAGCCCATGCTTGAGGGAGTTGGAATAGAGGTGATGGCACAAAACTTGGGTACCACCACTGGTAGCACTGGGTTCAGCTTGACCCATGTGAGAACAGCTTTTCTCCCAGTGGTGTGCCATCAGTATTCCTGGCATATCCAAAACCTGAAAGGGGGCAGCCAGGGCAGGAAAGCCAGGCCACACTACCAGGCTCCTCTGTAATGCAGAACGCCCTTTTGAGGCAGGATGTCCTGAGGAAAAGGATCAGGTGCTAGAAATGTGAAACTCCATCTGAACCACCTTGAATGCATAGGCTTTTCATTTTTAAGGCATGCAGCTGATCCCTCCTTTTGAAGACGTTCCCATTGGTATGGCTGGAAATTGCTAAAAGCAGTACCCCAATACCATCTCCAGACTTTGGGGTGTGCAGGGCTGACACATTCTCTGTGGGCTGCTCTGTCCCTGTACCCATAGAACAAGGTCTGGACAAGTGTATCATCAGAAATCCCATGCTTAGTTCTCATCTGATGGAATTTTCAGCACCCTTGCTGCTCAGCTGTTGACAAGATATTTGCTTGTTTACTACATCCATTGTTTCCTTCCAGAGACAGCATTCATTTCAACTATTTCAGAAATACTACATTCATTTGAAGCTGGAGCAGCTTCCATAAAGATTGCAGCTAGACCACACATTTACACACAGAAACCAGATTTGTGTTTGGTGTGGATTGTCTGCATGTTTACTACAATGCTTATTTTCTTCTTTGAATAAAAGTGCAGATTTTTTCCTCCGTTATTTGCCAGTGCTATTAACCAGCCTCATTCTTTCCTTTGGTTGTATAATCTGTGTCCTTCTCTGATCTCCTCCAAAGTAAACAAGTCATTTTTGAGTCCAAGATGCTGTGCCAACACCACCACAACCTTGCCTTTGCAATAAGTGTGCCATAAGGAGAGGCACTGAGGAGTGTGCACTGAGTATGGTCCTTTGAGCATGAGTCAGGCAAGCCAAGCAGGAGGCTCTGCAGGGGGTTGCACGAGCTGGTTTTAATGGATTTTGTGGAGTCTGAGAGCTGGCGTGGCCCCCTGTGCAAACACAGCCAGTAATACCTCTGATGTAAAACTCGTGTTGTGAGACAAGAGTCAAATGCTTTTTATTCCCCCAATACCTTGTTCAAAGCTTTATCAGGCAGATGAATCAGATCTCAGCTTCCCAACGTCACAAGCCTTTAGCCAAATCTCCCACTGTTCCCCAGTGTGGGCAGAGCAAGAAAGGAGTGTATCAGCTCCTGGCTGCCCTTCCCTGTAATTTTGTTGGGGTTGGAGGAGCCACCAGAATGCTATTCACTCCCACTGCAGCCATGAATGGGCTCATAGTTGTAGCAGAAGAGATCTACCTAAGGGAAGAGCGTGCAGCTTCACGGGGCTGATTTGGGAAGTGCTGACAGTTTTCAGTCTGCACCTGCTTCACTGACCGGATATTGGAGTCACGTTGATCAGGTGCAGAGTGATCCCTTCACATTTCTGATAGTCCTCAGACTCCTGAAACCTGAGGAATTTGGGAACTTTCTGGCGTGATTTTGGTGGAACATTCTTCTGGATCCAAGAGGCACCATGTGTGAGAACAGATGAAATAAAGAGGAATGTTTGTTTCCAGACATTTTTCATTAACAAATGCATTTAAGGACATATTTTTAACTGTGAGAAACTTCTGCTTTGAGCTGTGCCATGTTGCCTGCTCCCACAGTATTCAGGTGTCCTGTTCATTGGTGATTTTCTTAAATACCAAGGTTAGTCTCTTGCCCCATAGGGACTCAGCATGTTTTCTTCCATCAGCATCCTACCAGTCAAAAGCCTGCACTGAAACTACATCCTGGGAGAGCCTGAACGTTTCAACAAGGCTCGTGGAAACATATTTCTGGAAGAACAGTTGAGGTGTTATTTATGAGACACCATGTGCAGTGGCCAAATTTATGTCCTTTGACACCACTGTTGTGGAGGTTTACTGACAGGGCTTGGTAACACTGAGGTGAAGAAACCTAATCCTGAACCTTGTGGGCAGGCTGAAATGACCAGGGTTTATGGCTCACAGCTTTATTCATTGCTAGTTGATTACAACTGTGGATGCTGAAAAGGGAAACTAAGGAAGCACTGTGGTTATGGATCTCCTTTCAGAGATGGGAATAACAAAAAAGAAATTTAAATGGTACCACGCAGGTGGGTCTTAAAACAAAAGCCATCATTTCTATTAGTAAAATACTCCATTTCCACTCTGTAGATTGATACTGCTATTTATGTAGCTCAAAGCCACCTGTGCCTTACTCACTTTTTAGATAGATAAAATTCCAATTCATTTCAATTGGAAGGTTTCTATTTAAGTGCCTTTGGTATAGTCAGTCTATTAAATGGGAGGTGTTAATTTTCCAGTAATCACTACACTTCCTATCTCTCAGCTGAAAGGACAGCCTCATCCTGCATGGTTAAAATGTAGTAATGCATTTTAATGCCAGGCCGTGATTTTAGACCTCCAGCTGTTTTACTGGTTGTGTAAGTAAAAATAAGATAATGTTATGCTTGGTAACCATGGTTTTGTAGGCATTCACATTTTACAAATCACTGCACAGTATGCAAACCATTATATATATTTAAAATGTTTAAAATCAAGACTACCAGGAGTCTACCACTTCCATTATTTAAGGAGGGGTGCTAGACTGTGAAGAGTGATATATTCTATCAAGCTACTCAGCAGAGTTATATTGTCAGTGCAAATTATGTGAAAATATGTGCTTCAGCAAGACAAGAAAGGAGTATTCTCTGCTATAAAAAGTGCACTGTGGGAAGCTACATGGAGTCATTGGTTTGGTGTAATATATGAGTAAAATCTTATTTGTTCAAATAAAAAAAAAAGGGAAAAAACAGAGCACAGAGATAAAGGAACCATGAAGTACTTGGTTATTCCCTCCATGCACAAAAACCTGTTTCTGCTTCAAACAAAGGAATTGAGACTTATCTCCCACAATTTTACCCACATGTAACTACTCATCTGAGCAGAGATCTCCCTGACTTATATGGGCAGGAGCAAAAGCAAAACCAGGCTCAGGAAGAAGCAGTTTATTGATTTGTTCCATGCATACAGAAAAAATATGATACATTACCAGCATGATCATAAGCATGTTGTTAAATCCAAGCAAACCTTAACTGGAATATTTCTTTGTAAGAAAACACTGGTTAGTGGAGCTATTGACAGCTGCATTTTCAGGAGCATCTGCTTTCAGAAACAGCAGCCATTCAGAACAAATGTTTCTGAAGGCAGACTGTGCTGCTCTGATTAGGAGTACAGGCAAAGATAATGGATAGTGTTTGCCTGCACCTGGAATTGCCTTTAAAGTTCAGTAGGAAATCTGTAGCAGGAGTAGGAAAAAAAAATGGCCTCTCTTGTGCTGTAATTTTTCAGAGAACGCACATGTAGTTCTCTGGACAGTATGAGCTCTCAATTTTAATTAAAAAATGGTAAGTATTACATACTACAATCAGATCTGATTAATTGGGGTGCAGCTGGTTTATGTGTATGTTTGGGAATAAAAGTGCTTTGGTTATTAATCAGGGATGCTGTATTTATTTAGTTTAGATATTTATTCAGATTGGTCCCCGTTTGCCAGCGTCCAGCATTCAAAAACATCCGTCAGGGCAAAATCACAGCTCTGGCTTCCAAAAAAAAAAAAATAAAAAAGAGGAGAGAAAGAAAAAAAATGTTCCTTTTCAAGCCATGGTCTTTATGTTCTTTGTTCTTTTCATCTTCAGGATGCATTTGGGTTAATTTCTGAGCTCTTTCTTCACCACTGGAAGGAATAGAAACCAACATGTCCAGCATCCAATTAAATAGAAACCTTCCACCATTCAATTAAAAGAAAAAACCAACTCACAGTCTGAAGTTTAAGCCAATAACCCAGCTTCATGAATGAGACTGGTAATTAAAACTTTGACTACAGCAAGAAGTTCATATGTGAATGGTGGCAACACTAGCTTTAATAACATCTCCTGATACATGCCCAGAAGGTCCCACAAAACTTATTATAGCCCAAGAGGCCCAAACATGTATGCTGCCAATAGTGCATTCACTACCTGTTTGAAGGAAGATTTCAGCAGGGTAAAAAGCCCATTTGTTTAGCTTTAAATCAGGAAAATCGCCAACTGCTGCTCTTCATCAGAGGAGAAGTTTCAGCCCCATGTCCTTTTTGTCTCCCATTTCTTTGGGAAACAAAATATGGGCAGTATGGATAGAGTTCTCCTGAAACACTTCTGCCTCTGGTGCAATCTGTAGGCAGTCTCCTTCCCCCAGCAAAAAATACCTGACACAGGAAAGAAATGTTTCATCAGCCTGAGCCAAAAGGGAGAAGGGGTGGGCTTAGCCTGACACAACAAAGTGGGAACAGATAACCAATTTCCATAAGGACAAAGATCAGTGGTCCTACATCACTGGGATTTTTGTGTTATACTTCCCTGGATTAGTGCATTTAACAATCAAGACAAGCATCCTGAAATATTTTTCTTTACATTGAACAATCTAGAAGTGTCACATAAGGAAACCCATATATACATCTGAATTCAAATTCTGACTTCCTTTGTGTTTTGGCCACAAAAATCTTAATTTCAAAAATCACACGCTATTCATTCTGCTGGAAATATCCTAGGTATATTTAAGTAATAATTTTCACATGCTAGGTCTGTGAAAACCTGCTATACAAGAGTTATTTCCTTTTAACAGACATCTAACAACTTTGCTCAACAAACGCACTCACACAGAGTGGGATTTTATCTCTATGCTTTGCATTCATGAATTCCCTAGAATAATAGGAAACAGCTACTTACATAAACAGGCTTACCTTGCCCACACACACTTTTGTGGACAAGTCTGTCTGCAAAGTAACAAATAATAATTTGTCTTTATACAGTATTTTCGAGTAGAAAACAATTTGCTGCTTGTAAAGTAGTAGTTGTGCCTTTCTGTTTCTTCAGGGTACCGCAAATGTAAAAAAAAAAAAAAAAATAAAAAGGAGTGTCATTAGAAAAAGCTCAACCTCCCTCAGACAAATAACATCTGCTAACAAGATGTCCCTACATTGCAGATGGGCACCCGCTTCCAAATTCAAACTACCATTGTAAAATCTGTGTATATGCACGAGTTAATGAAAATGTGGTCTTCTGT
Organism: Dicaeum eximium; assembly: GCA_013396995.1. Lineage (NCBI taxonomy): Eukaryota > Metazoa > Chordata > Aves > Passeriformes > Dicaeidae > Dicaeum > Dicaeum eximium. The sequence goes on along the minus strand of VWZP01004041.1, from coordinate 690,091 downwards.
GTCTGTTTAAACTTCAGTGGGGATCACTTGAGACTACACAGGTTTCCAACTGATGAAACAATGTGGTTGCACCATGTTGCTTTTGCTGTGTTCCAGAGTGAGATGTTATTGTGTGCCTGAAGAAAGTGAGAAATTAAAATGCATGCAATGTTCCAGAGACCAGAAAGATATGTCTGAGCTATAAAAGGACTCAAATTTGTTCAATTTTTTACTGGCCCACAGCTCATCACTGGTAATCAGAATAGCTTATGCCATTAATATCCTTAAATTAGAAAAATAAGATTAAAAGGCTGGCTTATCTTCCTGAGTTCTCATGCTAGGATATCTAGGCAACATTCAGAGTCCCCAGGGAATCTCTGAGGGCTCCTCCAAGGCTGCTGAAGAGGAAGGACCTTTTTAGCTCAGCAGCCTTCTACATTTGGAGGAGTACCTGTGGACAACTCACAAATTAATTTCATGGAATCATAGAATACCCAGTTGGAAGGGACCTCAAGGATCATCTGGTCCAATCTTTCTTGGCAAAAGCAGTCTACACAAGACGGCCGGGCACTCTCTTCAGCTGAATCTTAAAAGTGAGCAATGTTGGTGTATCCCCCACTTCTCTGGTAGATTATTCCAACAGCTGAATGTCCTCATCATAAAAAATTTTCCTTTTGTGTCTAATTGGAACTCCCCAGGAATAATTTATACCCATGACCCTTCATCTTTCCGTGTGACTTCTTGTAAAAAGGGAGTCTTGATCTTTGTAGCCACTGGAACACGGTGATAACATTTCTCTGATTTGTCCTCTGAAGCCAATACAAGGCATGCTACTTTATATAGGGCTCACGAAAGACAGGAAAACTACTTTCTCCTCTGCTGGAGCAGGATGTGAATTTGTTACAGAAAGGTTCTTCTGCACACAGGCTTCTGCAGACAAAAAGACAGCCAGGCTGAACTCCCCTGGGTTATACCTGCACAATGGTTCTCGGTCAGTGAGAAGTGAAGGGGTGGAAATATCACCTGATGCTCCTGAAAAGGGGACCTAAAGGGATGCCTATCTCCAGGCGAGCCTCCACTCCGAGGACTTTTCTAACTGTCTCAGGAATAGTGACAGTGCGAATGTCATCAATGTACAAAGACAAGTTTACTTTACATGCAAAAAGAGGACCGGGGCACGTTGTAAGTTTTCCTGACACCCCACTTGCTCTGGGATGGCACTGCACTGCTGGGAGTGCAGCAGCAATAAAGTCTGGTGAGGACATCCCTAACAGTGGTTAGTCCATGTCTCTGACTTCCTAGGGATGCATGAGGTCACCCCATGGATAGACATATCTGTCCCCTCATATTGCACAGTCACTTTTGAACCTGTTTGCATTGGTTCAGCCAAGGCAAGAGGTAGAGTAAGTGTCCCTGTAAGTTTTATGAAAATAAGTGGACAAAAAGGTGCAAGAACTTATTGGTGTCAATGAAAGGAAAAGCTGATGGAGCTGTGGGAAGCTATTTGAGGAGAACTTTACTGTGCAGCTGACTAAGTGCTGGAACAGATTTTCCACAGAAAGACTCTGGAGTCTCCCTCACTGGAAATATTCAAGAACCGTCTGGATGTAATCCTGTGCAACGTGCTCCAGGATCGCCCTGCAGGGAGGTTGGACCAGATGATCCACTGCAGTCCCTTCCAACTTCACCCATTCTGTGAAACCAGGCTTCATGACTTCCAATGATCATGGAACTATTTGTTTAATAGGTTTTTTGTTCATAAAGGATTTCTGTGGAAAAGATGAACACCAAAGAAACCCTGCTTTTGCAACATCTTTATGAAATCTTCACAATGGATAATTGTTTTATTTAATGCACTCACATTCAAAAATTTTGGATCCTATGTGTAATATCTTCCCATCACTCTGGAGACTTGTAGCTTTTTAACTTTGGCTCTTGGTAATCCATCAGCTGTCTGAAGCAGTCAGCTCTGATTTGTTTTTTGTGTCTTCTGTGCTAACAACTGGATCTGTTCTAAATACTAAGATTTACCAGACACAAGCAGGGATGCAGGAGAAACAGAGTATATGTAAACATATTATTATTATTATTAATAATAATAATAATACCACCACCATTATTATTGGCATTATCATCATAGAGAAAATCCAACACCATGAAACCCATATTATGCATAAATACAGGAAATGAACATATCACAGAACTAATGCCTCAATGGCCTAGGTTGCCCTTGTAGTTCCCTACTCCACTTCTCTCCCTAAGGGAAAAATGCTCTAATGCAGAATGTAAAAGGGCAGCAGAATGCTTTTACCTGGCTATTAGGTCCTGGTACCCTGTAATGCTGGAAAGAATTTTCTGGGCAAGGAGGATGGAGCTGAAGATCAGCTGGTCTTTGTGAGATGATTCCCAGGCAGTTTGGAAATGTCTTCACCCAAAGTACTTAGTAAAATGTTTATGGCCAGGATCAGTGGCATCTTCTTCCTCTGTATCAATTTTGAGATTATTTTTACAAAAGATGAGGAAGAGCTGGATGTGCATCCTGAATAAATCACAATATGAGTCTTGAAATATACCATACAATGAGCTCCACACTCTTTTCAGATACACCCACATTTTTCTGTGTAGATCACCAAAGCCACAAGAGGAGTTAGTTTTAACCCTCTGCCAGCACTCACCTGGCATGCCCAGCAGAACACTCTGCAGCCCCTCAGGCAAAGGAGTCCCCTGGGGTAAGGCAATTTTTAGCCAGAGAAAGCTCAGCAAAAGTATTCAAATAGCACAGACCTGCTCAGGGGAGAACTTTGCTCTTTGCCTGGAAGGCTCTTGGGACACACAGCTAACTGGGAGAGTGAGAGTTACCTCATTCCTAATCTGGAAAAGATTTGCTAATAAGTGGGAACAGACATGAGCTATGTGGTGGTAGCAAGAAGACCTTGGCAGGCTGGAGCAGGTCCCTCGCTGGCACACATGCCCTGGTCAGCAGGGACAGGCTCACCCACTGCAGCCTCCCCCAGCACATAAACCATGGGTCTCCACCTCCCCACTCTCCCACCCAGACCCTGAAGTAGCCAGAACTGTTGCCTGCTCTGACCTCAGGAGCATTCCTGATGTGAGGCTTGTGAGGAAACCAGCCAAGGCTGCAATACAGCATGGTGGCAGCTGACCAGAGATTTGCGTGGCCTTTTAGGGAGCTGCAGAGATCTCACCCTTCAGCATCTCACTTTTGGCATGAAACCATACCTGGTGACATTGCTGAAGCTGATCAGCAGCATTTGGACACCAGGGCTGGTCTGTGCTCCACCACTCTCCACACCAGCAAGGCTGCAAGATGTAACTGCAGGGACACTGCCCACCCCTCAGCCATTTCCAACTTCAAACTGCAAGGCATGGGAAAATGCTCTCTCAGATGACTCCTTGGTGAAGGCATCACCATTCACTGAAGATGGTTTAATAACAGGTTCTCTTCACAGCATTCTGGTATATTCTAATGAGTAAAAACTCATTTGGCAGTTCTGGGTATTCTGTAAGGCTTTCTGTAAACGTAACCACCAGGATAATTTCAAGCAAAGGTTTCAGTAATCCACAGCACTCCATCTTCTTTTGGACCAACCTTCTTCTGGGGCACTGTGGGCAGCTGGGGGGGCTCTGGGGGAGGCTGCCAGCACCCACCCACAGCCTGCAGAACCAGAGCTCTGCAAGACAGTGCCTGTCTGTGAGGTGCTGTTGTGGGTTTCTCACCAGATAAGTGGATTATTACCCTGGCTTGCAGCTGCTCCACAGAAATAGGTCAGCCTCAGGAATAAGCTTTGCCTTCCCCTATTTGGCATCAGAAGCATCCAAGAGGAAAAGGGGCTGCTTACAGGATCCTTGTCCAGGGCCTGTTAAACTCCTGAACAACGAGTTTCCTCTGTCAGTGTCTCCTAAAGAAGGAAATGTTCTTAAAGTCAGTGCCTGTGGTTTTCCTTGCATTACATATAGGTATGTGTCCCATAGTGGTAGGATATTTTCTGCATCTACACTTGCTCAGCCTCTATTGAGGAAGCATGAGGCAGTGATGCCAGATCTGACAAAATGGGAGAGAGAGAGGTAGAGCCTGAGCATGGCTTTGTGTTTCTCAAAGGTGACTCTGAAGCAAAGGAACAACCCCGAGGGGTTGGGAAGAGGCTGTTCTGGCCCACACTGCCCAGCTGTGAGTGCTGCAGCACGTTGTGCCTGCTCCATGCAGGAGACAGCACTCTGAAAAAGCTATTGCCCATGTGATATTCCTCCAGCCTCCCAAGTGAATCCTGCAGGCTGACATCTCATTTTCTTCTGTTTTTTCAATCAAAGCACAGTAACTGCAGCTAACATCCCAGCACCGACCACCTCCCATCTCTCTTTGCCCACCACATATTTGCACCTTGAAAGTGTTCTTAGCACAGAATTTGATGTGGGGTTGCAGGCTGAAGTAAAAGGGAGGTGCAGTGTAACATCAGCAATGCAAACTTTAGATCTAAGCATCATGCCAGCCATGCCTACCATCAGAAAAAGAAAAAAAACAACCTGTAGAACTGGCAAGAAGAGCAAAACGAAGTACTGAAATCAAGGATATGCAACTTAGCTTTGATATGAGTATTTCTCCATCCCTCACACCCTTTTCATGCCTTATAACTCGACTGATTACTTTGCAGCAGAGAAAGCTTTTTAAGTTTTCATTATTGCATTTTTTCTTTCCCTTCATTCCTCTGCTAATCTGGATTGCCATTAAAATCACTGAAAAATATTAGGATAAAAGCCTTTTTTGGTTTTTACATTTGGCATGGTTGCAGAAAGATGCAGGGAAAGCCTTACAGGAAACATTCTTCTTATAGGAATTCTAGACCAGGAAATCAGGGTAGTTTCCCATTTCTGGAGAGCATGCCCAAATAAACCCTTCTAGCACAGTTAGTTCCCACAGGCATTTATGACAGAAGGGCCTCGTTGTTAGCTGGTGTAAACTGGCCCAACTCTGTGAATTTTTAAGGAGCTAATCCAGTTTTCCTCAGCTCAGGATCCATCCCTTGGATGCTCGCCCCACATACCTGAGCTGCTCTGTGTGAACAGAGAGGCTCTACACGCCGTTTTCCCCAGCAAAACCATACGGGATGCAGAGGCTGGGAAGAGCATCCCTCCCCACCTACGGCACAGCAGCAGATCCGCAGACATCTGTTCCTGGGCTCCGCACATCCGTGTGCCTCCCGAAAAAGGACGTGTGCTGCCGTGGCTGACGCACGCCGCAGCTCCTAGAGCAGCAAGGCTTTGCCGAGTTCCCCTTCCCGCGTCCCAGTAACCACATGCTGGGGACTGTGGGAGAACCGCAGGTGACTGACCCCAAAGACTGTGGCAGGAACTCGTCCCCAAAGACCGGCAGCTGAGCCAGGCCCGAGCCCAGCTGGAGAGAGCAGATGAAGGAGGGAGGACAGGCTGCAGCAGCCTTGGGAAGCACGCCACGGCCAGCAGCCTGCCGAACAGGTTGCTCCCAATAAAAGTGCTTCACCGCTGGATTGAGGTGGCGGAGGAATTAATTGTGCCATTTCCATGACATTCTACTGGAGCTTAAATGTATTAGTAACTGTTCATCCCTGAAACAGGCTTTTCCTCCCACACAAGGGGGAAAAATATCCATCTGAATTTTTTAGATTATGTGACAGGCTTGCAAACTGTTGTTAACTTTATCATTTGGGATATGGATTAGACTTCAGCACATTAATTTATCGGGAAGTAAGAGCTGCCTGTTCATCTCTTTTCTGTTATGACATCTGCAGTCAAAGTACGACAGGGGCCAGACAGACAGTGAGTTGTAGACTAGAATATGAAGTTTGGGGGGGATTGGGAAATGGCAAGGTTTGCTGCAGATAGAACTGAACCCATTAAGAAAAAAAAAAAAAAACACAAAACCACAACAACCAGTCAGTGGTCCTTCTGCAGGTATCACTCTTAATGAAATAGCAGATAATGAAACCTGCCAGTCAAAAGTGATATTGATTCACATCTTTTAAGGCTGGCATAGAAAAGTCAAGCAAAACCAATCCTGCAATTGAAGATGTTTTGCTGCAGTCTCCAGGACTTTACAGACACCACCCACTTGCTCCTCACCTCTTCAGCCCCTGCCATGGAGGGGAAACACACACATTCATACAAATTTTGGCTCTGCAGGGACAGGCCTCCAGGCACACAGGGTCCTCTCACATCCTTTGCCTCCACTCCTGCATGACAGACCTGATGCAGGGCCACATGCCCAACATGATGGGAAAGGCGAGGGCCTGGGATTCATGGGACAAAGGAATGCATGAAACATTAAAGAGAGCTTTGCCAGCATTCTAAATTGTTAATGCAAACTCTCCAGGTCCGCAGAAAAACGTATTCCCGTTGTCATTTTCACTCCCCCTTGGCCTTTTAGTCCTCCAATTATGTGAACAGCAGCATGTGAACAATTACATGGTGCAAAAAGTGTGAAGCTTAGGTACTTAAGTTTGGCCCCTTGATGCCAATAGGCAAATCTATTTACATTATCTATATTTAATATGTGAGGGTCAGTGTCCATGAACTTCTAGGCTGAACTTGCCCTGCCATGACAGTGTGGTGAGGGTATCACCTCACAGCAATTTATACAAATCCACACTTTATTTTAACACTTAATACTAAAAACAAATCCTCTACAGGGCACAGAGCTTTCTGGCTTATGTGGGTACCAAACCTCAGTCTTATTTCCCAACTCTGCAGGGACCAGACCTCCTGTCCCAAATCCTTCAGGATTTCCCTCCCCATCAAGGTATGCTTGTGTGTGCCTGGACAAGGTAAAATTCAGCACATGCAGCTAAAAAACGGTTCACAAGTATTTAGTCAAAATAAATTCAGCTAATTCATGCCCAAGATGTTCCCAGGCGCTTTTTAATTTATATTATGTAAACAATCCCAGCAGCAACTTTTTTCCTTTGCTGCTATTAATTCACTGTAGGTGTGCGTGCGCAAGAGGCAAGGATTTATGTCAGGAGTATTCAAGCAGACCCCTTGTAAGCTCTTTGGTTCCCCCCTTTCTGTTTTAAAAGGTATCCCTGGCCCAGCCTGGATGCAGAGCAATACTGCATGGGAACAAAGGAATGGCTGGGTGCTGGATCAGGCCATTGTTCTGCCACTCTGTGCCCATCCCTGCCAGCACCCCAGACCAGCTGCCTCACAGGACGGTGCAAGAAACTCCCTCTGAACCATCATGGCATGATCTGCCCACAAGAGAAGTACTTTCCTACTCTCACCAGCTAGCTGTTTCCCAATGCCATGAAGCATGAGAATTTGCATCCCTTATAGATTTTTTTAATCTTGCCTCACGCAACTCTTCTTATCCATAAAATGCCTACCTAGTCTGTTTTGAATCCTGTTAATCTTTTGGACTCAGTGGTGTTTTGTAAGTTCCCAGGGTTAATTAAATGTTATCTAAAAAAATTTCTTTATCAGTTTCAAATATTCTTTTTTCCTCTTCTGCTTCCTCATTGAGTGGCTCTCAGTCATGAAATTTAAAAAGTTGGCTGAGATTGTCTTTTCCAGCCTTTGCAATATTTCTCACTGTCCACCTAGTTTCTCTCCTTTTACCTATCTCATCCCTGAACCTCATCTCCTCCCTGAAGAAGGAGGAGGTGTTGTGAGGAGATGTCTCATGAGGAGCACTCCTCAGGACTAGATCACACCCCGTTTTTATGTATAATACCAACAACTATCCAGTCCATCCATGCAGCCTGACCCCAAGAGCCTCAGAAAGTTTACACTGCCATAAAGTTAGACCAGACAGTCTCCAAAGGCAAAAGCCCCCAGAGCCGAGCAATTCAAAAGCGATGCACCAGGCTGGTCAACATCCACCAAAAGATAGTTCGCCGTTCCTTTGGGATCGATTAGCTCAAACCCATCAGAATCAACAAGTTCGCAGGGAACTTGCAAAACCAGCAGCGGGAAAGGTGAAGCCACCTATGCCCATCAATAAATCCAATGGGCTGGTTCACCCAGCTTTCCTTTGGTCACGCAGCCTCACTGGGCCGTGTAATTGCCGCCTTATTGGAGAGAGATGAGCCTGCCCGTGGAACAGATGCAACTTTCCCCTGCTCGCATTCAGCTGGGAACCCGCTCGGCAAAGCAGAAATAAATCACGGGGAACTTGCTGTCATTTCTCCACCTTCCCGCACGCCCTCCGCCGCTGCCGTCTGACTGGCTAGAGCTGGCAGAGTCTTTAAATGAAATCTGTGAGATTGGCATCGACAGCCTCGCCTAATTTCTAGCTAATACCTCGGTGGGTTCTGCATTCGCATCTGGCCGGCGCCGTCACGCTGAGCCTGATGACAACAGGCTGCTGCTCTTTCCGAGCAGGAACCCGGGGTTCCGCCACCGACAGCCCAAACAGGGCTCGTTCCAAGCACAACAGCACATGGCAGCCAGCGAAGGGTCTGCAGCACAGGGCTTCTCCCAAGGCATAAAAAAAAAAGGAGGGGGAGAGGAAGAGAGAGAGAGAGAAATGTGTTAACTATGCTAACAGTGCCAAGTAATATGCTTCGTTAAAAATTTAATCACCTGCAAGTGCAAAACAAGTGCAAAGCAATCATGTTGTAATTAGCACAGCAATTAACACCTCCCTTTTCGATAGCACATGCATCCTAGGAAGTGCATGATTGCAAGTGTTTATGCTGCTGACAGGCTAAGTTCCTATAGAGAGGAAAAAATTGCTTAAATAGATTTTTGTTGTTTTCCCCCTCGTCTTTTTTGGCATTTGGGCTGTTATGTGGCCATGAAAGCCCAGCACCAGCTGCCATGCTGGTTCTGTGTGGTTCCTGCTCCATTGCATGGCGTAATAACAACTCCAGCTTGAACTGGAGCCCCCTGAAAGAGGGCTGCAAGCCTCCAGAACCCCGCTCTGCAGCAAGGATGGAAGTATGAACATTACAAGATGATTTTTTTGCAGACTAACACTCGCCAAAAGGGAAGCACCAGGCCTGAACTGAGACTGTAGGTTTTGGAATGCGACAGGAAAGGGGGCAGGATAAAGTGGAGCTTTGGCTTAGGGATGGGTCTGCAGCTAAAACATGCCAAGCTCCATGGTTCTGAGGTCTCTCTTTGACATGTGCCCCCACTCAAATAGCCAGTTCTCTCCAAAGGCTGTGCTGGAAGCAATGTGATGCAGTCTGATAAACTGGCAAATGTAGGATTGGCCTGGGAAATAACCCTGATGCCAGCTGTGTCCATGCCACTGCTGCTCTTTTACCTTTGCACTAGGCTGTCCATGCTTCTCCATGACCTCCTCTTCCTTGTCACCCCTAAAAACCCCAAGTTCAACTGTCCCACTCACTGTCCCTTTCCTAGGGCTTGTTGCCAGCTGCTTGTGAGACCACATGAGGAAGGAAAGCTGGTTCTCAACATTAGCTTAGAGAAGTTATATAGACTTAGTACTCACATCCCATGAAATATTCTTATTTAGAGGCTGTTCAACTTTAATAAAATGGACTGTGTTTGTACTGGGACAGCACTCTCAGCATCCTGGCAGAAACTCAGAGACTCGTGGTTGCTCAGTAACTAACAAAGAGCTGGGAACTTGGCATCCAAAAGCTGAGCACCAAAAGGTAAAAGTCATCCTTGGAAACATAAACCATGAGGCCAGTCTTGAAGTTCCTTCCCTCCCAGACAGTGAGATTGTTGAAGGTATTTTCATCACATAGTTCAATATTGGGGTTCCTATTTGCCAGGTTAAAAGCCACAAACAACATTACTATCAGGCCCAAACAAATAACCCTGCAATAACAGCAACTCCTGAAAAGGTTACTTCCTTGCTGCATATCCTCAGAAATTCACATTTTACACACCATTGATTCCATGAATTAAGACAAAATTGGAGCACAAATTCAGCAATTACCAAAGAGGCAAGTAGAAGGCAAGTGAAAACAAAAGAGCCATGGTACCTTTGCTATCCCAATGTATTTTGCTGTTTCTCAAGCTGCTTCTGAACTGAGACAGAGGCCAAGTGTGACATGACAACAGTTTAACTGTAATTTCAGTAGTTGCTGACAACAGTGGGGCCCTGCGTTAATTCCCTTCTCTCCAGCCAATTGGCCCATGTTTCATTACAGATCTATGGGCTCCCCATTTTTATTTTATTTGAGGTTTTGTTCCCAGCTTCCACTGGCCTGCTTGCACCATTTTCTGTCTCCAGTGAGCACTCCATTGGAGCCACAGGCCTTGGAGATGGTTCTATACCCACCTCTGTTAGGAGGTGAGCACATATTGTGGTTTTTTGGCACAGTCTCCGCATTGCCTTCCTGTTGTTCAGACTAAACATGAACCTGCCCAATTCTCCTCAATACACCTCAAGCATCCTGGTTTTGATGGCATTGGCAGTGACAGGCACTTAACTCTAGCACACAAGACATTTATACTACTTTTATAAGTGTTTTGTGTGGTGTGGGCTGTAGAATCCTGAAATGCATCCCCCAGTCATGCCCTGAGGCTGTGCTGGAGAGGAGGGAGAAGTTTTTGGGAACTGCATTAAAAGTTCTGCCACCACCCTGGTGAGAAGTTTGGGGTGATCTCCCTGCCTCTGCTGGAGTTCACCTTCTCAAAGGCATACTGCTAAATCATCCCTGCCTGAGATGACTTACCCCCAAGGCTCATAAAAGTACTTCAGAAGAGCAGTCGTGTTTGTACTTGAAATCCACTGAAATAAGCCATGTGTGAGAGTTGGGGGGCAGGGGTCCTGAGGAGAATTCCCCCTGGGACATCGACCCAGGGTCCTCATGTCAGATGACAGCACATTTCCAGTGACACAAACACAACATCATGTGTAATCAGATGTACACAAAGCACGTTTTGCAAGAAGGAGATCTCGTACAGTGTGCTGCCAACACCTACACTAATTAGGCATGGCTGGATTCTGAGGTGTCAAGTCCCCTTCTGAACACTAAAATGGGGTCCATCAAGTCGAGGGAGAAAAGTTTGTGCAAGTTGCTTGTTAAAGTGTTTGCAGCACAGCAGAAAGTTTAAATAATGAGAGCCCCTGTTCTCTTCAAACCACGAAAAGCTGATAGTTATCACCAATAAAAGTTAGGAAAACCACTGGGGGTGAGGAGAACCTTGCACTCATAGGAAACCACAAGTTTGTGTAACTGTACAAAAGCTCGTGGTTCAACATATATGCAAAATACATCAGAAATTTCTCATCCTGGGAACAAGCAAAACAGTCTGTGCCCATGGGAGGCAAACACAGTGGGGGAAATCCTCTCAAGGATTTGGACAAGGACCGCAGCAGAGAGTGACAGACTGGGACCTGTGATCAGCTCAAGGATATGGTTACAAGGAAATTACCTGGTCCTGGTCTTNAAAAAAAAAAAAAAAAGAGTGCCTTTATCAAGTAGTAACTGCACAGCCTACAGCCCTGGACTCTTGTGAGTACTCTTGTGAGTACTTCTTCACAAGATCAATCTTTATAAGGCAGAAAGAATCCTCAAACAACCCTTTACAAATGGATAAGCACCATGGCCAAGCTTCCTCAGCAGGATTCCGGCATTTTCAGTGCCTGTGTTCCCTGAACTGTCCCACCAAGACAAGAGCACCACTATGTCCCTCAAAGATGACTCTGTGTCACGTTATAGATGTTGTGCTCACAGCTTTCAGAGAGGTGAATGTGGGTGGTGAAAATCCACAGAGAGTTGTACAGCTTTTTCCATTAGCAAGGCATACGCCTTAAAAATAACAGGTGACATGGGAAGGGAAGTACCAAAGCAGGGAAAGGAGATAGGAAACACAAGTGTACCTGAACTGTAGGGACAAAAGGCTTGGGAGGTATTTAGGAAGGCTAGAAACCTGCTTCATTGACCTATAGGGAAAATTTTACTGGTTTTTTTGGGGGTTTTTTGGTTGGTTTTTTGGTTGGTTTTTGGGTTTGTTTTTTTTTTGTTTTGTTTTGGTGGGGTTTTGGTGGGGTTTTTTTTGTTTTTGTTTTTGGTTTTTTTTTTGTGCTATGACCATCAATAAAACTTCAAAGTCTGTGGCTTGTCTCTCTTTTACTGGGAGCTCAGAGAGAGTAAGAATCCCACCCCTCACTAATAACCCACCTAAACCTGACAGGCACTTCTCTCCCACAGCTGGGGAAGATAACCTTTCTCACTGATATTTCTGAGTCTGGAATAAAAGAGAGTGAAAAACACAGAGGAAGAAAAAAAAAATCTGAATTCCCACTCCTTTTGCATATCCAGGTTCCCAGGCACCCATCCCTTTTTTACTAAAGTGGGGGGAGAAATATATTTAATAAAGATCTGGCATGAGTATGATGAAATAATGAGTAGGATGAGACCATGTTACATAAATTGGCAAAGCTCCAGCTTGTAAATGATTAAAACAAAAGAAAAAGGGAGTTTCCATGAAGACTAACGTAAAAAGCATTTTATAATCAAAAGGCCTGAAACTATGGGGGCTGATGGGAATGTCTAGCAAAACAAGCCTGTTCTGAAGCTTCCAGATGATACATGGAAATTTAATCAGCTCATCTCAGTCAACCTTAAATCAAAGAAAAGACTGATTGGAGGTTCAAAGGGAAAAGTGGGTTTGCGGCTTAAGAACAAGAGCAGGACACTTTCCTGATTCTGCCACAGATTTCCTTTGAGATCTTGGGTAAGTCACTTACTTGTGTGATATTAAATTTCATAGTTATTGGGTACAGAAGTTTTCCTGATATGCATATTAAAATTTGTCTCTGGAAGTGGACTATTGCATTTATGTGCATGGCTCTTTACACCTGCCCATACCATCCACACAGCACTGTTGCTAACAAGAAGACCTTCAAATTTCTTTCAATAATTTCTTCCTCTCTAAAATGTGGAGAAGCCCCATATACCTTTAGAGCAGTGCTGTCATGCTGAATTAATGCATAATATTTCTAAAGATCTTTGAGTAGAAAACATTATGGAAGTGAGCGAATTCTCTACAATTTACTGCTATGAGAATAACAGTAAGTGCTTTTCTCTCAGGTAGACACCTAAAAACAAGAAAGAAAGAAGAAAAGGAAGTTTAAATGGTTGAAATCTCTCTGCTATTAAGAAAAGCATCCCTTTCCAGTTGTCCAGCAACTCTTGATGCTTCTTAAACCAAAGCCAAAATTCAGTGACATTAAAACTGAAAATTACAACATCAAGAGAGGCAAAGATCTAATTTATGTTGGAAAAGAAAATTTGTTACTCAAAATCAAATGCTAATTGGCTGCAGCCCTTTAAACTACACAAGCTAAGAGGCTGTGGAGAACATACAGGTCTTCAAGGGGAGTTTGTTAACCAGATGCAGTTAGAGCCCAGCCTTAATGTCTTTTTATCTTCCACGTTCACAAGTCTATGTGTACCTGTGTGCACATTTCTGAAAGTCTGTTCCTCTGTACACTGAAAATTCAGATGAAAGTCAAGAAGAGAAAAGTTAGATCAGGGGAAGAAGACTTCTTTATACTGCTTCCAAGCTCTGCCCTGATGCATTGTGTAACCTTGGGCAAGTCATTTAACTTGTCTTGCTCATCCATCAGATAGAAATATGATGCTTATCTGTTGCATGAAAATGAGTTATTTGCTGTTTGCCAACTGCTTTCATCTCTTTGGATGAATCAGATTGGGGCCATATATGTGAGCGTATATAATTTTGCATGTGTATTTTTATTTGGAGCTTGCTTATGTCTTGCAGCATAGCATCTTCAGGTCAACACTGGTTATCTGCTTGGCAGGGAGCCCCTATTGTACATTTCTGATGTAATGCAAATCACAGCAATGAGAAACAAATAAGTGAAAGGTATTACACTTATGATTGTCATTAGCTGTTGTTGTTGTTGTTATTGCTGTTGTTATTATTATTATTATTATAGTCTCACACTTGGATGCAGAGATAGGACCACTTTAAAAAAATATGGCCCCAAGAAAGAAGTCTTCTGTTCTTGGGAATAAGTCTCTAAAAATAAAAAGAATGGGAGAGGCCTGGGCCTGGAGCTGTCTTTACACAAATCTGTTGATGTAAAATTTCCCAGGGGCATCACCAAATCTCTAAATTCATTTATTTATAGGCTTTACTACTGAGAAACTGACCTATGAAAGTGCTTGGCCAGAGGGTGGTTCTCACCAAAACAACAGATCTCCTCCCCTGGGGAGGAGTCATAGCACTCACAACTTGTCTCATTTTGGGTAACAGAAGGAAATTGATGTGAGAGTCTCAGAGGGAAATAATAAGGAGAAATTCTTTAAACCATAGAACAGCTGGGAAAGAAGTCCAAGGGCTGTATAACCCTTGGGAGCAAAGTCTGTTCCTCAACCATCACTGGAGGCACTACGGACTGTACCTTGTCAGTGACACATGGAGCTGCTGAAGGATGTAGAGTTGCCTACAGAGGCCAAAGGGGTCACCATTGCTTTGGGAAGCAGGGCTGGAGCAAGCAGCAGACAACAGCAATCTGGTGTGCTTGAAAGGTATGATTTTTAAATATGCATAAGTGCTAACTATAAAATCTTGTCATTCTTTCATTCAAGGCACTCCACCATCAGAGTTTCTTCAAATGAGGTCAGATTCCCCAGTCCTGTCTGACCTTCACTGCCTGTGCTGCTACCTTTGTTGTGTGCTAGGAATCATCTTTGGATGGTAGCACCAAAACCACTACCTCTGCAGCTCTAGAAAAAGCTTTAGCCTTGTGGCAATTCTCACAGAAAGAGATTCAAGGAGGGAAAGAAACAAAATCCGGATTTGCTGGTGTCTCATTCTCTGCCCCAAGCACCAGGTTTTCCTTTCTCTGGGGTGCAATCTGCCAGTTTACATCTGAGTTTGAAAGCACTGCAGAGATGCTCCTCCCCATGGGCGGGCTGCAAAGCTTTGGAACTTCTGCTCTTTCAGCCTCATGGACTGCAACAACAGAGGATCCTTCATATCAAGGTCTTGGCACGTTGTGTCTGAACTCATTCCCAGGCCCCATGGTTGGAGAAACACACATTTTCTACCCAGTGGCTCTTCTAGTTCCTCCTTCCATAGGACTGAAAGGATGGGGAAGATTTTATCCAGGCTTTCCATGTGTGGTTGAATTTTGCCCATAAGGACTTGTTTTTACTCATCCCACACTTTCGTCACACCAAGTATGAAAGATCTAATGGATTGGGATGCAAATGCTGTTAAAGTGTTAACTTGTGTGATTTTTTTGTTCTAGATTGCAGTGCTTGTCATTATTTAAGTTAGACTGGTTATCTCATTTTGTTGTTTCACTCTGCTTGCTTTACTTGCTATTTACTGGTTGACTTTTATAATGACTATGATTAAATTAATAGATCTTACAATGTAAATTAGTTTCCAGTAGTGTTTATTAGATACATCTACAGATAGGGTTTAAATAAAAACACAGCCTGAAATCAGAGTTACTGTGCATTCTAATCTTAATGGGTGGCACGGACCTAACCTGCTCTTTGTTAGGTTTGGGCATCTGGAACAGCTCTCTTCAGTCCACCTCTGAAAACCACTAGGGCAGATGTTGGCACAAATTAATTTTCTTTTCTCTTCCTTACAGGGGCCTAACTTTGTTCAGATACAGACACTACGGTGAAGTGATCAAGTTTTGCAGGCTAAAGAGGACTTATTCACTGTTGAAAAGGCTCCACTGGAAATCTAATCAAAGACAAACTTTCATCTCAAGTTAGAAAGTCCAAAGGATAGCAGCAGAAATTTCCTACGCTTCCTGTGCCTCCAAATGCCTTTGTATTTGTTAGCACATTTTGCTCCAGCTTTTTTTTTTTTTTTTGACTCTGTCATACACCCTTCAGTCCAAACTAGTTTTGTGAGCAAACAGATCAGTAACATTAAAACTGCAACAGGTGAAGGGCACCTGTATGTCTCCTGTGATTATCATCCGTGATTACTGGTGGTGATTCTTGACTCCCTGGAGCTCTTGAGAGTCACACTCATCTGGCACCTTGTGCTGGAAGGATCAGGAAGCAGCAGTCTTCCCAAAGCATCTTGCAGTTATTCTCAGTTACTGGTATGATACCAGGTCTGCTGGGATTTCGAGAAGGATAATCCTGCCTTGCCATATAGGACCCCGGTCCTCCACAGAATCAGCTCACCAGCTCACAGTGCAACTACTGACATTGAACACAAAACCATGAAGTCTCTCCTGCACTGCCCTGCTCATGGAGAAACAAGTCCTTGCTCTCTACATTTCCTCCCCCCCGCCACCCTTGCCTTTTGCACAGCCACATGTGCCCGGACAGTTTTTGCTTCACAGCTCCTTCTGCTCCTTTAAAAGCAATTACATGGGGAATGTTAGTGATGCAAACTTGTTTAAACCTGAGTACACGGTTAAGTCAGCTTTGTAATTAATTGCCTCATCACTGCAGTCACCCTTCAGGAATGCTGTGCTGCTGGTTCAGGACCGAATAAGAAAGGGCCAGATCCCCAGCAGAGTTCGCCCAAAGTGAATCATGAAATCATGAAGCTGCACAGGAGGCCAGGTCTGACCCCCTGAGATGATGAAGAGGGAGTGGCATCATCATGGGCCCACCAACAACCCAGTATGCAGAGGTGGGCATGGGGGTTCTGTGAGAGCCCCCAGTACACTGCTGGTTTTGTCCTGGAGAAAGGATTTGTTTCCCCAAGGCATGGACTTGCAGTCATCCCCCCGGGGGCTGTGTCATGGCAGGACTGCTTTCCACCAGGCCAGGTGCCTCAGAGCCCTCTGGGGCTCACACACAGAAGGGGAGAGGGTAAGCAAGGAACCCACTACCAGCATGGGAGAGCTAATGGAAACAGCATGGGAGTGAAAATCAAGTCATTGGAGGCCTGTCTAGAGACAGGTAAGGATGCTGTGGAGGTAGAGTGGCAGCACCTTCTCCATTGTGTACCTGGGTAGGAACTAACAAAGACAAAGGGGCTGAAGCCATAAAGCTCCAATTACTGTTACCTTCTTTCTACTCACATCCAAATGTGCCAAGGGTGAGTATGTTCAGAAGATGGTTTTACCAACACAATTTCTCCTTGACTCTGGGCACTCATGTACATGTAAGTGAGGAGAAGGAAGAAAAAGGAGAACAAACTTCTCAAAGAGTGACAAATAAGTGAAGAGAGGGAGAAGAAAGAAGAAAACCAGTAAGCAAGAAAACATAGGATGGAGGGAGCTGTGCCTACAAGGGGAGAGCAGAGAGTGATGATGACAAGGAGTACCAAACTAAGAAGCAACCTGGACAACTTCTGGATCAGTTCGTGGCCATCTCTTCAGTCCTTGTACCTCTTAGAAGGCTGCTGTCCATTATGGAGGGAAAAAGGGCTGAAAGATAGATAGATAGATAGATAGATAGATAGATAGATAGATAGATAGATAGATAGATAGATAGATGATAGATATTTCAGATAAGAGGCAGTCTTAATATTTGTGGCAACTTTTTAATTGCTACTTACATTCTAATTAAATAACTACACAGATGAAAAGACCAGGGTCTGAATTAAGGGCTAAATGAATGATGTGGGTAGCAGAAATTTAGCATAAGTCCTGCTCAGAAAGCACAGCAGCCCTCATTCCTATGTCTGCCAGTCACCAGTGCAGCCACTAGATTTAACACCTCTTGTGGAAAGAAGAAAGCTTTACATGGATTTCTGGGCAGACTTTGCACTGCTGGGGGAAAAGGTTGTGCTTCTGCCAGTTCTCCTACAAAGCTGTTAGCTAGTGCAGAGTCATGGGCTCACAGCCCCTCTCCCACACCATCAAGTAGCTTTCCTGCAGGGTTCTGGGGGAATTCTAACACGAGGAGATAGAAAGGGCAATCAATGCCTATAATAAGATGCACTCCAGCAAACTGTTTATAATTTTTTCTCACTGGGCTGCAGATGACCTAAAAGGCTCTTTTCCATCTCTAATTTCTATGAATCTGCAATCCTATTATTTATATTGTATCTTGAGGGTTTCTTCCAGAGTAAATGATGTAATTATACCCTGCACCATAACATTTCAGGTTCTGGTGTAATAGAACTAAATATGCAATTATGTGGTTAGTAAATGTAACAGTACAAAACTCAAAATCTGTATCCATGTACTGTAGCTGCATAAGAAGAATTTGTTTCCTGTTCTGTACACAGCAGATGTGATGTAATTATTGCTAACTGAAAAGTATCAGCAGACTTGCATATGATACCAGCAAAAAATGCCCCTCCAGCCAATTCTTCATTCAAACATATGAAAATGAGAGAAAGCCCACAATTCTATCTTATCAGTGAAGTCTAGGCACATACATTTGATACTCTGCAAAATCAATACTTTCCAGGCTTTTAGATACATAGAACCCACAAAGAATATCCATCCATACACAAAGGGGAGGATTGGATTCACCTCTGATGTTAGTCCAGCCACTTCAGCTGGATTACAAGACAGCAGAAGACAGTTCATTATGCAACTTGTGTGGATTACGGTTGGAAGAAATAAAACTGGCCTCCGACATTTATACAACACTGTGTGACAAAAGGAAAACAACATGAAAGGAACCACAGCCCTATGGCTAAGGAGCTAATCCTGGACTTGGGAGAGACAGTTTCTACCCAGAGGTTTGCCACAAGTTTCACATATAAAAAGAAAAAANAAGGAGAAGGAGAAGGAGAAGGAGAAGGAGAAGGAGAAGGAGAAGGAGAAGGAGAAGGAGAAGGAGAAGGAGAAGGAGAAGGAGAAGGAGAAGGAGAAGGAGAAGGAGAAGGAGAAGGAGAAGGAGAAGGAGAAGGAGAAGGAGAAGGAGAAGGAGAAGGAGAAGGAGAAGGAGAAGGAGAAGGAGAAGGAGAAAGAAGGAGAAGGAGACCTTTATTGTGGGCCTTGCCTGCAAGAGGACACCTTACCAGTAAAAAGTGTGATTTTTCACGGGCTACAAGTGCCCTTTAATGTCCACTTAAATCCAAATGTGAAATTGGCCTAGCTGTACCAGGGGAAAGTGCTTTCACTAAATAATAATAATACAAGTTTTAAAAAATTATTTGAAGAGTTGAGACAGCTCTAGCTTTAGAAATGTTGGGATTTCCATTTGCTTGAGTAAGAGGGCTACGTGCTGGTTGAATGGGTACGGTGGGAACCCTCTGGATAGAGCTTTCAGCTGCAAAATCAGGCAGTGAAGTGGGAGTCACCACTGAGCGACAGGTCCCCTTGCAGCAGCTCCATTGCCTCGTGGTGGAGGCATGACATCTCTCCAGGTTTGTCAGGCACAAAACGACAGAACCTAAAGAAGCACAAATGCTGTTTTCTTGTAGAAACTGCACTTCAATTATCCAAGCATAAAAAACCTAGGATACTTGAAGAGAGTGCTTTATTTCTCGGCAAACACCCATCAGGTTCCCAGCCCTGCATGTTACCTTGCTCCTTGGAAGCAATCTGCACCACTCACCGAGGTGCTCAGCCACCACACTCCTTAAGCTTGAACACCATAACGGAGCTCTGAACTCTGCTGTGTTCTACTTTCACATCTGCTTCTTTGCAAACTTCCCGTTTGCCACAGGAGAATAACTATCCCACCATCCCCAGTGCTGAGTGACAGTTCCATGCCTTACAGAACTGCACAGCTCTTTCTTGTCTTCTCTACAATCAGTCATGGATCCTGCATCGTATGACTGAACGACCAAGATAAAAATTAACAAGATGCTCTGCGATGATGTGTAGTTGCTTTCCTTTGAGCTGAAATACTTGATCATATTCTCCCACCCCATATTTGTGTCATGCTATTGGCACTGGAAGCATTAGCTTTGTAGTCACAATTATATGAGAACTAAGTAAACTACAGAAATTTGTAAACTGTTGCATTGCTAAATTAAATGCTGCTTTAACTAACAGTTAATAGTGTTTACTGCTGTGTAATAGTAATTTTCATTTTTTACTGTATCTAATGACTTTCTGATGACTCAAATTCTCTGTAGGGATACCAAATCATTACATTAAGGATGAGTGATTTTAGTATGCAGTGACTGATCAGTACAATAATATGTAGACTCATGCTTCAGCTAGTAAATTAAATCATTTACACCAGAGTGTTTGTCAACCAGAAGAGTTCTATTACATTGCTGCATTATAATGTAGAGTCTGCTCAAAATAAAACACATGCTATATTAAATCTGTGCCACTTTACAAACAAAACCCTTAAGGAGCAACAATTTAGCATATAGTGAGGACATGGAGAAGGACTGTTTTTCACATAGAGTGGATAAATCCAGAAATTTTGTCATTCATTTGGTAAAGCAGTATGGCAACATACAGGTATGAGTCTATCAATTACATCAAGCATTCCAAATATCACTTGAACACTTCACTTGGTACTAAAGGGACTTATGGAAGGGAAAATGGCCACAGCCAGAATTTGTGAGCTTTCAGATAAACATACAGGTGGCCAGCCTCAAGACTTGATGGGATCACCACATCATCCTCAGCCATGAAGAATAAAAGGGCAGTTTACTCTGGGATGCAAACACTCGACAAGTCTGCTGAAACTGGGTGGTAGAATGTCACTGGTGAATAATGCAACATGATTGTATTTTAAGAAACTAGATCAATTCTTCATTTAAATAGGACTTAAAATGCAACCTCTCACAGCATTTAGGAATTTCCTAGTGTAGGCTTTGGTTTGGACCCAACAATTTTTTTGATGTCAAAATGTTCAGAAGAGCTGAAGATGCTTTAGTGCTTTAGTGTTTTAGGAAATTTTTGTTTCAGTGTTTTGTTTGAGACATCAAGGGGCCTAATTTCCAGTAAGACAAAAGCATCAGAGTTTCCATTCACCATAATTAGAACAGAAGGCTCTTTACTATTTGGAAGAAATCAATCCCCAGTCTCAAGGTTATCTCCCAAAGGCCTTGCACCAATGTTAAACCATTGACTCCTCTGACTTTGACCCAGTCATGCTCATATAAATACATGCAAGGATTCAGAACCCCAGTTTCCACCAACACGTAATTA
Source organism: Dicaeum eximium (assembly GCA_013396995.1). Taxonomy (NCBI): domain Eukaryota; kingdom Metazoa; phylum Chordata; class Aves; order Passeriformes; family Dicaeidae; genus Dicaeum; species Dicaeum eximium. The sequence continues at coordinate 669,156 of VWZP01004041.1, read as the reverse complement.
ATGCCATCCAGAAAATACTTGTAGGGACATATTACCTTGGACCAACTTTCCCTGTTGTTTTGAGACACATCCTGAGACACACTCAATATAAAGTCTTGAAGGACAGTAGGAGATGCCCCATCATGTTTGCCAAGTTCACCCCCCAGAACTGGCAGCTTTACTGTCAGAGAAGGATTCTGGGAAATGGGAAAGGACTCTCATAATGGGAACGAGTTGTGACAGGGGGGAAAGACTTGTTTTGTGAACTACTTAAACCCACATGAATTTATTGCTTTTCAGGAACTTAATGACTCATTCCATTTTTTTACCCTTGGGATACTGAGAGTCACAAAAACAGTGGTATTTTGACTTATGAAATCTTCATTGTAAAAATGTTTTCTGTGCTACTGTGTGGGAATCAGGTTTCTCTGGCAAGAGCTAAACAGTCAGGTTTACCATGACTAGTTTATTACTTGGCATGCTTTGCTAAAAGCCACTTGATGGATGAGATTGGTAGCAGGACAAGAGCGTTCCGTGGTGCCTTAACACCTGACCCAAGGGGGCATCTCCTGAGCAGAGCAGGATGCTACATCTGTAACTTTACATGACACACCCAAGTACAACATACACTTTCTGCGCTGCAAAACATCCCATATGAGCCAATTCAATCAAGATTGGCTCCCTGAATTTTGTGTTGCTGTTGTTTGCTTAAGTAGCCTTAAAAAAAAAAAAAAGGCACAGCAAATGCTTTTGATCTTTTTGTTTAAAATGTAAGAGTTCTAAAATGTACTAATAATCTGGAGGCTTGCCAGCTTGAAGGCAGCTACTAAGTGAGGTTTAATTTTTGCACAGAAATCAAATACTAGCAATGGGAACATGAACACATACAAAAAGACTGCTCATCTGGCCAACATCTGGTTTGACGGGGCCATTATTTCAACAAGTACTTATAGGCAGGCTTTTTGCTGTTGTTGCTTCCTCCCAGAGCAGCAACAAACTAGTAGAAGAGATTAAAATTTCCATATCATTCCCACACACAGAGTGGTGTTGTACAAGTTGCCCAGGATGCCTAATTTGTCCCTTTCCCTTTTTTTCATTTAGCTTAAAAAACCACTATTATATTTAAATACATGGGCAGGAAAAGTGAGAGTAGCAGTTAAAATTGTTACTTTCCAGTACATTCTTGCATGGCAAGTTGTGTCAGTGTTTATTACACATGGTTAATGAAAGAACTAGAATGCAAACCTGAAAGCAGGTTTGGACTGGGAGGTGAAATCACTCATCCTAAGGCTTGGTGGCTCTCAGTTTTACAAATGCACATATACTTGGAAGCTCAGGGTGTCTCACTGCTCATGCTGAGCCTATTGATCTCCATGTGGAAAGGTGTGTCCTTTTTCACTCCACCAGAAGAGAGGCATTCTTCCTGGAATCATTAAAGATGATAGGCAGACTTAATTACACATCCAGCATTTATTGCCATACTTGCAGATGTACCTGTGCTTGTTTCCAGATCCCCTCTTCTCTCTCTCAGGACAGTGGTGTGTGCCTTTCAAGGTAAGCTGGGAGTCACCACCAGTCCTGTGGTTCAATGACAGCCCCATGTGCTCTGCTGGATGGTATCCACCAGGCCCTCCAGTGCTGAGAAATTCCAACACCTTCAAACAACAGCCATGCTCTAGAAGTCAGTCTGCTATGGAGAAGCAATGCTCCACATAAAGAAAAAACGTAGAACTCTAGACTATATTAGATTGGATTGTTATAGATTGGAAACTAGTGACAGAAAGGCAGCCAGTGCTGGAGCACATCTGTATACAAAAATGTAAATGAGAGATTTATCTCCACCACTGCTTTGCTTAATCTGCTTTTCACAGTAAAGACATTTCTTCTGCTTGTGGCACCACCTGTCTTTATATTGCTTTTCCTCTCTGGTATGGCTGGTGACCATTTCTGAGGTTTCCCAAAAGCAGAAGTCAAAGTTATGGTTAGGCTCCCACAGAAGCAGTGGCACATCAAGTGTGGGCATCCATTTACTGCAATCAAGCCAATCCACACAACTTATGGACACAAAAGGTGATGAGGGCTGCTCGGCCTTACCACGAAGGATAAGACTCTAGATTTGAAATGAAGCTATCCCTTTCCATCTCAAACTCTCATCTCACCCAGAGCAAACCCCTCAGAACATGTCTCACTCCCTGCACACGGTGCAGCCTGGCCATCAGACCCCCGAGGGGCTCCTCGCCCCTGGGCTCAATTCTGCTGGCTGCCTGCAAATGGCTTTATCCAAAACAAGAGGGATTAAGGTTCCAACATGTATTTTGGGTGGGGAGAAAGGAGACAGAATGAAACTGCACAGCTATCCTTGTCCATTGGTTTGAGACCATGAATAAGCTTTTTTTTCTGAAGGTGTTGATACATCTCTCAGAGGTAATAGTCTCAGCTTTGGGGGAAGAGTTAGCAAGTGCATGTTTATATGGAGAGGCTTGGGAAGGAGACAATATGAGCAAATAGTGCCTTCTTCCCCCTCCAACCAGAGCAGTCATGGAATCAGCCACAAACACAAAACTAAGTCAGTATGTGGCAGGTCACTCCAGCAGCAGGAAGGGAGTAGTGCTAAAGCACAGATGAAGTTTAGAAATTAACTTAGTGGCTCTCTGTGCAGGCCTGGGTAGGGATCTCTGCTGCAACCAAGTCTTCTTTCAGCCTTTTCTTGCGTAAATAAATTGCTGACACAAGTGGTCCAGAACACACCTGGAAATCAACTTTTCTTCAACTGCCCTCACACAACTTGCCACCCTTCACTCCCTCTCTGTGCTTTCAGCAGGCTGCCTCTGTGCTTACAGCAACGGTGGCAGCTCCATCAGCGGCCAGCTCTGTTTTCTGTACAAGCCAGGCAATAATTAGTTGGTTATTTCTTGTGTCTGATTGACACAGCTCCTACTCCAGCACAACACAGAACTTGTTCTCGTCACTTTGCAACTTTCTCAGGATGCCATTAGTGGGCAAGGTGACACAATGTGAGGTAAATCACACAACAACACACACAAGGGCAGGGCCAGATTCACTGCTCTGTCCTTGCAGTTTCACTCTGTAGGAGCTCTGTTGAAATGCATGTGTCACACATAAGACCAGAGTTGCAAATTCAGCCCACAGTGTGGTCATGGGACAGTGCAAAGGAAGAGCACTCATTTCTATTACTAGAGAGCACTTGTGCCATATGGTTGTTTTATGTTCTGTGAACAAGTAAAGATAAGGCAGATATACACGCACAAAGAGGAGCAAAGATGGGTTTCTATGGAAACACAGAATTTCCTGACTTGTATAATTAAAATTAACCATATCCCTTGTTAATGGAGTTGTGGGGACAAAGAAATGTTGATTTTTATGGTTTTTTTCTTTATTATATGTGAGCACTTTTCGTTATCTTTCTCTTTTCACTTCATCTCTCTAACACGTACATGTTCATGCACAGCTTTTTACTTTTATATATGTTTTACACACAATGTGCACTCTGTAGATTTCCTAACTCCCAGTAATATTAACAAGAGTTACTCATGTAAATCTCCCATTCATTGTTGGGACAATAAACCTCAAAGAGTGTGAAAGCACTGCATTAAACTCATTTTTCTCAGTCCTGATATGAATGTAGGATACTAATATCTGGATGAAATGGCACACAGGATCCACTACTGCTGAATATCATGCATCATGCACTTATCTCTCTGTCTTGTGCAATGCTGAGGGAGAATGTTCTCAACAAAACACATTTGTATTTCCACACAGCAACATCTCTTGCTAGGACAATTGAAGCAGCACCAGTACTTTAAAGCTTTCCACGGGGTAACACAGGTTGTCTGCCTGTAGCTGACAACCTTTGGCTCAGATTCTGCCATATATCACATGTTAAGTAGGAGTGGGACTCATGAGAGCTTGGACAGAGGACCTCCAAGGAAAGCTTTAATCTGGCAGAATATGGTATCAGATACTCTCTACATGGTGTTTGTCCCTAATACTTAATACTGAACCAGCATTCCAGCTGCGACCCACTGGTACTGATGGAGGTGCTAGTTTTAAAAGGAAAATTTAATCACAGCTCTAACCCTTTTTGAGGAGAAATAATAATATATCGCCTCCATTTTTGCACAGTTTGGCCTCTATTTCCCTCTCATGAGTAAGTCACAGAATCAGTCCACAAAAAGTCTCTTCATTAGTACCTGCCAAGTACTATCAGAAAAAAGTGAACTTAGGGACACCATTGTCTCCACCCACAAGTAACTGACAGGTAAAATAATAAAAATTAAGAATTGGGAAGATTTTGGTGCCTTGGAGATGGGAAGGAGAAAATCCTTCCCGGTAGAGTTACAGACATGATCCTATTATCATAATAAGGCTGGATGATGGCCTTATTTCAACCTCAAATGGTTTATTTCAGCAGCGGGTAGAAAGCGAGCCCTTGTCGTACCATCTGCCAAGTACCTTTGGGATCTGACAGCATGGAAAGATCATTAAAAATGTAAGAAGTTGCTGTTTGCATTAATAAAAACACCGGTTCAAAAATTAGGTTGAAAAAGCAACAACATTGTAAACGCACCTTTAAAATGAAAGTAATTTCCTCTTTGTAGTGAAAGGCATGTTTTATTTTCATTTGTTACTTAGGATGTGACTATGCCAAATCTGGTTTGAGTGTCCTCACTGTGCCACTCTCCAATGCAGTCTGCACTCACAGAAATTAAATGTGCACTGTCTGTGGGACTGTCTCTGCTCTTTCACCTGGACAGAAGTAAGTGCATTTCAACCCCCACACCTTTACTTTCAGAATTCTTATAATGAGGGCTGGGTAGAATTGAAGCCTATAATAATAGTATACAGTTCCTTTTTTTAAAGCCTGACCTGCAGTTCTGGTTTTAAAACCAAATGACTGTAGTCAGGCATATTAGTGCTTTAACCTTTTTATTACATTACATACATGAAAACAATTAAGGCTGGGATTCTTTCCAATGTATTATCATTTTCTGTTCCCTCTGGCCTTTTTCCATCCATTTCAAAGGATGTACATAGCATCAACTGAACATTCTCTCATGTTTTATTTTTTTGTTTCTTTTCTGCTTAACAACTGTCATGCTTTCAAGATCAGCCAACTATAGAGTATCATGCAATAGCAGCAGCCGACAGCAGCAGCAGAAACAACAACAAAAAGTTTGGGAGTTTAAAACTCCTCATAAAATTAAATCTGAGATTTAAATTCTCCCTCATATTTTATTGTCTTTTCTTTTCTTTTTCCTGTGGTAAATGGTAATTAGAGTCAATAATCTTTTGCTGAGAGAGCACCTTGTCCTCACAGTGTTTATATCATCATCATCAAAGATCTGCCTTAAGGCCCTGGCGTGTTAATAATTTAAGGTGTGCACAGCCTAGTTATAGCAGGAAGCCTAGTTATTGAGTTTGTAAACCAGCTGATGATTTATGGGAACACCTTGCATGAGTCATGCTCATTAAATAAAATACTTCAGTTTAATAAGGAACATGGGGTAAACAGTTCTTCCCGTTACAGGGTGACTGTGCAATTGGAAATTGCTGAGTTTTGTCACCAGCTTTGCCACTGCTATTTTGTCTTAATTGTAACGTCAGGGTCAGCTTGTCTGTGTGCTTGTGCAGGCACCTGCATGTGCAGACACACATTCCCTTGAAGTACAGATAGAAAGTCTTTCACCAATGCTTTTTTTTTCCCCACCCTCTCTGTCTCTCCCTTTCTCTCCATACAGCTGTTTCATAAGTCACCCTCTGATAATGAAGATGTTAAATCTCTTTTTAAAAGGCTACTAATTAAGAAAACAGAAATGTTCACAGAAATAAAATTACACAGGAAAAAAAAATCAATATATGGTTGTTAAATGTAGCTTGCATTTGAGAGCCATAACCATATTTTACTTTTAAACACTAGAGTTAACTCTGACTCATTAGAAATTCCTTGGGAAATTGAGGCAGTAAAAGCCCTACACATTGGCCTCTTCTGTTTAGCCAGAAGCAACCATGTTTGCCCACTGCTTTAGAAACCCACTGTATCTCCAAGAGGTTCCAGTGGGATTAGGCAGTGTCAGCATCTCCCCTCAGATGGCAAACATGCAGACAATAACCTCCTCTGTATCAACTATGCTGTTGGGGTTTTTCAGCCTGTCAGGAATCAGGGCATGGTTCCTTAGGGTCACTAAAATCCCCCCTCATTCCCACCAAAGCCAGTGGCACTTGAGCACTGGGACTTGAAGGAGTCTTCACCCGGCTGGAGGCTACTCCAGGGCAAAATTATCCTTGTCTTCACTGGGAGGAAGGTGGGACTCATGGAGTTACAACATTTCATTGGAATAAGGGGAGAAACAAATTGAGTAATAACATAAAAAACTCCCATGTACTTTTCTTGATGGGTTTCAGTCTTATCATCCCAAACTAAAGGCAACTCAGCTGGGTTTAGTTAAATTCTTAAACAAACAAGAAGAAATTCATTTTCATTAAAAAAAAAGTCAAATTTTCTCAGCAACAGAGTATTAGCAAACATGCCATTACCTCTGCAATATTGATTTTTGTGTTCTTTATGGTTCCTTTTAGATGTACTTTTCTGTATTCTTTTCACAGGGGTGATACAGCTGTAAGTTTAATTTTCTGACTAATAACTGAACACCCCCAGACATAGACAGTCTGTCAGGCATCCTTAATAAATTTGTTCAAGAGCATTGTGCCAGGCCCACTTGTGGGGTAACTTTTGGATTTAACAGATCACCACAAATGAGTGATCTGACTGCCAATTTGTGAACAATGGCTTGAGTCCCCCCTTTTTTCCCAGGAAAAATAAAGGATGAGATAACAGGGTGTACATACTACAGGGGCCATCTCTCTGAGGCACCTAGTATTTGTATTTTGCAACCTTTTGATTGACACTGGTGCTAGTGTAGGTCCTACCATTACCTCGTTTTGCAGAGAGAGAAGGCAACATGGACTGCTTCTGGTGAGACCCACAAATGAAATAAGGCAACCAATTTTGCTCTATTTCTTTTTTGTTGTTGTTTTGTTCTGGTTTTTGTCTTTTTTGTGTTTCTTCTTATTGCACAGTCCCCTGGCTTAGTCCAGGGGCTGCTCTGAGCCCTGCTGTCCTGCAGCACTACCTTGCATGCACAGAGGTGTCCAGCCTGCAGCAGCTGTACCAAACCATGTCCTCGGGTGCTTTCAGATTTCAGTTGTCTCCAGGAGGTCAGTGAGGTATTTGAGAGTATACATTTTACAGATAATGGGAGTTAGGCATGTCCTTCTCACCAAAAATGTCCAAGTCACTGAGTCAGAGGCACATGAAGATCCTGGGGCAGAGCACAGTGAAAAAAAATCCCTTTCTTCAAGGCCTAGAATAAGTGCCCTAATTCGTAAATTTGTCTTCTAAATGGGAGAAATCTTTTCAATGCCTCAACTATGACAATCCTTACTCATGGAGGGTACAGCAAAGGTGATGTGCGAAGGAAGGATACTGGACTGGAGGAGGGATATCCTTTTTACAGTTCAGTCAATGTAGAGGACTGCTTTGGACTTTTTTGTTTTGTTTTGTTCTTCAGCTTCATATAGTGCACCTTGTGGTTGCCTCTTCACAATCATACAGAAGGCAGAAAACAAAATACATTTCCTTCTTATCTTTTGCTGAGCTTAGTGAATGTAAGAATGGCATTAGCTTCACCTCCACTGGTGTGACCACCTTCCTCCAGAAAGTTCCCAATTGATTGCACTTAATTGCCTTTTGTGATAGCAAAAAACATTCCTGACACCACCTTTGAGCCCTATAGAGACTACCACCAAATTCAGAAAATCAGTCTTATGGAGCTATTCCTACCAGTGCACTGATCCAAGGCCATAATAGGGCATGGGAGTTCACTCAGACAAGGGATTAGGAAATGCTCCCAAAACATGGCAAAACTAACCCAGACTGGAATATGATGCTCTTGACCCCATGTCTACTCCTAGTTCACCCCCAGACTCCACGCTGGGGTGGTGTGAGGAGCAGAAAAGGCCCTGAGACAGTGCAAGCCCTGGTCAGGAGTAGTGAAAACATCCCTGTGTCACCAGCCCTGTGTTCAGCACAAATCCAAAACATGCTCCCACACTAAATGTGAAGAAAGTTAACTCTGTCTCGGGCAAAACCAGCACTTCTGTTGCAAAGTTCAGGGCTCCACTTCCCTCTTTTTGGCTGGAGTCAATGACAAGAAGTTTGGATTATATGATTACCAATGCCAGCCATAAAGAATTGAACTAATTGTCTCCCTCTAGAACGTTGGTCCCTGCTGCTGTGGGTTCTTCACCCACGGCATGGAATAGAACATAATCTCTGATCCTGCCCCATACCAGGAGATCAGAGGCATGATTAGTTCCTGGTCTCTCTACAGAATGCCACCCATTCTGTTCTTGTACCCAGAACAAGCTAATTTTGGGGAAAAGTGGGCCAAATTAAACCATTTGCATCCATCTATCTAGAACTGGTAAGAAGCAACAGAGGATCTCATGCCCAGGCTGTGCTAAAAAGGAATGCTTCCATTTCTGGAGGCCAGGAAATGGCTTTAAGCCAATCTGATGTGCCACAGGAAAAACACACTATTGCTTGTACTCTTTATGGTAGGTATGGTAGGAAGGCAAGTGGCTTCCTTTTGGAGATGGGCAAAGTGGTAATGACAATTATTTGCATTGGAATAATACTTAGAGACTACATCCCTACTGTTCTAAATTATATAGCAAACTATCTATTCAACCAAGGTAAAGGATTTTCAGACTAAGTATAGAAACATGAAGTTTCAGGTACGGGAGGTTTCAGATGAGCTGACACAATTTTGGATGATCCTTTGAATTGAGGTCAAAAATAGTCACAAAGTGTAGAAAAAGGAACAAGCATGAATGTGGAATTGAAAACATAAGGAGAGGAAAAGCTAAATTAGGCCATTAAGTTATAAAAGAGGTATTAAGTAGAAAAGGAATTTGGTTGGCAGGATTTTTAGGTTATATAATGGAAAGATACCAAAATAAAGCAGTCTCCTATACGTTCTCAGGCAGGTTAACATACCTTAGCAAATCCATCCTGTAATTGGCTTCAGTTAAGTGCTCTATTCAGAACGTCTTTGGGATCATTCAGAGTGCCACTAGGATGCCTGGGCAAGTGAAAAGCTTCTGGGAATTAAGCAAAAGAGTCTCAGAAACACCCCTAATGGATCAACTGGAGAGTAACAAAGAATGTGATGCAACCTCACCTGGTTTTTGAAGGTTGTTTGTCAACAAGACACAGACTCCAATTGAAAACTGGAAAAAGGAAAAAAAAAAAAAGAGAGCTTGCTAATGAAAGTCTTGCATTCATGAATATGGGTAGAAATAAATCACGGTGAAAATGAGTGAGCCCATATAGCACTACAAATCAGAAATCATATTAAGGATGCCATTTATCATATTCTGGCCAAACTGCACAAATCTGTCCAGAAAATTGTGAAATGAGCTCATGCTCAGTATAAAGGGAGCAAGGAATTTCAAAAGACTAACATAAAGCAAACGTTAGCCCTGCATTTCCTCATGTCCTATTTGAACCAAAGTCGACTTGCATCTGTGTTGAGGCAAACTCAGAACTTGACCCAGCCTGGCTGGATTTTGAAAGCATGGCTCCAGATGAGTAGCCAATACACAGGATTTAGGTACCTCCAGATAAGCATCTTTCTTTGGATAACAGAAGATAAAGACACTGAATAGCACACCATCCTAAAACAGTCAGTAATCTTAGTCATAGCCTTCAGTGTTCAGCTGAAGCACAAAACAGAGCTGGAAAGGTCCTTTGTAGATAGAAGAGCACCCACCGGAGATGAGATAAGATAACCAAGTGACTCCGTAATAAACAGCAGGAGCAACATCCAACAGAATCGGAAAAACACCAAGATATTCCTGAAGGTTTTTTGGTACCTGACAGATGGATACCTATGTGATTTAAACCAGAAAGGTCACTGAGTGAGCTGCCTCTTATTTGCCATCTTCCTCTGGCTCAGTTTTGAGTGTTTCAGTAAGGTGTTGCACAGTACATGTCATTGGATTAACCAATTATAAATCATAGATTTCTTTACATGCATTTTCACTTAAGCTAGAAACAACATAGCTTATAAGGGGTTCCTCTGACCAAATTATCTTTGAAATTCAGTCAGGAACACCATGCCCAGCCTACACCATGCAATGTCAAACAGCCTGGCAGATGGCAAGTGATAAAGGACTAGATAACAAAAAGTCTTGAGTAAAAAGGTTGGTATTTGTCATTGTTACAATATCATAACACACCTTACAACATTTTATTAGGCTCACCAGTTTGGGGCACATAGGCAGAAGGCAAATCACAATCCTGCCAACTTCTTGAGCAAACACAATTAATTCTGAGGTATAGTTACAGAAGAAGGTTATGCCAGGACAAGAGCAACATCCAAAGTTGCCAAATTGCTGCTATCTAAATAAAAGAGATTTCAGCAAGTATTTGGGAAACTGACATACTTATGAATATTGTGTCTGTGCCAAAGTTAAATATGAGGAGCCTGCATTACAGGAAGGCCTGTAGGAAGACCTGGAGCTGCTGGCTGTACCTTCAGGACATCCAAAAGCAGTTGGCATGGTTCTTGTGCTGGCAGAAAGCAGCACATGCTCATCCCACTACCGATGACAAAAAAACCAAAATGTGAATCTGACACAGATGCCAGGTGTTGCTGAACAAATGCTGGAGATGAGGAACGTAGAACACGACAGCAAAGTCACAAGAGGTGCTCAGGACATGGTTGCTAATCCAAGCCCTGTGCAGCTCAATGGTCTATCGGCATCAAGGGGTTTCTGGTCTTCTCTTCCTCCCTGTCCCCACATGCACAATATATTCCAGTATGTGTTTGGGGGGCAGTAGGAGGTAGGTTGCCCCTATTTTGTCATGTTTACTTTCAATTTCTTTTTTCCTCTTTTAGGGTGTCTTGGTTTAAAAAGACAGGTGTCTGCTAAGGAAGAAAACACAAACCCCCTCCCTCCAAATCACCACAATTTTTTTTGAAATTAAAACGCTCTCAGGCAAAAAATATGGGGATAGGAATAACAGTTCTTTTACTAGGAAAAAACTAAAGGAAACAAAGGTACTAGTACCAGCAAACAACAAAAGAAACGAACAAACAAACAAAAAGCCCTGACAGATTCAAGATATGACCTGCCACCCTGGGGCAGGGTGTGGATAACAGTCCAGTTGAGCGGTGGCTGCAGTTCTCTTAGAGTGGGAGCCACGGCTCTGTCAAAACAACAGTCCAGCAGAGAAGAGTGTAGGCAGATGGGTCTGGTTTTCCTCTGGAGATCCAGTGGAGAATCCAGGCTGTCTTCATTTTTAAAAGTGTCTCTTTTTATCCCAGTAGAAATGCTTGGCCCCTCCCCCCGGGCAGAGCACCTCACAATGGGAATATTGTAATCTTATCAGTCATGTGGAGGTACTCAATGGCCCATTAACAAAAAATGTCTTCCCAGGGGAGGTATTGTTTGTGAAGAGATAAGGGAAACCTGCCCAGATAACAACCCCATCTTTATCAGATGGCAAATAGAATATCTTATTTTAACAATCCAGGACATAGGGCTATGGTTTAATAGCAGTCAATGAAATAAAGACACTGACCTCTGCTCTGTGGAAAGGAATTAGTCCTCCTCTCCCTGGCCCATGAGCAGGAGCTCAGGGCACAAGTTTAGCAAAGCTCTCTATTAAAGCTGTAAATAATGGCTCCAAAACCTGGTGAAAAACTTCAGCTCAGGTGGCAGAAGTGGCAGTGCAATGTCTCAAAGCCTGAAAAAGTTCTTGCGTCATTTCCAGGTAAAAGGGCCAGCAACAGTCATCAGCAGAATTTAGCTTCCAATTACTATTATTTTAGAGGAGTTCCTTACAATATGACATGATGTAATGAAAAGCAAAATATATGGGGTATTTTTTAGAAAAAGGACTCTAAAAAGTAAGCATAATGGCATGCAGTTGGATCTGGCTCGCTGCTTGGCAAGCACGTCCCAGGCAGTGACAGACGACAGTGTTTTCGTACCAGCCATGTCACGGACATGAGACACACAGATTGAAGTGAGTACACACAGCAGCACCCATAGGAGCACCAACTGCCTCGTAAATCACTTTGACTTATCTGCCTGGAGATTTCTGAGGAATAGAGTTGTTCCGGGAAGGATGAGCAGCCAGGGACACATCTAACCCAGAGTCTTGCAGGAAGTGCAGCCATGGAGCGTTGTAGGGGAGGGGGGGCAAGCTTTTAGAGGGATCCAGACAGGGGAGCATGCCCCAAACCTGACACATGGACTGGATGGGGGCTGCCCATGCTTGTGATCAGAGCACAACATGCAAAGGGAAATGAGAAGCCCAGTAGGTGCAGGGCACGTAACTGGGAGGTTGATGCCTTCACTGCCACATGCCCTAGCAGTCAGGGACTCCAGCTCACTAGATTAAAAACTAACACACAGTACTTGCACTGAGGTCAGGCTCCTCATTGCAATGCAGATATACTCAGACTCAGACTGGGGAAATAATTGACATGGGAACAATAATGAGAAAATCAATTGCTAAGTCAGATATCATTGACTGCAATGAAAATTTTGTGCATGGAGGATTTTCAGGTTAAAGACCCAGCTTTTCTTTTAGGCTAGATGAGTCGGTAGGGATGTGAGAAAAGGTAATGTGGTTAATGGTGCTGTCCTTGCTACCCTATGCTTCCAGATGGAATTCACAAGGAGTCTTGAAGGCAAGGTGATTCTTCAGTCAAAGTTTCAGGCTGTGCTTCTGTAAACGTTTGAAGATGTGCATGATTAAGACCTTGAGAGGCTAGAGCATTTCACTAAGGGTGTGGGACACTGCAGTTTCATTAAATTTGACATTAGAGCTAATATATCACCAAAAAATATAGCCCAGTGTCACCCTGCATATCTCTGCATGTGTGTGGGACATTCCACTGGGTAAGGCCCACGGTGTTTGTACCATTATTTGCAGCAGTTCGCAGCTGTACTCAAAGCTTTTAATCAGTACTCCACTAATGCAGGCAGCGTCCAAAGTGTAAAATAATTCACGATACTATCTGAGAATACTTAATACCATCATGAGCCATTCGCTGTTTGGCATGATGTTATCTCCACCTTCTGTCAACAGTATATGCTGGAAGATCGATAGCAATCGTAAAGTAATGTTTATTACCACCTTGCCCCTCACACCTGCCCCACCGAATTCTTCTTTGTCTCAGAGGCTACAAAAGCGCAGCAGACTAAAGCAGAGACATGCCTTCACCTTACAGTGATGTATATTTTGTTGCAGGATTACGGTGCTAATTAAACGCCGCGTGTACATCACACCCATTACTCCTTGAGCGGGAAGAGTGGGGCACGTTTCCTCCAGAAATACATTCATAGGCACTTCCGCACCAGGCACGCTTTCAGCCTGGATGTGTGAAATACTCGGATTAAAATCTTCCCCGTGAAACGAAAAACGGCCGCGAAATTCCAGGAGTGAAGGTGGCAAACGGGGGCCGCGTGCGGCTGCTCTGGGCCGCGCTAGCACCTGGCCCGTGTGGATGCTCCCTTCCCAGCTCCCTTCCCCATTTCTCCCTTCCGACAGGGGTCCGGACCCGCTTGGCAGGTCCCTCGCTGCCGGGGGCTCCCGTGCCGAGGGCGGCGGTCCCCAAGCAGCTCCCGGTGCGGCTGCGAGGAGTCGGGAGCGTGTCGCGACAGGGACCGGCTCCACTCGAGGGCGGGCGGCGGCGCTGGCGGCCCCGGAGAACAAAGCGGGGGAGGGCGCTGGGCGCGGGCACCGGCCCCGGGAGGCACCGGGTGATCGCCCCTCGGGGAACAAACCCTGTCCGGGCTCGGGAGAGGGATGGGCTCCTCCCTTGCTGCGGGGTGCGGTGGGAGGGGCGGGTTGGGATTTAACCCGCTGTCGCGATTTCCTGATTGTCACGACGTGCGACGGGACGGCACCCTGCTCGTCGCCCTACAGGCAGGGAGGAATTTGGTCTCGGAGGCCGAAGGGGAGCAGCGGGCAGGGCGCCCCAAATGAGGCGCAGCGCTGTCCCTCCTGTCAGCAGCGCGGGAAGAGCCGCGCCCCCGACATCGGCGGCAAATTCTGGCGCTGACGTCATCTGACCGCCGATATATTTTTTTAATTAGGTGGCAGCTAAATGAAGAGTGATGTAGAACATTGTGAATGTAATTAGCCATTGTGCTTCAGAGAGACGCCTATAGATCTTTTTTCTGGCCCCCCTCCCCTCTGAAAACTATCAAAAACCTGGGGAATTCAAATAATCTTCCATCCCTGTGCATGGATGGAGCCTGTCAGACCCTGTGCGAGGGCTACTGACAAACACAAAGGAGCAACAATAACTGCACACCACTTACAGCACTGCTAGACTTATTCATTCATTGTAACATAATAATTTTAGATGGTCATTGAAGAGAAGCATATGTTTCGGGCAGACATCAAAAGAACAACCAGACATTTAGATAAGACAACTAAAACTCAGTTTTAAAGTTTCAGATCTAATCCTGGGTAAAGACCGAACAAAGAGTCAGAGAGCAGAAATTACGTTATTTAAACTGACACCACCTAAATCGGATCCTTTCTTCTGCGATCTCACACAAACACAGCGCGTTCATCACATCCAGCCGGCTTCATTACTATTTATATTACCGTGCGCTGGCTGCGTGCAGTCAATTCATAATTGTCCAGTTTTTCTAATTAATCACAAAAGATTTTTGTTTTGCCTACAGCTAGTTCTGGGGTGACTCACAATGGCAAGCCAAAGCTCATACATCAAACGCAGCGCTCCTTCGCTCCAGCCTTCTGCCGGAGGAGCTGCCGGGCTCCCCTCGCCGGGCGCGGCTCAGGGGCCATGCGCGGCCCCGGGCGAGAGCGCGGCCCTGCGCGCTCTGCTCTGCCGTGCGAATTGTTATTTCTGTCTGATGCTCGCTTCCTCAGCCCGAACTCGACCCAGAGATTTTTTGGCAGGATTTCTCAATTCAGAGCATTTGATTTCCCTCTCTCTCTGGCTCTCCCGTGTGCGCCATGCGCATGCTCCCCGCTCCTGCTCCCGCAATCTGTTCGAGGGCTGTGCGGCTTCAAGGGAAGCGAGCTGCATCGAGCACTGCTCAAACTTCTGCCTGATCAATATTTTCTTAATGAGCTCAACGTAGCCGGTGTAACCCGGCAGAGGCTGAGGCAGCTGCTGGATCTCTCCAGCTCCAAAGCGACGAGGCTTTTTGGTAACATTTGCACTAAGCCAAGTTGTTCGTGCCTCCTCTGCCATGAAGAGGAGCTGCTCACAGAAATAAAATTTCTTGGCTGCAAGACGGCTACTTGTGAAAGTCACAGCTTGCCAGCCTGAGTCGGAGGACAATGCTTTGACCTCTACTTCTTGTGCTGCCAGAGGTATAAGCACACAGAAGCTGTACCATGAACAAAGAAATGGGGCGATTTGGCTGACAGCAGCATGACAGAATGTTCTTTCTCCACACATGTTAAAAAACAAAAACAAACAAAAAAACTAAAACAAAAAAAAAACCAGAGACACCACTCTTTTTTATTATTGGTGACCTTGTAATATTGAGTGTCAGCCCAGCTAGAATCAGTTGAATTCACGGGAAGAGCAGAAAGCAATGGACACAGGATGCCTCTAAAGTACACTCTAACCTAAGGCTGCAAATGTTGTTAATTACGTGGAAGCTTTCTGGTAAGATGCATCTATCAATGCATCTTCCTTGATCACATTCTGCCCACTGCTGGGTTTGCAAGGAGTCAGCACAGTGGTGGGAGAGGGGCGTTTTATTAATAAACCCTGCACAGAACCCTGCACTCACTCTGGCTATTTTGGAGTGAAAATGCTACTGAAGCCAAAGCTGGTTTCTGTACGATGAAGCACAGGCAAGCAAATAGTTACTGAGACCAAAATAAATAGGTTTTTAACAGCATAGAAGAGAAAAGTGTGGTTCTGTATCTGATAGCATAGAGGAAAGCCTATCTCTGATTTATTGTATGAGATTTCAGGTGGAGTTGCTTGTGGGGAAAAATATTATGTTTAGAAAGGCTGAAAAAATATGAATTAGCAAAAAATAACATTTTCAGAAACTTCTGTTGTGGATTATTTAGCTGGCAGCCGACCCCTTTCTCTGCAGACCAAGGAGTCCAAAATAAAAAAGGGAATGGGGTGAATGATGCTTTTCTCAGGTGACCTGGGGGATAAATTGCAGTGTACCATTTCTGAATGTACAGACATACCTCCTAGTGTGTTCCAGTTGAAGACATGCTGGTATCCTTGCTTGGGAGCTTAGAGCATCCCCAGTAACATGCTGTCACTTTTTAAGTCATCCATGAGGAAAATACTCCACAGAAACTCCTGCAGGACCAGAGTAAAGTTTCCACCTCTGCAGATAAGATAATATGTCAAAGAGCAGGTTCAGAGGATAATCCATGAGAAATATTTTGAAGGATCAAGCCATACTTTCATTCCAGTGCCCAGCCTGAGTTTTCCACCTCAGTATTTGCTGCTTCATGTGAACATACACAGGCCCTGCATGTGACAGGAGCACACACATCAGCCCATCAATACTGACTCAGATTTGCTGCTCTGGTGCCAGGGATGGCCTTTCAGGAGCCATCACCAGCCCTGACAGCTCGCTTTGCCTTCCCTTTTCCTACCCTCCATTGCATAAATTAGCAATAGCAAAGTCCCCAGTCCTTGCTGTCAGCCCCTCACTGGGACTCACCTCTGCTCAGGCGTGTTGGCCACAATCACAGGTGACACCAGCAACCCCATCTGCAGCTGCTGAAGCCTTGATCATAGCCAGGCTGTAGATCCTGTGCTCCCTTCTGGCTCTTTGCACTCGTAGGGAGCCAGATTCAAAGCTCATTGAGCCCAGGGGAGTATTTTTCAACTGGCTTTGTCAAGCAGGTGAGGCTCCTCTAGTCTATTGCCACCTTGCCATAAAGACCATAATTTTGCTGAGACAAACTGCTTATTACCCAGTTGCAAGCTTAATAATATCCAAGGGCTGTGGTTCCTCCTAAGGAACTGAGGATCTGAATTAAGTGTTATTAATACCAACAGTATTGTGCTAACATCGGAAAAATAGCAGAATTAATAATAATGTTATCTAAATGACAGTGTAAATATAAGGTAAGTAGTGTACCTGGCTTCTGAGGAGTGTGAAGCCAAATGATGATTTCCTCTCAGGGCAGTGATAAACAACTCAGTCATACTGAGTTTACAGTTTTAGTAATAATTGGCTTGGAGGGGGAAAAAAATTATATAAAGCACAGTCACAGGTTAACTACATTATAATTACATGGTATAATTTCAGCCCCAGCTCCCAGAGTGGAAGGCACAGTTGTTATCTGATCAGCCTCCGTGTGTAATTCCCTGCTAGGTTTGGGGCTAAGCATTGCTGTGCTGGTTTTTAAAGTGACTAAGCGGATATGCAGGGACTGCAACGCGCCCCGGGTCACACGAGCTTGCCAATAAGCTCAGGAGTGCAACCTCCAGCCGTGGGCATGTGGGGCTGGAGCCAGAAGTGGTGGCAGCAGCTGCATGGCCATCAGTGTGTGCAGTTCCCCGTGCCACCTAGGCAGGGTTTTGGGGCTCAGCCTGGTCCTGTCACCATGCTGGAGCTGGCACACTGTGTCTCCCAACAGCTTCAAAAATCCTGATGCCTGGTCCCCTTCTCAAAACACTCTGCCAGATTTCTCCCAAAACCAACAAATAACTGGTCACACCATGTGACTGGAAAAGAGACTCCAAAAATATTTACTTATGAGTAGGTGCAGCAGGCAAAATTGGAAGCCAAGAGCAGCATCAGGGACAAGTAGTGACTTGAGTGATTTCTTCTGGGGAAAGGGTAGAAACCCATTATCTGTTGTTGTTGCTTCTTGAATTTTCACACCCTTTTCTATTTTCACTGGAAGCATGATTGTGAAGCCAAGCTCCAGAGATGAGGGGAAGAATGGATGCTATTTGCTTTATTTCATCTCCCCAGCCCCTCCCCAAGAGAAATCTGTGCAGCTTTCATAAGGGTAGGCCTAAAGAAGCTATTAGCTTTTGCCTTTTTTTTTCCTTTTTCTTTTTCAACTCAATCCACACACTTCAGTTAGGACAAGTAGGACAAGCCAGGTCTCTTTTAATGTGGGATCAGGTGCAGGGACAAGCAGAAGCACTGGGTGGCTTTTCTTACTGTCCTCTATACAAAGCCTCAGCTAATTTACCCAGGCTCTCATGGCCTGCTGTAGGTGACAGTAGATGCTGAGCCCAGGACACTGGAAAATCTGATTATGCTCCACTTTCATGAGATTGTCCCATGAGCCAGCTCAAGGCACTGAGCAAGAAAACTGAACATTTTCTCCATGCACAATTAATGCTTCTTCTGGGGCAAACAGAAATGTCACAAATCTGTGAGGTACCACTCCTCCTCCATCCAACTCTGTGCAAGCAAAGTCCCCTTGTCCCTCACCACTGGTGCCTCACGCAGACTGCAAGGAAGGTTGGAATAACTCTCAGCTTTGCTTCCAAAGAGGCTGAAAGGTACAACCCACTCCCTAATGAGTAAAAATGAGCATCCCATGTTGCTCACTATGCAATAGAAGAAACATGAGAAAGGTTGAGGGGAGCCCAGAAAGGCAGAGCTGTCTGTTGGCCCTGTGGTGCAGGGTTGTCATTATTAAAGTGAAAGCAACATCTCTATCCTTAAATGCACTTCACTGCAGATGGAAAGCTGACTTGGGAACCAGTGTAATTGCTTTCCAGTGGCATCAGGACAGCTGCAACTTTAACCTCTTCTCTCCCAGCCTCCATGACTTGGCTCAGCACCCTTCTCTGGGATGCCCTGGCTCCCTTCTTGCTTGGCCAAGGCATGTCCAGGCATGGAACAGCTATTCTGGCAGTGTCAAAAGGTCCTGCTGGCTGGGTGCTTTGAGATTGCCTGTATTGGGCTTGCATGGAAAGGTTTGGGTGAGGGACCCCACCCTGGAGCAGGGGAGGAGTCTGAGAAGTTCCACCCCTGAGGAGGAAGGAATGGCAGTATGACCACAGTCTGACCACAGCCCTCATTTCCCATCCTCCTGTGCTGCTGTGGGGAGCAGGTAGAGAAAATCAGGAGTGAGGTTAAGCCTGGAAAGAAGAGCTCTCATTATGCTACTCTGATTTGATTGGTAAAAAATTAAATTAAATTAATTTTCCCAAGTCGAGTCTGTTTTGCCCGTGACAGTAATTGGTGAGTGATCTCTCCCTGCCCTTATCTCAACCCAGAAGCCTTTCACTGTATTTTCTTTTCCCTGCACAGATGAGGAGGGGAGTGATAGAGCAGCTTGATGGGCACCTGCAGCCAGACAGGGTCAACCCAACACATATACAATGAAGGACAGAGTTCATCCAAGAAAGTCATAAAAGCAACTCTGGACATCCAGGCTAGGACTGGTGAGGAACAACCCACTGTGAGGGTGAGGGAGCAGAAATGGAGCACAAGCAGCAACAGGAGAGACTCCCACAGCTGAGCAGAGCTGTCCTCCAACCAGGGAGGGGGGGAAAGGTCCAGAGCTTGAAAGACCTTAGTGTAATTTGGGAATTTCTACCACAGAGTCATATGAAGTCCAGTTCTATATTTTCTTTACTTGTGCTGTTTAATAGGGAGCAACTCAAAATATTGTGCAAGCTGATAATGAACACACTTGGTCTGTGACATCTGTGCCTGCAAGATTTTTTCCTCCTTCTTGTACCTGGGTATGTCCCCAGGCACTTCCTCACCTCCTCTTTTCTTTAAATAATTTTTCTCTCAATCTTCATTTCTGCTACAGAGAACCTCCATGAAAGAGATATCTTTGCCCTGTTTATCATTACCCTTGTTAGTCTGTTTAGTAAAAGTGCTTCAAAGATTTATGTGAGGAGAGCATTATTTTGAACAAGTCAAGGCTGGGTGAGAACAAGGAAGCCTGCCCAAAATGTTGGTATTTACCCTCTTGCAGAAAGCACTCAGGCAGCAGTGGAGCTCCACTCTGCCATAACGCTGCCAGAACCAAGGGTTCCCTCATATTTCTGTGAAAACCTTTCACAGGAGCCCAGGTAGTAGAAGCAGCAGAGGAGGTCGCTGGAAGTGACTTTCTGTCACTGGTGTATTAATGGAGTAGTAAGACAAATGTAACGCCTTGACATGCCGAACGTTTTTGCCTGCTGGTGCTAAGCTGGCTGCTCCCCGACGGGGCTCGACTTGTGCAGGGATTCCTGCTGTGCTGTGTTTCTACCCCCCTGCCCTCAACCCCTCCCTAGATAGTCCTCCTGCTCCTCTAACTGATTCTTTAAAATCCAGCGTTTTAGTCAGACCCTTGGTAACACCTGGAGCATATTTGTATTGCCAGACACGGATAATTTCAAATAGGTGCAGTGACTCAGGAAAAAACTGGGAAGGACTTCAGGTGGACTCCAGAATATCAGTTCAGAGTTGTGGGGCAGGAAAGCCTCTTTCCTCAGGATGCTCAAGAACAGACCAAGACTGATGTGCTGCCCGTAGAGAGCTGATTTCTGCCCTAGATGTACCCCATGAGTGATGGGGCATAATTCTGGTTGGCACCACTTGCAGTGCACACAGGAGGCTCCTTGCTGCATTCAGTGCCCTTCCTCGGAGAGTAGGCCCTCTGCTGTGGATTTCTGTTGATTTTTTTTGGTGTTTTTTTTATCAGGCTAAAGAGGATATATTTTATCATAATGGTTTCAAATCCAATGTGTACAGGCCAACGCAAATAGGGTATTACAAGTTGAAGAACTGTACCTCAGGCACCATTTTATTAGAACTAGTGTTTACATCAAACAATACATCCTAAGTACTTCATATTAAGCTTGGACAAATCATTTGCCTGAGGATTAGGGTGTTGTGCCACTGAAATGTAATCCTTCTGTTGATTTTTTTCAAGCTGGCAAACCAAACATGGTAAAATCAGTAACTGTTAAAAAATCAGAAGAGTGAAAAACCTTGGCTCAATTTGACATGTTTAATGAAACATAGGAAAAATTATCAAGGTGGGTTTGCAGACAAATATCTGAACAGCAAGTCAGATTTTCACCTGCTCAGATCAGCAAAACTCTACAGGGTTGCAAAAAAAATTGTAAGGGCAGGTTTCGGTGTTCCCTCATGGGGGCTGAGAAGGGAAGAGAGGGCTGGTCTGGCTGCCTCCCATAAGGTGTAGACAACCCTTGCATGTGGAACTGAGGGAAAAATTGGGGGAGCTGAGCCAGGATCAGTAGTCAGAGTAGTCTGTTCCTCACAAGGCAATGCCCTGTGCCCCTGTGCAGCCCAGGCAGCATGCCCTGCCTCAGGAAAAGGGCAGGATGGCATGAGGGAGAGCCTCACTCTTCTGGCCTCTGCTCCCAAAAATGGAAGAGCGGGTGCTGAGATATAGCATGCAGATGTGTAACACCAGCTGTGAGGAGCGGTGCGTGGCAGGGGCCCCGCCAAAATTTATAGTCGTGTGTGGAATGGAACCAGGCCAATCCCTGCTGGCTCCACAAAAGCAACTGCACTCCACAAAAACACCTCACAACTTTCCAGTACCTAGGAAAGCACGTTTCTCCCCGTGTCTTACACAGCCATGGCATTTGCTTTCCCATGCATGCACTGCTTGGGCCCCTTTTAACAAAAAACATCTCCAAAGGATGAGTACTCAGGCACACAGGACACACTGATGGGAGCTGCCACTGTGTACTGAAAGGACAAGGGTGGCATCAAGGTGAGCACAAAACATTTCCTCTCTCCTCACAGGGGTTTAAGCTCAAGTCAGAGGCAACGGGACTATTTACAGAGATGCCATCCCAGAGTTGAATGCCACAGTAATTCCCTAGAGACTGTTCTCAACAGAAGCCCCATAGTAATGGCCAAGAAGGGTACATTTCCATGCTAGGTAAGAAAATACCTAAATATAAGTGTTTGGTTGTGTTGAGAGCAAGGAGTGGGCCTCTGGCTCCAAACAAGGAAAAGAAAAATTTCCTGGACTTCTGCAGGACTGGCATTTCACCTGTGTGATTTCTCCTACCTCCAGCAATGTGGTGGTGCTCACATGCTCACATGCACCTCAGGCACCTCTTCCCTGCTGTCTCTCCCTTCTCTCCTCCCAGAGCCAAGTCTCACTTTCCCTGTAGGTGCCCTCCATCCTCCCCTATGCTTTTCACCTGGCCAGGCAACCTGAGATGTTATTACCAAGCTGCTGGCTGGCTGAAGCTTCAGGAATCAAAAGGGAGCAATGCTCCCTACCTACCTCTCCTACTCCATTTTTCCAAAAAGGATCAGGTTACTTAACTCCACAGTTTCTCTAGAGAATCAAGAAGGTGGGATAGGTGCAATGTCAGAAATCAATATCTTGTTTTGGGTACAAGCTTGCCAATAATGACTTTTGTTAATAATTCCAGGGAATCTGTATTTGAGAAGTCTAGTACCCAATACCTGTGAGTAGTATGACATTAAAAAAAACATGAAGTAGGTTGTGCAACCACCAGTGAATGCCAGTGTGGTGCATTGGTCACTGGCCCTCATCTCTCATCACTACTACAACTAAGGAAGGCAAAGTGCTGCTCCAAGGGAACTGGGCCTGGTGTAATTTTGCTTCACTACTAATGGTGCCTGCACTACAGAGCAGTCAAAAACAGTGAAATGGATATTAATCCACAGAATATGCCTAGGGAGACACATTTAAGCAGATCTAGGTTTCTGTCAGACTTTACAGCCAGAATTCTCCAACAAAGTGTACTTGTATGCTTTGGTTTAATATGTGTGTGTCTGTGCCTATGAATTTATCTACATCTGCATCTTTGGGAATGACACACAATAGATATATGTCTTGAGAGAGATGTAGACACAAACACAGACATAAGAGTCCTCTATGAAGAGGTTACCCAACACAGTGACAAGTGGTGGTATCCAAGCCCATGCAGAATCCATGGGTCTGACCCCACAGTCAAACAGAAACTCCCAAGTTTAAAGCTAAGGACAATATTAATTGTTTCTGGATAAAGAATTAGGCCATCACTTGTTGCGGGAGCCTTTCTCCACAATCACTGAAGCAATCACCTCCATCCTTTTGGAAAGAAGAGACACTGAAGACGACATTAAAAAAAGCCACCCACAAAGACTTGTACTCTTGCATCATTGGGAAGAAAAAGAGGGATTATATCTAAGACATTAACTATTAATTGGCTGATGTGCTCCCATACTTGAGTGCATACTCACTAAACTTACTGCTCGTTTTACCACAGTTTAAAAATAAACCTAGAACTAACTGATATTCTTTTACCAGCCATGAGTTACCTGCTAAGTAAACTCAGCAGCAGCTCTTTGCCTCTTGTGGCTGCTGAGATGTGTCACAGACTTGTGAGGGAGCTCAGCAGCTCAAGCCAGGTGTGAGAGCCACAGACTTGTATCCCACCCTGCAGTCCATTGACCCTCTCATCAGCCTCATGGGCAGCTCATGCCTTGCCATAGGTGGGCAGAGCACCCAAAGTTGTGTCTGTTGCAGAGTGCCATTGGTCACCTACTGCATTCCCATGCTTCTGTCTAAGACTTCTGAAATCACCAGATTTTGTGCAGGTACACAAAGCTGCAAGTTGCATTGAAAGTCCAAAAGGTTCTGCTCAGGCAATGCTCCCCTAGGGCATTGATGCCCTAGCATTTGAAAGTCTTGTGAAGATCATGCTTGCAGGGTCTCCATCAATGTGTCTGGTTTGAGGGGTATCCACAAGATGTGGCATAGATAATGCCCAGTCCCTGCCCATAAACAAAAATTCACTGATGAGTATCAAGGCATAAAAGAACTGCAGCAATAGGAAGTATTATGTTTTCCTTGCAAACAGCACAGTTAGTGCTTTTGAAAATGAATTATTTGGCTCAAAATTACACTCTTAGACTCCAAGCATTCTTCTGTCAAGTTGGAACTGCTGTGCATTTTGTTAAGCAAATCCATGTACTGAGAGGTGTCTTGATATTTCCTCTCCTTGTGGGCCCACTCTTCAGGAGAGGAGAGGGGAATGCTGACTCGCTGCAGCAGTCACATTAATTGAATCTCCCACTAGCTCCTGTCCTGTCCTGTCTGCAGTCTCAGTGTAGCACCTCTGAACAAGGCACTG
Source organism: Dicaeum eximium (assembly GCA_013396995.1). Classification (NCBI taxonomy): domain Eukaryota; kingdom Metazoa; phylum Chordata; class Aves; order Passeriformes; family Dicaeidae; genus Dicaeum; species Dicaeum eximium. The sequence goes on along the minus strand of VWZP01004041.1, from coordinate 645,001 downwards.
CTTTAAGACCTCTGCTTTGCCAAGGCTCCAAGTAGCACTGGTGAATGCTGCTGCCTTGGCTTCAAGCAGAAATTTCACAGAGATCGCACATGTGAGAGTAGGTTTAAAAAAAAAAGGAAAAAAAGGTGAAAAAAAAAAAAAAAAAAAAAAAAAAAAAAAAAAAAAACACAAAAACCAAGAACAAACCAATCCACAAGAGGTAGAACCTGAAAAATTAAGAAATTATAAGCAAACAGGGAACACAGGCAGGAGTGTAGGGCAATAAACACATGGAATAAATTAGGGGAGTAGGCAGTGGAAGCAAAGCATGTAAATGAGTTCCACAGACACCTAGGTTTGTTTCTACAGAAGCAGGGGATGGGGAAGAAGGATGAAAAAGCAGAAAAGTGGAATTAAAAGGGCCTTCTCCTGATCCTATGGCCTTTTCCTATGGTTCCTAACCTCTCTGTTCATCTAGATATTGCCAAGACCCCAGATTAATAAGCACATGGTATTTGTAGGTACCACGTGCACAAGCACACCTGGACATAGTTCCTCTTGGTTTACATCAAACACCCAGCCTGCCTTCAAAGTGTGAGGGTCTCTACTGCAAATTGAAATGCAAGTGTCTTGATTTCCCTGAAACTTTGAACTCTCGTTTTTACTATCCTTCTGAGAGGACAGGGGAGAGGATTGAGTTATGGAAAAAAAAAAAAAAAAGGAAATAGAAGAGAAAGAAATTCACTACAGCGTGTTCTGACTTGAAAGAGCAAAATACAGTATGCCTATACATGGGAGAGGAACAACAGATTTTAAGATTTTATATTATTAAAAGTAGCTAGGTCACAAGCTGGAGCTGCCACAGTTAATCTTATTGCACTGGTTTTACTGGCATTTTAATGTGTTACCTAGGACTTCACACTATATTATTCATTAAGAGGCTTGTTCCACCACAGGACATAGAAACATCGCTGCTATTAGCACGAAAAGGGGAGCCACATAAACACAGCAAAGAGAATAGCCCATTGTGCACGTATACCTTTTATGATAATGCTGTGGAGTTAACTCTCCAGGGTTTTTTCCCCTTGATTCCCACTGTGCTCACTTGTAGGGACGGGATTGTGGCTGTAGCCAGGCTTGGTGCTCTTGTGCTGGGGCAAGAGCGGGGCAAGAGCAGAGGCAAGACAGAGCTGCCTGCTGCAACAGAGGAAGTGCTAAATACAGGCTTTCTCCCGGGTTGTGCAGGCTTTTTAATTTATCCTGTTGCTAATAAAGCATCTATTGTAGCTCAGGAAGCAAACGGGCCTGGGGAATGGTGGTGGTGGCTGCTGCAGGCGGGAAGAGTCAGCCTTGGCTGCACAAATTGAAGGTTTCACATGCTCTGCAAAGAGTCTCTTTGAGAGAGAAAAAGAGGTAGGAGACCATCACAGACAATCTGATCCCCAGCTTGCCCAGGGGAGCTGAGGTTGTCGAATGCCATGCCAGCCCTTCCCAAAGGGAGCTACACTTCAGTCAGTGTGCAGGAGGCTGCTCGCCTGCAGCTCTTGCCAGGGCAGCTCTGGCACTGACCACAAGGTTGGGCCCCTGCCTTCAGCAGCACCAACCACCAGTGCTTCAATGCTTCAGTTAACACAAGTCTCACAGGTGGTACCTCTTTCCATGCATATTCCTAGTTTCTTTTGCTACTCGATGAATTTTGGGATAAAACATGGGAGATTTTACAATCTGATTTGAAATGGATCTTTAAAAGGCAAAGAGGACTAAAGAAAAACCCACCATGACCATTTAGGCACTTCAAATTTACACATCAAGCAGGAATTAGAAGTTGAATGGGAAATATCTATCCTCACTTTCTGCATTTGCAATATCCTTATATTTAAGTTCTGCCTGTCTTGAACAGTGAGTTTATGACTATAGTTTACCTCCTGATGCCAGCAATACAAGCACACAAGACTAGCAGGTTAGTGGGATTTATTTAAAGCAAATTTTATTAATGTTTCCATCCATGGATACAGGACATATCCTTCTTTGCACCCAATAATCTGAAAAACCATTTCAAAGGCACTTGTAGTTTGTTTCCTGAAAAGTCACACCCCAGTGCAAACTGTTTAATGTCTTCCTTTTATTCTGTATGTCTATACCATGCTTATTTCTTCCAGAACACTGGAAACCCTACACCACTCTATAGAGGGGAGTAGACAAAAATTATTTACACTAGAGTTTGAAAGGCAAGGGGTCTTGCATTTCTCTCCAGTACAGTACACTTTGGCCTTGAACAATGTCCTTTAACAATTTGGTGCTTGGATTCCCCTCTCACTAAAGGACTAACATTGCACTGTCCTTCAAGTCCACAACGGAGGTGTTGTGCACTGTAAACGCACAGCACTCACACAGCTTTTGCTCCTACTGGAACTGCTCTACTGACAAGTGAAACAGCAAAAGTTCCTGCTTCCTCCATTCAACGCTGCTCTTTGCCCCACGACCCAGCCAGCATGACCCCAAGGCCTTTTCCTGCTAACAAGAACTGCCCAAATAAAGACTAGTTTAGGGTACGTCATCTGAGCGGGGGCTGCGGGCCAAGCATTTCCCAGGAAAACTGCTTCTGTCTTTGTAAGTCCCAGCATGGGTGAAGTTTATCAGTTCTCCTGCCTAAGATGTATTATTCCAATGGCACAAGGATGAGTGGCATGCTGAGCTGTGGTTGGGGTTAATCAAATATCATGATGGATGGACACTTAACCACTTAAAACTGTTGCCCAATCATTATGCAAAATGCCTTGCTGGAGGATCTTTTTTTTTTAATTTTAGGAGAGAATAGTATGTATGTGTCTTCTGCTTAATCAAATGCTAATAATCATGGAAAACACCTTCCTTTTTTCCTTGACTTATTTTCATAGAATATCCTGGCCTGTGCTTAACAGACAATAAAATAAAATGCAGTCTTAACGGGATTTCTGTTGAAATATTATTCGATTGACCAAAACACCAAAAAACAATGGAAAGAAAAATTCGTTTTTTTAGAATAGCCACTTCATAGTAGCTGGCAGAGGAGTTACTTCTGGATTTTGTGATGCTGTTATAGCACATTGCTGTATCTCCACATACCAGCACTGTTTTAGAAGGTACAGCCAGACACAACAACTGTTCTATTTTACAGTCCAGGGACCCTTAAAAATCCCTAAATTCAGAACCTGCCTATCTCCTAGCCCCAAGATGTCAAAAGTCCGAGGGCCAGAAACACTGGACTATAATACTAGACCAACACAGAGAGATCTAGATAGCCACATCTAAAAGAGAACAAATACTTGTATCACTAATTCTTCAATTAGTTTTAGGTAAACCCAAAAAGTAGCAAGGTCTCCTGGTAGCAAGACCCCCCCTGACATCACTGGGGCTATCTATCTAATTTCTGGGGGACACACTGGAAAGGAAACAGGAGCAATTAAAGAGCTTGACCACCTTATGCTCCACAAGCTATGATCCAGATGCTGCGGTGGTGGCAATGCCTCTCTGCATCCCAACAGCACAGGGCCTGCTTGGGTGCGATTTTCCTTCTCCAAGCACAGCTGTGAGGGCACGTGAACACTGCAAGCCATTGCTGTCCCCTGACTTGCAGAGCCTCTCCTTGCCTAGATGACTTATCTGACTCACTCAGAACAAAATTTGGAGAAGAAGGACTGATCATGCCCTCGCTTGCCTGGGAGGCATTGCTGAACCATCATCAGAAATGGCCTGATTGCTATGAACAAGGGGAAGCACATTTTGAAGAGGCCGAGGCAGGGATGCCAAGACACATCACGGTGCTCAGCTATGTTCAGAGTCCTTTTGTGGAAGTTCACAGAAGGCGCTCAGGGACAGGACGAAGGGCAGTGGCTGGGGAGCCACAGGTCTGTCATTCAGAGGACCCTACGGAAAAGGCCGCCAGGATGCATTCTGCCAGCAAGGTTCATGTCGAATACCAGAGACTGGGTCTGGGGCAGGCCATCGAATTTAGGGACAAACAACCCCTTTGAGGAGCAGCCAGAGAAATGTGACACAGCCACGGAAGAAACGCAGCAGTGGATGCATGCAACTATTCCCACCCTGGACACTGCCAGGGCAACAGCAAGGAGGGAATCGGAAGTGACAGTACTACTTTCTCCTTCAACAGGGTGAATCCAGGACACGGGCACAGTTTAAAATGTAACTTTCCCATCACTTTGGGTTCAAACCTTGGTGTTATTTATAAGCAGGGTTGTGGAGTTTGCTTCCTTTCCTTGGGAATTTTTCCTTCTCGTTAATTTTATCGGTAAAACCAAATGAGAAGGATCTATTGGTAAGGGTATAAGGAATGACCTGATGCCATGGCATCTCAACCCCTTTGTCCAGATCTCCAAACACCAAGGCTTGGGAGCAGCTTTCCTAAAGTGACAAGACTCCCTAAGACCCTGTACAGGTGCAGATTGTCCCATGTAGATGTCCCATCTGCAGGATCCAGTTTTCCATATGGCTGTATTAGATGCTCCCCTGACAAATGTAAACTTGAAAGGCACAGACCTAGAGTACCTTTTTTGTCTCTATTTTCTAACTTATTCTTAGAAACAGGCCAGCAAGTATTTTTAGTAAAATTTTCACCTGCTTCCAAGTCAGTTAGGCTGATCTTAAGATAAGGACAGAGACACAAAGCACACAGGGATCAGATTTTTAAAGCACTGAACTACCTGAAAGTGCAGAGAGACACCTAGCTGTTTCCCATTGCTCTCAGTGCAGAAGAACTGGGCACAGCCCAGTGAATCTAATCCCAGTATCTCTATACTGGAAAACATGTGAAGAACAAACAGTAGATTATAGAAGGGGCACAGTGCCTTTCATTACTCTCAAGGTATCGGCATCTTGTAAGTCATATTTTGCAGCTTAATTCACAGCAGACAGCCACGTACATTGGGGATAAACTTAGTACAGGAGCCTGTGCTAATCAGTTAGAATCAATTATATTCCTCAAACAGACATCCAAAGCACAGTACTTGTGGACTGTGTTACAATCCCACCTCCTCCTATCTATTCCCTGTGACAGAAGCAATAGAAAAGAGTGCGATTCCCCCAGGTCTCAGTCTGGTTCCCAGTCTCCCCATCACCATTCCCTACATCCCCATCGCAGCACACCACCAAGAGATGAACGAGCAGTCCCACTAAAAATATGCCCATGCAGAACATGCCATGAGTGTTCACACCAATAAAAGTGAAATGTTGACAAGTTTGGGCCCTATATGTTGTCAGTGTTTATTCTCATGGCTTAGCTAATATACTCTATAAGATTGGTAAAAAAATTTACACTTCCCAGTGAGTAATGTACAAACCAAGATTCACATGAGGATAAATTTTTACGAAAAAAAAGGAAGCTTCAAAATTATGTTGACAATGGAATTGCAACCAGCATGACAATTAGACACAATGTTAATCAGATATGAGCAATATGAACCAGATTATTTTATTAGCCTGGGAAAGATGGTCAAGCTTCTTTCAGCTTTCATTTACCATTTCCTTTAAGGTGATTAATGATGATGATGGTAATTTTTTTTTGTTAGAATAAAATTTCTCCTCTTGTTTTCATCTCGAGAATCCAACTTACTATAAAACAGGGTGGTTACTTAAATCCATCTTTCAAGAAATTGCTGCTCTCTCTGCTGCTGTTGCACTGAATTGCTTTTATTTTCCAATCCATCTGTCTGTTGTTACTTTTAATATGCTCGTTCTGATGAGAACTGCACTCCCACCACCACACCGAGCCTTATTCAAAGGGGACTAAGGAAACACCTCAGCTCCTCCAAAATCCGTGATTTAGGCTGTGAGCTTCACTTAAGTCCAGTCTTAAGAAGACAGGCAGAGCACTAGGAACATGCTCATAGCTTTCTACTCAGCTCCTAAATCTCTTGGGCACCATGCCACAAACAAAGCTACCACAGTGTTCGGGCTGCCTCCAGCACATGGATGCTGGCAGCCCTGTCTGAAGCAGGACTTCTTCCCTTATCCGATATCATATCTTCAGTCAGCTCTGTGCAGGAGCCTTCACGTCCCAGAGGGATGAAGAGCAGTGCCCATTCCAGGGAGTGTGAGAGAAGCACCCCTGCAATGCCAAATGTGGTTCAGCTCCCCTGGGTGCACTAGCCAAAGACCACTATGGGATTAAGTAGCATAAACTTACATCTGCAGGGGTGAAAATGAGCTATGGTATCCCTCCCTGTCATGTCTGTCAGTGTTCCCTGCAAGGGCAGTGGGATTGGTCTCCAGGTGTTCACTGAAAACAGCACATAAATGTTTCAAACACCACTTCATAGGTGTCACTCCAAAGCCATAAAGAAAACAGAAGGCAGAGAGCCTGAGCACAAACCCTTAAATAACAAATATTCTTCTTCCCTCTGTAGGATTTTACAGGCTGAGGAGCAATGTTAGCTGAAACCTTCATTTTACAGCTTTTTCTCAAAAACTGAGCTTACAACCAGCCTCAGAAGTATTAGTGATGTTGCCTGGAGAAGACCTCTTGGATTTACAGGCAATAATTAATCTTTAACTCCAGTAAGGCAGCTGTGCTGCAGGGTTAGTAGGGGTCACCATGTTGGTAAATGATGACTATGGAAAACACACAGCCTTAGTGAGTACCCTGCAATTATGGGGAAAGGTTCCCTGGGCCACTTGCAAAGGCCCTCAGGTTAGGAAGGTCTTGCCAGGCAAGCTGGAAAGACCCTTCTACTCTGTACAAAACAGAATTTAAGGCAGGGTGGCCTGGGAAGTCAAAGCCTCTGAGGACAAGACATAGACAGGACCTGAGAAAGAAGGATCCATCAGGTCACCCATGTCTTGCTGGCAGCAAGAGCCAGGGCTGCTCTCTGCTGTGTCTGTATACATCGAATTCAATACCTTGAGTAACTCTGAATTGGTCCATTTGACCAGCTGAGGAGAGATAAATAGAACATTTGAGTTAGGTGTATTTTGCTCCCTGTGGCTGCCATGGGATGAGAGCAGCACTGCTCCCCTCTCCCTCTGTTTTGATTTCTGCTGCGGTTATGTCCCTTCTCTGGACTGGGAGTCAACAGTTTCAGCTGAAGGAATCCCTGCCCATCACTCACCTTGCTGGTGGATGGGAGTACCTTGGGTGCAGCCCAAGGTGCCTGCAGGCACCAAGAAAGTCTCGGACAAAGGGAGAGTGGCAACACCGTGGCCTCTTCACTGAAGACCCTTCTTCCTGACACCTGGCCAAGCCTGGCTCCTCTGGAAACAAAATAAGCAAGCCTTGAAAGAGGTTAGCTTTCATACAAGCCAGGGAAAAGACATTTTACCTACTGTTACGTCTAAGTAACATCAGCCAAACACCAAAACCCGAAAACAGCACTGTGGATATTTGTAAGGGGCCAGATCACAAAGTCTTGAAGTAATTTATTAGTCATAGCTCAAAGAGCTTCATCAGACCTCTGTCATATAGTAGGTTATGCTCTATATTGAGCCCAATCACTTGGATTAGACTCAGTCACATCACCTTATGGACATCTACACTTCTGCCAAAATATTGGGGGAATAGGAGCAGTTTGGTTCTCAGTAACTTACTCAGCTGGTAAATCGCCTGCCTGTGCCTTATCTTGCATTTGAATTTGTCTGGCTCCAGTTTCTGGCCTGCTGTTTTGGAGAAGATCCCTTCTCTGCAAGGTATTTTCTCCCCAGGAAGGTATTGTCATGCAGGGCACTTGTTGCTCACCACAGGATTCCCCTCCCAGTTGGTGGCACCAGCCCCAAAGGCAGAAGCCAGAGTCATACAATCTGACACTAAGTAAACACCCCGGCTCCATTTGAATGGAAGGGCAGTCCAAGTGGCCTCAAAAAAAAAAAAATCTACAAAAACCCCTTGCGGGGCTCTGCTGTATTTGTTTTAGTCCGCCTTTGCTGTCTAGGGGAAGGGGAAAGGAGAGGATAAATGTCCCTTAGCCCTTTTCTCCAAGCCCTTTCAGCCCTGGTCGGGTGCAAATGTCCCACTCACCCCTGCACTGGCTTTCAGCTCCCCTGGAGCTGAAGAGTGAATAAGACCTCTACGACATTGTCTCTAAGCTGATAATTGCAGCCTCTTCACTGGCACAAGGCGTCTCTCATGCCATTTTGACCCAAACTATGTCTTTTTTCTGTATATTTTTAATTAGACTCAAGAATGCAGAAAACCCAGCGTGAGATCCTTTCATTCCCCTTTGTTTAATATCTGTTATTATGACATTAAGTGTAGGGTTTTGTTGTGGTGGAGAGTGAAAAATCCCCCTCGGTTGTGCTGCTGTAGCCATGGGTTCGTGTACATTAAAGTGGTCATTTTCGGATTAGCTCTTGCCTTCCCTTTGATGCATGTGAAACGCTGAGCCAGTTAGTTGGAGAAGGCATTTTACCTCTTTTGTTGCCCTTCCTCACAACCAACGGCAGGGAGAATACGAAAGCCCCCTGGCTCTCTTAAACCAGAAAGGAATTTCCAAAGGGTTTAAAGCTTTAGTTGCCACTTCTGTCTGGGGTTGCCTGACAAAAAATAGAGCGGGTCTGCTCCTAAATAGAGCAGGCGGCGAGGAGCCTGTATTTGCTGCTGTTGTTGTCATCATCGCTTGTGTGCCTGTTCACTGGGAATTTGGGAGTCCTGAGGGCATTACCGAGACTGAACAACGGCACAACTCGAAACTTTTCTCTGGGATAAACGTTTTAAGTGGTGGGAACCAGAATTTTGCAGCAAAGTTGGTTTTTCCCCCTCCCCTCCTTTTTTNCTGTTAAGTGAAGAATAATTTACTATGGTGAATTACTAGGAAGCCGAACACCTGTGGGATGATTCAGTGATTTTTTTTTTGGGGGGGGGGGGGGGGGGGGGGGGAAGTGTTTATGTCAAGACGGCTCAGTGATGGAATAATGCGCTCCAACGTGAAGTCAGAGCCGCGGGGCATGTGAAGTCACAGCTTCTCCAGGTGACAGGTGCTGCAGCAGTTCAGATGCGAGGCAGCGGCTCCTGCTCCCCTCCCGCCCCCGCCCCGGGCATCGGGAACCGGGGAGCAGGGGCTGCCCCTCCAAATGCAGCTCCTCCGCTTGCCGTACGGATGGGAAAAAGGGGCTCATTAAATATTCCTGATCCACCAGAATAATTTTTGCCTTGAGAAACCTTCTTCCTTGTTTTGGTTTTGTTTGGTTTTTTTTTTTTT
>VWZP01004041.1:612386-635296 GCA_013396995.1 Dicaeum eximium | reverse complement strand
TGTCAAGACGGCTCAGTGATGGAATAATGCGCTCCAACGTGAAGTCAGAGCCGCGGGGCATGTGAAGTCACAGCTTCTCCAGGTGACAGGTGCTGCAGCAGTTCAGATGCGAGGCAGCGGCTCCTGCTCCCCTCCCGCCCCCGCCCCGGGCATCGGGAACCGGGGAGCAGGGGCTGCCCCTCCAAATGCAGCTCCTCCGCTTGCCGTACGGATGGGAAAAAGGGGCTCATTAAATATTCCTGATCCACCAGAATAATTTTTGCCTTGAGAAACCTTCTTCCTTGTTTTGGTTTTGTTTGGTTTTTTTTTTTTTCTTAGACACTAATACGTGCCTAATCAGCGAGATATGTTTTAATTTAAAAGCCAGTAGACTGCAGCTGAACTGCACTACCGAAATCCGATGTAAGGATAATTTGGAGTATTCAAAACCGCTGAGTCAGCGGCGGAGCCCATCTCCATGGCTCGAATATTGTTTTTAACTCCCGCTGCTGTGTTTCACTTACTGTTATACCGATTGTATCGTGTAATTATTGTTTGTTTTCCAAAAATGTAATTACTTTTTTTTCTTTGTTTCCTTTGCGACGTTAAATCTGCCAAATGCCAGGCTAAGGCAGCTCCAGAAAATTAAAAAAAAAAAAAAATTAAAGCTACTGAAAGAGGAGGGGCGGGGTGTTTTTCTCTCTCTGTAGCCGAACAATTTACCTCTCGGAGACTTTCTTCAATCGACTGTTTATTAAAGATAGCGGCACGTGTAGAAGCCCAGCCCGGTTTGAGGAAGACATCGGCTCCAGGGCAGTCCCACGCGTTTCTGGGGTGGTTTTCCCTCCTGGCCGCGGGCGCGGGATGCGGCCGCTCTGCACAGAGCGATGTGCTAGGGGGTTAATAGCAACGATACCAATAATAACGATAATTACATAGAGCTGTGGAGGTGATTCCAGCCTGGTGCTGGGGCCAAGCTGCACAACGGGACCAGGAGGCCCGGAGCCAGGGGGTGGTCTGGGGGAGCCGGAGGAGTCCCCTGCGTGCCCGCCCACCCTCTCCGCAGGCAGACGGGGAGGCTCGGAGGTCTGGCCGCCGGCCGTCTCCGTCCTCAGGCGGGAGCTGCCGGGGATGAAAGCGGATCCCGGCACCGGCCGTTCGGTGGCAAGTTTTGCCCTGGGGCCGAGAAGAAGAGAGGATGGAGGATGCTGACCTCCCGCTGAAACGTCGCGTGGCTCTTCTCGGGGCAACTCTAAAGGCTCGGCCCGGAGCTGGGAGAAGCGGGGGGGGGGCGCAGCCCGGACGGAGCGGGCCGGCGTGCCAAAAGCGGGGCGCGCTTCTGCTCTCACCGTGCCCAATGTGTTCAGGCCAGAGCCGGAGGAATCAAACGCCCAGACCAGGGTTCAGCAACGCTCTAGGAGAGGTTACTCGACTTTCCCTCCTCTTTAATGTAGGTTTAGGGAAGAGTGCCACCGTGTAATATCGGCTACCCCGATAAATTATACCTGCTTTAGTCAAAACGGGGCAGAAGGGTCAGATCCCCCCACTCCAGGAAACCTTCCCCTGGCTTCCCTGGCACGTCCCCACGAGCAAGAGCTTGCGGGCAGCACCGGGGGGGGACCGGGCAGCTGAAGACACCGCACCAGCGTCAGACATTGCTGCCGGGCTGATTCTGGAAAGAGGATGGATGGGAAGGGTGGGAAACCTCGCCCTCGCCTTGCCTGTGTAGGAGGATCAGCCGCCTAACTCCTGTCCTCAGGAGCGGGGGTCTGGGGTTTCTCAGCACGGAGAAACAGATAGTCCCTGAAACCGCAGATTTTATTTCTGGCAAACAATGCTCCCCCAGCCAGCGTTTGTGTGCGAGACAAGTAATTGTGCTCCCTTGCTTAAATAAATCATTGATGGATGAAATTACACATGCTCACTTAAAATGTAATGTGATTAAGAGATTATGGGATCGCAGTTAATATGTTGCCTCACAGCTTCTGGACCCAATTCCTGACACCAGAAATCCATCAGCCACAACTGTCCCTCCTTGCGGGGAGGCAGCTCCTCCTGCCACCGGCAGCCGTGAGGGCTGACCAGGAGGGGGGACCGGGGGTCTCCCGCTTCTGCTCCCCGCAGGGGGCCGGAGAAGGTGAGAGGGAGCGTCAGGTTTGCGTTCAAATGAATAATAACTTCTTGCTGTTGTTGTCTGGGGGGAGGAGAGGAAAAAAAAAAAGTTAAATGGGAAGGCAGGAGACAGGGGGTGAGGGGGAAACGAAGGGCTGGGGCTTCGCCTGCAAGCTTATTACCTCTCATCTGAAAGCTGCTCCATTTCCTCACACATCGGGTAAGTCCTTTATCATGAGGTGGCACAAGCCCTGCCGGGGGCTATTGGTCGCCCCGAGGAAGGAGCCGGGATGGCAAGCGGGATCCTATCATCAGGCTGCATAATAACCCCGGGCTCGGCACAGCTGCGCTGTGACCCTTTGTGATGGAGCTGATAGCGCTCCCGTGAAATAATGTCCTCTTTTTGGGTGTGAAATCACCATGTTTATTAATTGAGCTAGACATGAGGGTTACCTTTTTCTTTCCAAGCCATGAAAATTTGTGATTCAGGGCAAATGGTTCCTTCTTCCCCCCAGGTTCTGTTGCCAAGGGGTTGAGAGAGAAGGACCAGCTGGGGAGAAGAGCTATTTTGGAGGGTCGAGAGGTACTGAGCTTTACGGCAAGTTCAGAATAGATTCACGCACAGACACTCCACACCTCGCTCAACCGCAAAAGCAGCCTCCCACTTCGGGCAGGCACCGCGGGCAAATACCAAACTCATTCCCAAAGGATGGAAGCCGGGGTGGGAAGGGATGCGCACGGCGCAGCCTGCCCTGGCCGTCCCGCGTGGGGATGCGCGGCGCCCCACGCCGCGGTTACGGCGCATCCCCACGCACGCACTTTTGGAGATGGGTCGTGCCGAAAGAGTACGGCGTCTACACCCACTTACTTTTCTTCCTTTTTTTTTTTTTTCCTTTGCAATTAGGCTTGTAACGAGCTTATTGCAGTATGTGCTTCTGGGCCAATAATACTTGTATTTAACCTAATTAAAGCCGACCTTTGAAAATATCTGAAATATAAACACGCCTTTTTTTTTTTTTTTTTTTCCCTCTCCCCCCTCCTTTTCTACTCTGGTTTAACAATTTAACGTTTGACTCTCTGGGCTGGAACATGCAACCTTTTACCAGAGCACGGAGAGAGAGAAGGAGGGGGAAAGTAGCAAAAACCTGCGAATGAGGCGGAGGGACTGGCTTTGCCCGAGCATCCGCGACACGCTTCCAGGTAGGCAGCTACTACCCACACCCTCCCCCGTCTCCCGGGGCCACATTTCTTCTCCCCTCACTCCCCCACTTCCTCATCCTCCTCCGGTGGGCCGGGGGCGGCAGGCACGGAGCGAGGTGGCTGCTGCCCAGGAGCCGGGGTGACAACCTCTGCCCTTCTGGGGGCCGGGACCCACGCGGGGACAGCGAGCTCCCGGGGAGAGGTGCGGAGGAAAGGGAAGCGCTTCTCCCTGCGCGCCGCGCGATTTTCAGCCGAGCGCTGCCTGCCGGGGGGCGGGCGCAGCTGCGTGGGGCCGGACACGAGGCTCCCACTGGAGGCAGCGGCACTCCCGCCCGCCTGCCGCTTCCCGGCCGACGTGGGGCTGGGCTGCGAGGCTGAGGCAAAGCCTCCGAAATAATTCGGTAACGAGTGTGTGCGGTAATGCCCTCTACGCCCATCGCACAGGAACTGAACGAGTCTGTTTCCCGTGAAAGCCCACCCTCGCACAATCTCAGCGAGTTTTTTCCGATCAATAGGAAATGTAAACCTTTTTTTTCCCCCCCAGGCCAAACCCGAATATGCTAATTTTAATATTTTTTATTTTACTTTTTTTTTTAACTGTGTAATCAGAATTATCCTGGGATTTTTTTTTTTTCCGCTGAATGACATTACAAAGAATTTTGTTAAAGAAAGCCAGACTAATTGCTGCCAGAAGAGTCTTTTCATAGAAAAGTCTGGTTTTCATAAGGCAGTTTCTATGGACGTAGTGGAATAGTAGAAAGGGATTTTTAATTTTATTTTTTAATAGATAGATAAAGGCGGGTTTTTTTCAGCAGCAGGAAAGACCCGCGCTTTAGTAAAAAAACTATTCAGGGATTCACAGGGCACACAGTGAGAGGAACAAACGCCGGCACGCTCTTGAGCTGCCGCTTGTTTGCGGGCGGCTCTGCCCCCGCTGCTCTCGTCCCCGGCCCGGCCCGTGTGTCGCGGCAAAGCCCCGCGCGGCTCCCGGGGCACTTTCGCCCGGGTCGGGGCTCTGCGGGCTCCCTCGGTGGGGAGGATGGAGGGACGGCAGGGTGTGAAATGCGGCCAGCCCGTCGGTGGCCCGACGCCCCGTTCTCTTGTGAAAGTCTCGGTCCTCACCTGCGCGAACGCAACAGCGCTGATGCGGGAGGCAGGACCCCCACCCGGAGCCCCCCGTCCCCTCCTCTCAGCAGCAGCAAGGCGGACAGGACAACAGGCAGCCTTAGGGAGCGCAGCGGCCTTCCCGGGAAAGGTGGGCCCGGGATCGGCTGCGGTGCTAGCCCGGGGTGATGGGAGGGCACTGCCTCCCATCAGCCATCTCAAGCAGCTGAGCAAAAACAAGAAGTAAGAAAGACGTGACGAGTCCCGCAAGGATGTAAAGATCATGCATATTTTTCTGTCTTTCCCCCCCCCACCTTTTCTTTCCTCTTTAATTTTAAATGTCCCTCGGTTAACCACCTTGCCTTGCTGTTCTTTTATTCCCTCAGCTAGGGGGTCCTAGGTAGAATTTTTAATCTCCTTCGCAACATGAGAAACAGAACAGGACTCCCTCGTCTGAAGGAGAAGAGAGTCAAAACAAAAAAGTAAAAGAGGGAGCCTTTCCCTGCAGCAGGGCAGAGCCTGCCCCACCGTATCCCTCCTGTGTCCCGAGCCGGCCGCAGAGGGCAAGAGCATCCCTGCTCCTCTTCCGTGCCCAGCCACTTTGTCCCGCCGGGTTGGGGCTGGCTCCGCCGGGTGAAAGGGGAAAATCGGGATGGAGGCGGATTTCTGCAAAAATCTCCCATTCCGCTGACCACAGAGAGTCGCGGGAGTTTTCCAGTCGCTGATTCCCAGCTCTTCCCCTATCACCAGCAGCACAGCCACCGAGATGTGGGGGTTCCACACACCTCTTCATAACCTAATGCCCTCTTGGACTACCGGAGCTCTTCACCGTGACAGGGAACAGAGCTCAACCACCACCCCGCAGGATGGNCCCCCCAACAGCAGCGACAACAACAACATCATACTTTAACGTCTTTGCAGACAGAGCAACCTCAGCCCGGTGCTGCTCAGCCGCCCTTTTGTTCCCGGTGGGGAGACCCGGTCTGGCTCGGCTCGGCCCGCCGGGGCTGCGGGGAGCCCGGTCCACCCCTCCCTCCTCTCGCCGGAGCGGGGACGTGATAAAAGGAGACAGGGCTCTGAAAGGATTTGATTGAAATGGCGTGTGCCAAGCTGATGGGAGCCAGCGAGGGACAAAGCGCCGAGGAGCCATGGACACTCGAGCAATTATTCCTCCACGCTGAAGGTGGATTAGTGCAATGGAAAGAAGCATATGTTCGGCCTGGGGCGACACTCCCCCTGGCTGGGTTTAGAGAATGAGAGCGGAGAAAGAGGCTGAACCTGGAATATCAACTATCCGGGAGACAGCCCACCCCACCCCCTCTTATCCCAGCCTCTCCAAAAGTCTCAGGGATGGAGACACAAATATACACACCCATAAAGATAAATAGATAGATACAAAGGGGCAAACACTCAAAAATATAGATGAACACACACCTCTAGGTACAGCGGCGTGTGCACACAGTGCTGGCACACCGGCTCTGCGCAGATAGGCAGGAGCAAGAGGCGCCCCAGGTGAAAAACCTCCCTGGGTATGACAATGCGAGCAAATAAACAGCCAGCCTCTGAGAAGGTCATAGCAGCAGCCAGCTCTGCTGGAGGCTCCAGTTTCCCCAGACCTTTCCCAGGAAACTTTCCAAAAGCAGCTGCAGCAAGGAATGGGTGATCTCCGTATCCCCTACCAGGGCCATGTCCAGGTCCTCCTGGAAACACAAAGCCTCAATTGCCCCTTTTCCCTCTGATTTTCTTCTAAGCCACAGCCACCTCCAGTTTTCTTTCCCTAGCTCCCTGCAAAACCCCCTCTTTTCCAGCAGGATAGCTGCCAGCTCTCCCAAGGGCATAAGGATGGGAAGAAGCCCTAGCAGCCAGGCTGTCAGCCCCCAGCCCAAACATCAGCATGCCAGGATGCTCATCAAGGCTCCGTGGCAATGGGACACCCATCAACTGCTGTCCTGGATAATCCACACCCATACACAGGCTCCCAGACTCAGGCAGGCGTGGCAGGAGCACATTTTTAGCACTAGTAAAGCGTAGCTGGTTAGGCCTAATGAGGACAAAGAGCGCTGAGGCCAGGCACAGCCCCTGCTTTCCTCCCAGCACTGCCCCACTGGCCTCCCCCGGCCCGGGCACACCAGCACGTGCCACAGTGTGGGGTGTCTCCCCAGCTGCTGTCCAAGCTGTCCCACTTTGCAGGGCAGAGAGATAAACTCCACCACAGAAGAAGAGACAGGACTAGCACAGGGAGCAGCATCCAGCAGCAAGGTAGAAGGCAAGGACAAGCTGGAGGGAAAGGTGCCTGCCAGCAAACTTTAATGGGAGGAGGGGATGGAGAAAGAAGGAAGAAAAGGGAATGCAGCTCTTCCCTTCTCCTGGGAGCCCCTAAAATGCTCTGCTCTACAACAAGAAATGTGCCCCAAATATTTCACATCTCTGCTTCTTTATCCTTAGCTTTGGGGATCAGGATGGATTGTAGGCAGAGAGGACGGGGCCAGTTCTGCCCAAAGCAGTGCTGAGGTAGGAACTTCTGCAGGATGAACAAACAGGTAGGAACATAACCAAAAATATTGCATAGAAGCAACATACATCCCTCAACCTGTGAGTGTAACTGCACAGCTCACACCCCCACTAGAAAACAACTCTCCATTCAGAACCCCTGCATCTGCTTTTAGTCAAGTATTACAAAGAGAATTAACTATACCACAGGCAACAACAGCAGTGGGGCTTGAGAGCATCTCTGGACAGAAAAGGTCTCCATGTAGATGCTGCAGATCTCCTATAGAAAATAGGATATGTGTGCATGTGTGCACAACACGCTCAAGGAACATGGTGAAATGGCTTGCACTTCACACCCAACAGTCCTCCACCTTCCTGCTGAACGCAAAACAATTTTTTCCTCACCTAGGCTATGCTTTCTCAATTTAATGTCCTTGTCCTGGTTTGAAGATCCGCTGTGCAAATGAGCTCTGTGACTACAAACAGTACAATAACCATGGAGCTTGGAGTAACCTTAGGGCCCTGGTTTTGAGAGGGAGGGACTCATGGGGAAACCACAGGCTCTGGGTGCCAGCATGTGCCTTGCAAAATCAGAGCCTGAAAGAAGAGTGCCACAGGGAACCAGCAGGTCCCTCCTACACTACCAGAAAGCTCTTGATAGTCTTACCCTGATTTCCACACTACATTCACTCACTGAGGATGCTCTAACCACTCTGTTGGTATGATAAAAATTTTGGGCCACCAAAGTTAAGCTCAGCATCAGAGAGACATGACTGCAGTTGTTGTAGGAGGGAATAGAAGACCACAGATTTTTCACAGATTTTTCATATCTAAAGCACCAGAAAGGAGTAACAGTTCAAGGATACAAATATTTACCGCCATCATGAGCTATATATCTGTTTACCCTGCCTGAAAGACCAGCTCTTTCATTCACCCAAAAAAGCCTAGAAACTTTAAGAAGAAAAACAAGGCTATTTTGCTATTCTAAAGGCAGTAAGGTTCTGCTACTGATGGGTCATAAAATACTTCCACTTTTCCTCTGTTTCCAAATGCTTGCTTTAAACTACTTCTTTTTGGAAGTTTGGAGTTACTAAACTAAATACTGCAAATGGAGAGGCTGCAGCCTATGCAGAATAAATGATTTAAGAACTGGGCTTGGCTGATTTATTTTTTCCTCTGTATTGGAGATAAAAAGAAGGAACACATTCTAGTAATCCCTACTCATTTTCACAGCTATTCTTGCACCTGTAACTCAAATAATGAAGCCATTTGTTATTTATATTGCACTTTCCCCTCCATTCTAGATTTCTAACGATCTGACCCTGCTTTATGGCCCTGACAAAGCCTGAAACCGGTGTGGACTTCCAATAATTGAGCGATATAAGGAAAAATCTTTAACTGGAATGAAGCAGATGTTAGCTTCATGCAGTTCCCTAACTTGATTATTCTTTGGACACGTTAGACAAGCATTAGTGATTGATAATGATGCTAATTAACCCCTTTCCTTTCCAAAACAGTAAACCAACGCCAGCAGGATTCTGCAAACAACACACACAAAGTGTATAGCAGTATCTGTTCAAAGTGGATCAGGGACACAACTTCATTGCCTGGTGCTTGACAAAAACCTTATCCTGCTGACACCTTGCTGGCTGCAAATCCTCTCTAGGAGTTAACAGCTCCAGCTGCTTGCAGGGCAGGGAGCAGAGACATAGCTCTCTCATGCAGAAAAGGTGCACGGGACAAAATCGAAGGCAGTATTTATTTTTTTATACTCCCAACCTTTCACGTTTGATTACGGACCCAGTTTAAATCACTGTGCCCTCACTAGCTGGGATGGACTTCACGCTGATCCCTGGCAGAAAGGCACTAGTGATTTTAGCTACACTTTCCTAACATGAGGCTCTGGGAATCTGGTCTGGGCAGAGATATTCATGTACCAAGGAGGGAAAGGGAAGTGCACATGATGGAGTTTAAACAGGAGGTAGAAGATGAGTAAACAAACAAGGAGCTGATCTGATTATGCAGTCGAATTTATCATGGACAATAAAGAAATTGCCTTTAAATGTAAGGGTTTGGATAAATGAATACTCCTAGCAAGTGAATAAAATGTATTCAATTAACTAAAAACCTTGTGCACTTCTGAACTGAAGTGGAATCGACTGTAATTGATTTATTTGAAACCAGAGGTTAAGGACTGAATTAGCTAAGTACAACTGGGTATTTCAAGCCACTGACTTCTCAAATGTCAAATCTCTTCTATTTTAAATATTATTTCAGCTGCGGGGCATTGCTGTCCTGATGGCTGTTCCACCAGTTAAATCTCAAATTATATTAATATTTGATTTTTGGAGGGTGGGGTAAAATACAAAGTACAAAGAGGAGGGCTGTCCTTGTTCACGGTGAAAGAGCACCAAGCTGTATTTTGGTTCACATGTAGGAATTAGCTCAGCGTGGCAGCAACGCTCTAACATTCAGCCACCACTCACCCTCGCTCCAACCGATCTGGGGGAGGGAAAAATAACAACGGATTTTCGTTTAGTGTATGAAAGCATGACCTAGAATTTCACTGCTGCACCTCAATCACAACCTTAAAAATGCATCCAAAGAATGCTGAAGTAATTAGCACGTTTTAGTAACTGCACACTGGTCACAGCAGAAGAGCCTGAACCGAACCTAGTCTGATTTCCATTATCGCCTGTAAAATCCTTCCTTAGAAATAACAGTAATAAAGAAATCTATGCAAGGTCATTTCATTTCTGTTTTTTGGTGGCTTGCTAATCCAGCAGCAGGATACCTAAAATGCGCTCTCCTACCATGAAGTAGCTAATTATATGTTTAAAACATTATTTATTATGACCTTATAATGTTTTAGCATAAGACTGCTTTATACATTGACCAGTATAAAACGATTATATTGGGTACAGGTTTCAAAAAGTAACAAGCATCTGTAAATCCAGATATGAATGAATGGTATTTAATAAGATTGTTTTCGTTTAAAAATGAGTATTTATGTGTTGCTGTAGAAAGAGCAGCAATGTATTGCTGTTTATGAATGCTATTGTGCCTGAGGTTAGGATCCCACACACAATCTGAGATGCAGCCAAGAAAAACAGCCCTGATAGACAATGCTTCACTTCACCTGCTACAATACTGTGCATTTCATTTATGTCAAGAATATGTACAGTTAGGGTTCATTCACCTCATTATTTTGTTACATCTACTTTACGGTTAACCAGTCTCTCTTGGAAATAATAAATAACTGTTTTTAAAACAATTGCAGCTTTGCATTCAAAAGATCCACTTTCAATTTATAGAAAAAAAATATCCACCATTTTTATAAACTAGCTGGCTCTCGAAAATAGAATTTAGACTCCACCAACTCTCTTTCTGCTTGGCAAGATTGATTTTACACTGCCTTCCATAAGTAGATTACCAAAGCAAAATGAAACATCTTGGGCTTTATCTAATGCTTTGCTTCACCAGCTCTACCAAACGTCAAAATATATGAGTAAATGTTAATTCTCTGTGCAGCTTTATTGTAAACACCTCCCTCCTAACCTCCTCAATTTCTGCCTAAGCGTAAAGGGGAAAAAAGGGAGAGTGAGTCAGGGAGGGAAGGAGAGAGAAAAAATCAGCCTCCACTACCAAAATACCATCAGCACTTAAAGGAGACCTTCTCTTTAAAATGCCTTTACATCCTAAACTGCATTAGGTCTCCCTTCCTATGATACAACATAATCCAGCCTGATCCTGACTTCACCTACCCCCCGGGCCAAAGAAAATAGACTCAAAATCTGAATTCTCACACGTTTTTATAGACCATCTTCAAGACATACACTCCATTTTTTTAAAGCAAACTTCCCTGTTTCACAACTGGTTTCCACAAGAAGAAACTCAAGATAAAAATTTCAGTCCCTTATAAACTGACACAGCCATCTCAAAATGTCAGTCTGTGCATTCCACTAAAACACGAACCATCAATCAGAAATAATCTGTCTCCTGCAAGATTTCACTAAAGTTCACAACCGTGAGATGATTTTGTTGGCATCAACTACGGAGCTTTTCTTTTTTCTTGAGGGGGAGGGAGCACCCAGCTCTGATTTATCAGTAGAAATTTTTTTCATAGCATTAATTTTCAGTATTTTCTCAGTAATGATTCTTTTTAAAATGTCCTTCTTGAGATGTGTTTTTTAATCTCTGCTCTCCGTTAGGACAACTACATGTACAAAATTTTATAGGCTTATAATTCTGTATGCTATATATAAACATAAATAAAAACCTAGAGGTCAACATAAATAAAATAAAACTTTTATTTTTTAAATAAAATTATGTTTTGGTTAAAGAAAAGATAGTGTGTCATTTTTGTTAGTAGTACAGACAATTTTTTATCCAAAAGAATACATTGTGCTTTATTGTGTCATTTGTCTGAATACAGACTCAGTGGAATATCTAAATGATACCCTGCTCTGAACTCCAAGTTGAAAGTAAGTTTTTATTATACTTGAGGGAAACAATGGGTTCAGCTGCTTATTGCAAGGAGCAATTGTCAAGGGAGAGTTAAACTCAATTACTGTAACCATACTGAATAAAAAATACTGCCAAGAACAAAAATACGCCTGGGTAAAGACAGCTACTGAATAAAAAAATCGACATAAAGCGTATCAAATATTTATTTATCTGGGCAACAAAGGACTATGATACATTGATAGGCATGGAAACTACGGCCAGCACAACTCAATACAACACAACTATAACTGCTTCCAATATGGCCAGTGGAAATACAGGATACCAGGTGGTCCCGAATGTTTGAAGTTCTTTGGGAAAAAAAAAAAAAAGAAAAATAAGGAGAAAAATAAAAACAAAAGAAAGGGAGAAAGAAAAAAAAAGAGGGGGAAAAAAAGGAAAGTAAAGCTAAATCTTGTTTTAAAAGACAATATTAATTTATTGCTCTGTTGGTGCTTTCGGGAGAAAGACAGTGGATGAAAATAACTTCTTTCATTTTCCACAACACAAAAGGGTTGTAAAACCACTAATATGTTTAAAAACCTTGCCAGGGTCCAACATCACTTTATTTTATCTTCAATGAGAAACTAAATGTCATACTAATTATATATAAAAATTAATGGTTTTTTTATTTGTTCAGCTGCTTCATTGTCGCTTTTAACATGCTACAACAGGGCTAAAAATGATGAATCCCAGAGAAAAACCCCCAAAAAACCTCTGATATCTAAATAAGTACCATGAACCACATGATGAACTAAGAGGGGAAGATTTAAAACCCACTAAACAAGAGGTAAACGAGATCACCAGATAAATAAAAAAAGGCTTAAAACAGACTCACCATATTTACAATTCCCATTAAATTACACATAAATAAATATATACATACATGAACACTGATTCCCTTATATAATAACCGTGAATCGTGTTGCAATAGAAAGTTCAAGTTGGTCGCTTTACCTTGGACAGGAAAAAGTTCTACAACTGAAGATATGACATGGAACCACTTGTGTTTTGTGTTCAAGTTTATTCACAATACTGATAAAATGTCATCAGTCCTCCTTGCCTTTTGTATGTCTGCTGTTGCTGTTGTACTTTTTCGCCTTTTTTTTTTTCATTTTTAGTATGGCTACAATCTTAACTGAAGTTTATGTAAGGGAAGGTGGTGATTCAGTCCGGTGAAGCTCATAGAATTTTTAAGTATTATTTATTTCTTTTTGTTTGTTTTTTTTTAATTTTTTAATATATTTTTAGAAAAAAAGTCCTTTTCTTTTTTGTTTTATTTTTTGTTGGTTTTTTTTCTCCTTTTGTTTTATTTAAAAAAAAGTTCACAAACTCAAGACAGAACTTTTTTTCTTTGCTGGCTCCGTCCCCCTGTTCTGTTCTCTTAGGCTCCAAACTGGGGTAAAACGATGGTGGCAGTGGGAAGAGGGGGGAAATTTAAGCGGAAGCAAATGGAAATGTGGATGCTGGGAAGGGGTGTGGAGAGAGGGCAGAGCAGTCCTACAGAGTCAGAGAACAGGACTGGCAGAAGGACGCTCATTCTGTTGCTGTAGCCTGGGGTGCTGGGTGCCGGGGAGAGGGAGGAGGGAGATGAATGGATCGATGGGCTGTGAGGGGGAAGGGAGAGGAGTGTGTGTGGGGGGGATCCTCACTTTCGGTGCTTCTCCTCTTTGTCGCCGCTTTTGGTGCTGTTGTCTGTGTGGCTGTTGGGGTTGTTGCTGAGGTACATTTTGTCCATGGCCTTGAGCGCCTCGGTGAGATAGTTCTGCAGGGCGGTGACAGCAGCACACACCGCCGGGCTCCCAAAGCCGTGTGAGATGAGGTTGAAGTGGGTCAGGCAGCTCTGGATGCCCGGCTCCAAAATGGGGTTGGGCCGCGAGTTCCCCAGGGGAGATCGGTCCTGAGCCAGCAGGTCGGTGAACTCTTTACAGATCTGTCTGTAGCACAAATGGAGCAGAGAGACAGAGGGAGGGAGGGAGGGAAGGGGAGAGAGAGGGAGAGAAATGAACCATCACTGGCAGCAGCAAAGCCCGTGCATTCTCCCTGCTAGATTGCACAAGCCCCTGGATCAAGGGAGCTCCTGCTCCTGAGCACACACACTCTCTTCTTTCTCCCTCTCCTCTCTATGCATACTTCCCCCTAATTCTCACACTTCCCTGGCACGCACAAACGTCTTCCCTTCACCTTGTGTGCACACACGACAGCGCACCACCCATCACACCCCAGCCCCATCCAACACACAGGCAGACAGCAGGAACATGGAGACACATGCCTCTTGCCACACCGCTCTCCATATCTCAGCCTCCAATGCTCTCCACAAACACACATCCCTGTCCAGCTGGGGTTTGGAGCACAAACACAGTTTAAAGTTCCTGAGCAGGCTGAATAGACAAGCTGTGATACCCAAAGTAGGCAAAGGGATTTATTAATATCTTAGAAGATTCCTTTTTTTTTTTTGGGGGGGGGGAGGGCGGGGAGGGGGAACCAGAGAGAGATATGGGCCTCTTCCTTCACAAGGCTAAAACACACACCTGTGTGTCAGGAAGAATGAGTGAGGGCAGAGCCGGCAATTGAGGAATTAAATTAGGGTATTCTGAAACATTTATATATGTGAATCTCTATCTCCAAATCCAAAGGGACCTTTCCACAGAGGGGAAGGCTGACGCTAACCAGTGCCTGGAAATTTCCTTCCAGGGAGGTGAGAAGAGAGGATACGAGGGCATGGTGCAGAAGATAGGTTATATCACCCACTCACCGCACAAATGGTTGGAGAAATAACACACCTTACAGCAAGAGAGCTCAGAGGCATGTTGAAACAGTTTGTATTCTAAAACCCACGTTAATGTCTTCCAGCCATAAAGCAGCTCCCATCTCCTGCTTGTGTCCTCTGGCACTGTGCCCTTTGGTGACACCTCCGTTGGTAATTAAGGGCTACTAAACAACCCTTTTAATTTCCAGCTAACATACCAAAATAATCATTTTCTTTTCACGCACCACCTGGAAGTCTAGGCAGCCCCACCAACGATAAACTCCGCTAGCATTTTAACTGCGTACAGATCGTCATTTAAAATATATTTTTAATATCCCTGTATTTGCTAAGTAACAGAGCTGCTTAGGCAGGAAGAACCATTTCCGATTTTAATGAACTGAAATCAGTTTAACATGCCAGTTTTATTTTACTGTCAATGGGAAGACTTCTCCTTCTACTTAAATTGATAAGCTAAGTGAATAGGCCCAGAAAATGTTTTGCTTTGAAGCATTACTGCTTTTTCTGTAACTAAATATCCACCGTCAATTTGCACATTCGCATTCAAGGTAATCTGCACAAACTGATTTGAAGCAAAGCAAGCTGGTCTGCAGAGTTCTCCCATACCAGGAGGGCCAACACACACCCTCACAACCTACAAAGCCATCAGCCACTGGTTATGCAGCAAACAAATATCTTCACAAATAAAAGCCCCAAACTCAAGTTTGTCCCCCTCCCTTATTTCTAAGCAACATAGCAGAAAGTTAAATGTCTTACTTTGTAGCTAGAAGCATGTTTTTTCTTGTGACTTGCTCGTTTGGATCGGAATGTTGTCGGTTGAGAAATTCAGCTACTGCTTTGGCAGGAAATTCTGTCTCACAAACGTACCCAAAATCTCTAGCTAGATGTACTGCTTCTCCTGAATAGGGAGGCATGGGTGGGGATGGAAAGAAACACAGCTCATCAGTATACATCGAACAGAAGCAAAAATCCATTTGAAAAAACTTAAAAAAACCACTACATTCTACTTGGGCTTTTCTTGTCAGAAGCTTGGACATTTTCTCTTTGAAAAAGTTAGGGCCAGAAATGCTAATTACATCTTATCTTGCAGTTTTCTTTGCTTCAGTTGAAGGTAATGCAAATATGTATTTTCATAACAATGCTACGAGTGAAATCTAACATGAGAATTTTTAAAAGTTCACATTGACTAGGAGATACTTTTAGACAGACACCTAGAATGTGCTTCCATTTACATCTCCATACCTACAGAGAGCCATTTATGTACATTTTATTCACAGCTATTTACTCTGAAAATGTGTTTGCCTCAGCCACATCTCTATATTCTTTTGCAATGCATCAATGATTAATATTGATCATAATTACTCCTAGAGCTCTTCTAAATAAAATGCATTAAACAGCTAAGTGTTTAAAATTTAACTTGATCGCATATAATTATATGTTCACCCCCAAACGATTAACCATGAGAATTGTAGGGTCATTCCACCGAGTCTGTCTGTTTTGTTGATTTTCAAATCTTTGGTTTTAATTTCCTGAACCAGTTGGTTTTTACTGCAGGGCTTCCTGCCATTAGCTCTAGCTCCGGAAGAACGCATGCGCCAATTAGAGCTTCAAAGCCTCAGTCCAGTGAGCTTGTTTCCATAAAATGGAGCGGATCATAAACAATAACAGTACTCCAGAAACTGCCTCATCGCTATGGGACTTGAAGCCCCAGCAATGTTTATGCTATCATCTGCCCAAAATTAGCCACCATCACTAAGTTATCTCAAGATCAGGCCTCTGGTTTTGTTTTTTTAAAAAATCATTCTTTTCAAAGCCATTGTACGTGAAAGCCAAACAGAACAATGGATTACCATAAAACCTTCTCCATATTCATTAACATCACAAATAATGTTAAGCATCTACCAAATCTAGACTTTTTACAAGTTTTCCCCCGTGATTTTTTTTTACCACAGCGTGTCAATGCAATTGCAAAGCCTTTTCAGAAACATGAAGGCGCGGTAATTTTCACGCAGTGTAAATATAGTTTGTTCACTAATCTTGATGTTTAAAAAAGATGACGCCTGGCATCCTCGCACAGCGCTTCTTTCCCCGTCTCTTTGAACATGAAACATTTCTCGCAGAGTGCGAAGCGACAACAAAACTAATTCCCTCCTACACAACCAAACTGAAGCTGAACCTGGACAGCTCAGGCTGAGTTTAAAAGCACTTTACAAACCGAACCAATCTAAAATGCAGCCCAACTCATAAGTAAGGGGAAAGGAGAGGGATCTGTCTGCAGGCCTCAGACATACTTTGTGTCAGCCTGAGTGACAGCCACCACTTCAAAACTAAATGACTGCAAACTCTGGAGCTTCCCATCTCCCCGTACAGACAGCACAGGACATCCCAAGGCATTAAAGCAAGTTGCACCTTTTCTGGCCAAAGCAGAGAAGAATGATACAGCCAAGGGAACATGTGTTCTTAAAATGAGAACCAAAAGGGAGTGGGGGCTGGCAGTGGTACAACTTTGAGGCTTTCAGGACACCATTAATTCATGGCTGAGGTCAAGGATTCCCAAATTAATTCAGGAAGTAATGGTCACGCATTTCTCAAATGCAGATGTCAGAAAAGTTAAATGATTTACTGCTATGTGGCTGCAGGCTGGGAGGGAGAACAAACTTAAAGTAGCTGCAGTTTCTGACATTTAAAATTGCTTGGTTGTCCACCTGCGGTAGAAGAACAGCAGTGAAGTATTAGAAGGTCTGCTGCCTGTAACTTCCAACTCAATACTCATGGGTCTGTCATGGGGCTAAGCCCACAATCCCCCTTCACAAGGATCCTTCCGTGCTGCTCCCAATGAGATCTGCTTACTGCACAGAGGGATTACTCATTTGAATGAGTGAGCAAGATGGGGCCCTGAAAACATCTAGCTCAGAAACTTAAAAGCAAATAAGTAATAGACCGCTTTGCTGAGTCTGCAGGACTCGCACAAACCCGTTTCAGGTTATAACAAAAAGCAAAGGCACACAATTAACCCGATCTTTTTTTAAGACACAGAAAATAGCACCACTCCAAATGCCAATGAGCAGCACCGACTCTGGGAAAGAAGAAAGAAAACCCGAATGACCCAACAGCAACTCTTCTCCCATTTGGCAAAAGCAACAGGCACATTTTCCAAACGAGCCCTCCCAGCTCTTGGAGTCACTTACCCTCCACGAGTGATGTGAGCAAGGTAACGTTAGCAGCTTTACGCCTCCCGGCTGGCAGGTTTAGTCCTATTTTGTCCAGTTTCTCCCTCAGAGATCTCCCTCCGTTTTTAGACTTTGCCCTGCTCCACACAGAAAGGTGTTGAGAAATGGGGTTTAGGAAAACACCTGCTCTTACTTTGGCTCCCACCCACACATGCCCCCAACACATCCCTTCCCAGGGAAGGGAATAAAGGGTTTAGACACAAGGGATGGGATACATGGCTGTGGGAGGCTCAAGACCAACTGTTGCTGAAACCTGAATCCCAGATATAGAGATGGTGCTTTGGATGTTTCCACATCTAGAGAACAGTGGCCCTCACTAAGGTCTAGGTCAGCCCCAGAGCTGATGCAAAGCTCTGAGGTGTCTCCCTGAGCTCCCAAGGTGCCATGGACACAGGAGGAACTTCTCCCCAGGCATGAAGGGAGGAGGCTGATTTGCAGGGCCGGCAGCCCCAGAGCATCACTGCCCTCACACCAAACTCTGCGTGGCCCATCTGTGGCTTCGCAGCAGAGCTGGGCTAAGCGGGACTGCGGAGATGGGAGCTGCCTTAATTAATCCTGGATGTTATTCCCTGCCCAGGCACTGCCTAATTGCCTGGGTGAGGCCACGGGGTGGGAGCCCATGGCAGGCAGCTCGCCACTAAGCCGGTCCTGGTGTGTTTGTGTGTGTGTTTGTGTGCTCGTGGGGGGTGTTCACGGCCACGAGAGGGGCAGGGACACGCAGGGGCCCCCACGGCGGGCTCCGCGGGCCGCGCAAGNCCCGCACGGCACAGCCCGGCATCCCGCCTCCCGCGTCCCTCCGCCCCTCACCTCCGGAGCACTCCGCCCAGCAGGGAGGCGTTGAGGCACTCGGGCGGCGACAGGCGTCTCTGCACTTCCGCCACCGTGACCTTGTACTTGGAGGTGGAGCTGAGCAGCGAGAGGCGGCCCGGCACCGAGCAGAAGACCTCGTTGGGGTTCACCACCCCGCCGAAGAGCGCGTCCTTGTTGATGGGGATGGAGGAGACGGCGTTGTTGTTAGACTTGGAGAGGGACACGGGGCCTGCAGGGAGGGAGGAGCAGGGAGGTGAGGGTGAGGAGCGGGCGGGGAGCCGGGGAGGGAGGGGAAGCACCCGGGCGAGCCGCTCTCTGCGGCCAGCCCCGGCTCCGCACCGCCCGCGGGGCAGCGGGCACGCAGCGGGGGCACCCCTCCCCTTGCTCGTCGGGAGGCGCAGGGACAGAGCCGGACGTCCCTCGACCCGCAGCGGGGAGATGGAAAAGACCCGCAGCGGCCCCTGCAGCCCCCGTCGGGCGCCGAGGCCGCCGGGTGCCGCACGTCGGTGCCGCCGTGCCGGGCGGGCAGCGCAGGATGTGTGGCAACCCCCGGGCCAGATTTAGACGTGGAAAACCCGTCACGCGACAGAGAGCCGGCACCCCAAAATAGAGCTTGGTCACTGCCCGGCGGCGGCCGGCGGGGAGGTGCCGGGCGGTGCCGCCGTTCGGTGCCTCGGGTCCCGGCCGCCTTCCCTTTCTCCTGTGCCTTAGCCCGCTCCGCTTGGCGGGCGCAGTCCAACCAAGCGGGGGGCTCTCTACGTTTTGGATAGATCACTTGTGACATTAATAGCTCTGGGAAGGCTAATAGATACAACAGGAGTTAAACGAACTCTTGAGATTACTAATAAAAGAGCCAATTATCATGTCGACTTGGAAAGAGCATCTCTTAAGATTTATCCCTTGCACATCTAATTTGACGTGACAAAGGCTTTACAGGCGGGGGGTGGAGGGGGGTTTGAAACTTCAGGTTCTCTGGCTGTACAGCGATTAGGGTTAGAGGGGAGAGTGCCTCTACTCAGCACCTCTCTCTCCTGTGGTGGCCTGGGTGCCCGAATTCCAGGCGGCAACGCAGCCATAGCACTCCTCAGAACAGGCAGGAGCTAGCTGCGCCTTCCACCCTGTCACTCTTACTCCAACAGCGTCTCTCTACACAGCATCCAAACACAAAACCTATCACTTTCCACCAAGAACCTGCTTTTCAAAATACCCTCTGCCACCTTTCCCAATCCTTCGGTTGTCCGAAGAACGAGGAGAAATTAAAATCGAATGAAAATTTTCAATAAACATTTCGCACGATTTGGGTACCAGCTTCCAAGCAATTCAATTCCAAGTGAAGCAAGCGCACAAAGCCAACGAAAACCAAACCACCCTACCCACCGACAGACATCAGTTTCCAGAAACTCGCCCCTTGTTCTCCACCAGTACACCTCATCACCGGCGTGATTTAAATAAGAAGACCCGAAGGAGGGGAAACAACGATTTCACTTTCACAGCTTCGTTTACCAACAACGATTCAAGCCCTCGATCAGCGAGATGCATGGGGCAAACAGGAAACCCAATTGTTCCCTAATGCACTAAAAGACCGGCTCGGATTTTCTAGATCATCTGCTAACATTTTTCCTCGTTAACAACAAGAATTAAAATAGCCGGCAAACGTGGCCATTTAAGAGGGCGGATTTCAACCCACATCCCCGCTTTTCTTTGCTTCCAACCTTTCGGCCAACAGTACATGCCAAAGGAAGGAGCCCGGGGCCGGGGGGCTGGAGGGGAGAGGGCGGAGGCCGGGTAAGTCCTCCCTGCGAGCAGTCCCCAGCCTGTGACGACATGTTTGGTATGCGCAAGGAAACAGCTTACCTTTCTTAATTACAGTTTGATCTGGGATGTTAATACCGGGGTCTTCTACGTGCTGCAACAAAAGGAACAAGTAGGGATGTCAGTGTACAAGCACAACAAAAGGCGGGGAGGGCCGAGGTGGGATGGGGTGACGGAGAAGTTTTGTGTTCCCCCCATTCCTGGGCACGGTGTGGGGAGGGAAACAACGGATCCCGCATGGATAGCGGTGGAGGGAGGAGAAGGGAGGAAGGAGATTTGGGGAAGGTTTCCTTTATCGAGAAGAATCCTGCATCCCTCCCAGCTCTTCCCCCGATCCCCGAGAAATATACAATAAATCACTCACACACCCCCGGGGCCCGAGTGGCCTTAAGCTTCTGAGGGCTCCCTCCTCCCGTCCCTTCCCTCCTGCCCGGGAAGCAGCCCCGGCCCGGCCCAGCCCTTCCCCGCCGCTGCGCCCGCGCCCGCGGGAGGGAAAGCACAAAGGAGCGCGGAGCGGCGCGGGGCCGGGGGGGCCCACGCACCCGCGCGGCCCCGGGCTCCCCCACTATTGTCCCCTCGCAGGTTCCGCGGCCGCGGCTACAGCTGGGGTTCGCGCGGCGGAGTCACGACGTGATTAGAAAGTCAAATGAAATCATGTTTTCTAATTCCAAAAACTGACAGGCAATATAATGTCTGGCTGTGTTTACAAATTAACACCAGTGCTGCTGAGATAGAAGATTTCGCAATCGTTACAAAACCCAGGCATTACCATTTAAAAAACTATTACTTCCTTCTCTAGTCTTTGTCCAACAATAATACTGATTCTAACATTTTCCATTCTGTCTTGGATTTATGCTCCTGTTAATTGTGCCTGATCTCAATGATTCCGGGTGGATGGTACTAAGTTGCTTTATTACAGGTTTTATTATACTCAATGCTCTCATTTGTAACTTGCCTAAAGTGCTTCTGGATTTAAGTATAATTAAATTGAGAAATGTTCAGAAATGACTACTGCTGCAGTTCTTGTGTTTTAACTATATGGGGAAATATGATCCCTTTATGCATGCACCCTAAACCCATAAAGTAAATGTAGTGTGGCATAATACTTTTATTTGTGTTATTTCTACACATATTCCGTACAGGGAGGACTGTTAAGTTTAAAATCCCACAGAGATATTTATGATTAAATAATTTTCACCATCTACTTGACTTTCTAAAATATTTAGCAGTCGTTTCTATTAAAGGTTAACTGTTGCAGCAACGGAAAAATTCAAAAATTATCCTCCCAACTCAGATTTCTGTAAAGGATTTTTTTTTTTAACCAGATAAAATACACCTAAATTATGCACCCTCTTATTTTATATTGTCCTTCATGAAGCCTGCTGATTCAGTCTTACAGAAAAAAAAAATGGCTAGACTGCTCAAGGATTTAAACCAGATGGCATTTGGTTTTCACAAAGTATAGCAATGCTATTAATTCATTGATCTGCAGAGGTGGCTTCGTGAACCAGCCCACTGCCGTGGAGCACAACTGAGGAGAGGGAGAATTCAAGGGAACATTTTAGGTCATGTTTTCCTACAGCAATCAGGGGCTTGCAGTCAACAAATTAGTTTATTCTTAGGATTGCCTCCATGTTATTTTATATCAAGTTTAAAAGAGTCGACCTGCTTTTAACGGATCCAAATTGCTTACTAAATCCTCCACTTTGGAAAACGTATGCGTTTATTGCAAAACTGCTAAACACAACCAGCAATTTTCTGTGGCTAATTTAGCCAGATGAGGGCTGTAATAAATTCACTATTTTCTCTGAGTATAATTTACAAAAGATTTCAAAATGACCCCCAAAAATAGGTAAGTTCATCTGAACATTATCCTTGCAACACGAAACTGTACTCATTAAACTGTCAGCGAATATATTGTTGTAATATTTGATCCTGTAATTTGGGATGGCATTTCAGCAAAAATCACATCCAGATACCACAGTTCCCTCCTCCTCTTTCCTCCTGCAAGTCGAGCAGCTTCAGTCCCTCAGCATGAGCTCTGTGGGCTTTAATAAATTTATTGCCATGTTCTAATTCCATTTTCAGGGAGAAACCCAGAAAGATGAACTTTGATCATGACCTATCATGTTGCATAAGGCCACTTTCCTAACTGAACAATAGCTCTGGCTTGCTTTGTAAGTAACCTGTGCACTAATGTCATGCTTAATTAGAAATCATTTTTAAAGTCTGTACCCATCGATAATAGAATTAGGTCCCCCAAATAATGCATCCTCCAATAGGCTCCCAACATTTGATTTAATATAGGGTGTAGCAGGTCTGACTCGAATTCGATAACCTATAGGTAATGATTTATGAGGTCATCCCCTTGCACTGCTACTAAAAGAAGGCGGCAGCATTTTACTATACCTCTTCCCTGATTTGTCAATTAATTCCTTTAGAGAAGAGGATCTGCCCATACCCTCCTATAACTTTGGATGTGGTTATTCCATATGCCAGTCCTGTAATCATGGGAAACCAATTTTTCGTTCTTAGGCCACTTTCACCACTTCCCCCCCACTCCCCCTTTACATTTGTGAGATCTCGTTAAATGTCCTCACAGGCATTTCAGACTCGTGTCTTTCCCAAGATAGTAAGAAATCCCCAAATACACGGCCCTGTGGTGATATTATATATTCTTCCAATCGTAACAGCTTATTGTCATTGAGAAGGAAAGATATTGTTAACGATGACAGTAATTTGATTTATTTATATTTTAGTGGGCAAGTTAGCGGGGAGACGTCGCACAGGGACGAGCTGCTAGAACCTTTTGTTCTAGGTGGGGGCTTCACTTTTCCCTGGGGGGCAGGGGGAAGTTCTCTCAGTTCTCTCCTTCCCTTCCTCATTTTCTTTTTTTTTTTTGG
>VWZP01004041.1:515964-603652 GCA_013396995.1 Dicaeum eximium | reverse complement strand
GCTCCCCCAGGGTGCCGCGCCCGGGGGCCCCCCAGCCGCGAGAAGAGGGCAGCTCGGTCCGCCAGGGTGCCCGCCCGCGGCCGGGGTGGGGCGGGCGAGACCCCCAGGCTTCACCTTCCTCCGGGGGGCCGGTGGAAGATTACCTCGGGGGCAAGTTGTCAAGGACTACATGGTCGTAGTAGTAGTAGTAATAATAATAATAATAATAATAATAATAATAATAATAATAATAATGAAAACAACATCAGTAGCCCAGAAGGGCAAAGCACCGGGATGGCTGGACTAGCCCAGAGGGGTGACGGAAGCACTGCAAATTGCCTGGGGAGTTCAGGGAGAAACAAAGACGTCTCCCCCAGTGCAGACAGCCTTTCCAGCCCCTGGTACGGGGGCCAAGAGGGGGCGGGCGGCAGCGCACCAGGCTGGCCGGGGTCTGTCCCGCAGGGCTGCGCGGGAGCGGCGTGGGGTGAGGGATGCTGCGTTCCCCCGGGGGAAGCTGGCCTGCGACAGCCTGTGGCCCTTGGGCCTCTCCGCGTCCGTACCCCTTGTCCCCGCCCACGTTTTGTTGGTTTTTTTTTTTTTTTTTCCCCTCGAGGATTCAAGCCGAAGCGCCCTGGAAGCTCGCCAGTGTGTCGCGCAGCCCTGATTTCACACCCCGAAAGAGTGAGGAAGCACGGACTCGGCCTCATTTCTAGGGGCAGGGCACTGGGGCCGTGGGGAGAAGCAGTACTCCAGCTACAGGATTTTGGGGAGGGATGCAACCAATTTCCACTTCTCAGTTGCACAGCAAGCCCTTCCACATTTCAGAGACAGGTGAACGGGGCATCATGTCCCAGGCATGGGACAGTTTGAGGCTTCCTGGATGTCGGGGTGCATTGTCACCCACCAGCGAGGCTGTGTTTGTGGGTCCTGGCTGACCCCAGTCTCCATTAGAAGGTGGGGGATCACACCCACTCGCCACACCTTGGCGAGGGCTTGGATACAAGGACCTCGCAGACCAGGAGTTCCTGCCCTGTCTCCAGGCAGGTGGGAAGAGGGAAGCCAGAGCTGGCACCCGCAGCCGTTGGATCCCGGGGGAGCGCCGGGGCCGCGGGCAGTCGAAAGGTCGGCTCCTGAGGGGCTTCGCTTCTCATCCACCGCCCCAGGGAGCCGGGATCGGCGGGGACGGGGCACCCTCGGCGGGGACCGGCAGCTCCTGCGCGCCGGCGGGGCGGGGCGGGGCGCGCTCAATGGGCCGTGCGAGGCGCGCTTCGCAGCGCCGCTCCCAGCGCCGGCCCGCGGTGTACAGTTAGCGTCAAATTACAGCAATTAACCGGGCACCGGAATTTAATTACACAGCTCTGCCCCTTTCCCACCCCCCTCGGTCCCGGGGAGCCTCCTGCTCGGGGACGACGCGGAGCAAAGACGGCCCCGTGCAAAACGGGAAAGGGATGGGGAAGATGCGCAGAGATTTCGTGGCTCCGGAACCCTGCCGCCGCTTGCTGCTCGCCCTGCCCCCTCGAGCCCTCTCCAGGGGTCGGCAATTTTGGCCCCGTAACGATTATTTAAAACGCCAGCTTTTATTACTATTTTGCGGAGAGGCGTGGGAAATTAATTCGATTTTAAGTTGGCCTTCTGCGAAACGTTCCCAGTAAACTTGCGTGCCACACTTCTCCCGGTAGGATCTTTCCCTTCTGCCCAACTCCAGCGCTCCCCACATAGGGTTAAATCTCCGGGCTCGGAATCCGGCTCTGCCCCGCGGCACTTGGCAGCGAGGCGGCCCGAACACAGCTGGACTTTCGGGGCTATGGCCAGCCCTGGCTCGCATCGGCTCATCCGTGCTCTTTTTTTTAGCCTAGAGGAAGAGGGCATGGGCTGGGCGCGCAGCAGAGCCCGGGGTTGTGGGGCGGTCCTTTTCCCCTCCCTGGGGCATTTGGTGACCGCACGTCGGGGGTAAATTCGACTTCCCTGACCCGGGCGTTTAGAGGACGCCTTTCCCTCGCAGCCTTGAGGGCACACTCGGCCCATGTAGGGCACTGAAATCGCCGCACCCTGAGCTACTGTCATCCCTGAAGTGCCAGCTCAGTCTCGCCCCGCCGCCTGCCTCCTCCCTGCGCAAAGGGAAGCTGAGGCTGAGGCACCTTCTCTCCTCAGACAAAACTGTCTTCCAGTGCAAAGACACGTCCTCGCTCCTCTGTGTCACACGTCTGGTTCACAGCTCGGCAGTGATTTTGGCAGGTGGCTCCGAGGGAGTCACCGCGGAGCTCTGTGCCCCCTGAACTATTTCCGATGGACGCGCCGGGTCCCTCCCCGTGTGTCACAGCGCGGGTGGCACACGGGGCAAGCCCTACCCGCTTCCCTTTCCCTCCACCGGCAGCTTTCCTACTGCTGAACCCCGTCACGGATCTCTTCCCAACGAGAAAGTAAGGAAGAGATGTTCTTGGAGGTCATTCACCTTCCCGGCGTCGAGGTTCCCCAGCCGGTCTGAGTTACTCAGCTCATCCCTGAGTGTCCCCACCAGCCCGGCTCCCAGATGCCGGACGGGTCTTTCCTACTCCCTCCTGCCTGTTCTGCCGGCCCCCAGGGCGAGCCACAAGAACTTTTAGATAAATCCGTCTCCTGATTCTCTGCGGGGAGTTTAGGCTTGGTTATTCTTCTCACTTTTGTTTTCTAGTTCTCCCTGCCCCAGTGCCGCCCGGCTCGGGAGAAGCTCAACGCGGCTGATTTCCGCCGGCTAACTGATTTTTTTTTTTTCTTTTTTCTTTTTCTAAAGTACTTTTTGGCAGTGACCGGCCTGCGCCCCTGGGACCACTTGAAGTTCGGGCGGCCCCAGGGCCGGCAGAGGCGGCCGTCCGGGACAGAGAGACAGACAGAGAGCCCGCGGGGGACGCGCGGCTGCGGCCGGCAGCGCGGTGGGCTCGCTCCCCGCCGGGGTCGGGAGAAGCGCCTCCCGCCCCGTCCTCTGCCCAGGCTGAACTCCCGGCGTCGGTATGTTCGGAGGGAGGAAGGAGAGGTTCAGGTTGGTGTGGGTCCACCTCGGCTTTATGAGGCTGGGGGGAAGCGCCATGGCCGCTGTCCCCGGGATGAGGGTTGCCTTCACTGTGGGTATGGAGTGTCTTCCCGGCTCTCCTTATAGCAGAGAGGGGAGCAGAAAGAGGCAGAAATGGGCAGGACATAGAAACACCCCAAACACCGCAAACCCAAAAAAAAACAAAGACAAAAAAGGAGAGGGGGAAAAAAAAAAGAATACAGATACTCCCCGCCCTTTTTCGCTCGCACTTTGCGATCCAACACGATTCAATTACTTTTGGGAGGCCGGTGCCGGAGAAGGGGAGGTGCTGTGTCTCGGATGTTAGCGGAGAGATTTTTCCTCTGTTGATTTGGGGGTTTGTGTCTTGTTTTTATGCCCTGCTGTGAGGGAGACGGGTCCCCGAGCAGAGCAGTCTCAACCCTGTGGCCAGTGGGTCCGGGAGAGCCCTTCCGATGTGCGACTTGGGATGTTGCAAAGGAGAAAAAAGAAAGGATAAGAGAAGAAATCCGTATGCGCCCACCTGTGACCGTCTTGTCCACTGTGCTGTCTCCCAGCTATTCAGTCTAGCAGAGTTTGTGTTTTTTCCAAGCCCGTTTTCCACAGGAGAGAAGCTCACCGAGTGCAACAGGTCGCTTCAGCTGCTCCCGGAACCTCACGAAAACAAGTCCTCCCCTCTGTCCTTCCTCCTCCGGCTCCCCGCGTCGCGACTTTGCTCTAGGATACGCTTTGAAGGGGGATGCGGGACGTCCCGCTCGGACAGGACGCGGAGCCGTCGCCCCTGCGCAGCCTCTGCAGAGGAGCAGGAGGAGAAGGATGAGGATGCTGTGTCCCTGAGTTACGGCACTGTGGTACCTTTCCGCGCGTCTCTGCCATTCCCCCTCACACCCCACACCCCCTTCTGAGACCCCCCTTTGCCCCCGGCCCGGTGTGTGAGTCCCCAGAGTGTTGCCAGGAG
Source organism: Dicaeum eximium (assembly GCA_013396995.1). NCBI lineage: Eukaryota > Metazoa > Chordata > Aves > Passeriformes > Dicaeidae > Dicaeum > Dicaeum eximium. Next base: position 599,690 of record VWZP01004041.1, on the reverse strand, counting down.
GCTGATCAGTTTGGAAATCAGCAAATAAATACTTATAAATTCATACAAATAGCAACTTTTTGTCAATGCCAAATGACGGCGTGGGAGAGGTGTTTGAGTGCAATTTTTTGGAAGCGAAATGAAAACTTTTTTTGGAGGGGGGAGAAAAAGCGAAGTTTTTTCCAAGGAGCACGTGGGTCTCACCTGCTCCTTTAATATTTATTTGCTAAACTAACTACACTAAACCAACTAAACAAGCAAAACCGGCAAGTAATCAGGAGTTAATACTGAGCACACACCGCGGTGCCAATGCAATCCAGCTACCGACGACTGGCTGGTGTTTGCATGAGCACCCACATGGTACAAATTCCCATGCTCTAGACCTCGTAGGGAAAGGTAACCGGTGCATTCTGCTTCACCAGGTACCTTCCTCAACCTAGGCCCTTACGGGCTAGCTACTGTCATTGTCATGTCCAGAAAACGAGCTCCTAAAAAGATTATCCCTATGAGTGAAGCATCGGTGGGGAAAAACTCTGTGCTTCATTTTTTTTCGTATTCCCCAGGGAATAGTTGTATGGTCTCAAGTACAAATGTGGTGAGGTTTTGGTTTTGGTTTGGGTTTTTGTTTTTTTTTTGTTTTTTTTTGTTTTTTTTTTCCCTCGCAAAGCACAATAAATTCATGCTAGAGATGCCAAGCACTTTTGTCTTTAGGAAAGTAAATCTATCTACTATATGCATGTCAAGATCTGATTATTTGTTCACTCCAACTTGGATGCTTTCTTCTGTTGTACATTTCATTTTTTAAACAGACAAAACCCACCCAGTTTTAAGATAAAAAATTGCATTTGCAGCCTGGGTATAAAATTTGAGTATTTTCTGGGCAATTCTGGCTGCTCACGTGTCCTTCAAAAAGCTTTTGCATTTGAAACACAGGCAACTATTTTGCCAACAACCTCATAGCTGCAGTAGATTGCAGTTTTATGATCATGCCACCCCAAAATAATTACGAATAAGTTCTATTTTACATTTATTTTCAACTTTTCATCAGTAACATTGTCAGATGAAATCCAGAAAAGGATCTGCTGCCTAAGGTCCTTAAACACGTCGTGTTTGGTGAAAGGGTTATTGCTAATTATAAATGTTCTAGGAAGGGCTGCTTTTCTCTAGGCAAAGCTCCACTGCCTTTGCTACCCCCTTGCCCTAAAATCCACTGATGCAACTGCACATATCCTGAGTACAAAACACAGTTACGCTCCAACATTAAGTCTCCACATGGGGAGTTTTGCTTGGATTAAGATTTCGAAACTGAGCCCATAATAAGATATGCCATAAAACCTCAAACAACCCTCCTCCCCCAGGGATATTTATCTTACACATTTAATTGCCCAGTAAAATAAATTCTGTATGTGTACACTTATATGGGAAGGATTTTCATCTGGTAATTTCAGTGTATCTTCTGATCTGTAGCAGCTTAGAATGACATCCTTGAAAACTGTGGAGAAGCAGAAACTGTGCCCTGCTAAATAATGCCTATTCAGCTGCTAAATATTTACACATAGGCAGGAATGAGCTTTCCTTGTAATGCTATCTCTTAACTCTATATTAGCATTCAAGAAGAAAAACAAATGCAAGTCATTTAAGCACAGGCCAAATCCCTGTTTCTGCTAAAGCAAATAACAGAGCTCCACTGGCTTGCATGGAGCAGAATGGGGCTCCTTCATGTTACCTCCATGTCATATTAACACTGTCGTTTTTGTAATGACTTCCCTCTTACAGCACTCACTGCTGTGTAATAAGCTTCAACAAACCCTTGAGAAGTGCAGTGTTATTAGTTTATCTGCTTTACAGATAAGTAAACTGATGCAAGGGGAAGATAAGGAATTTCCCCAAGGTCTTGCAGCTGGTTTGCTTGAGACCAAGGGAAGGAAAGGAAACCAAGAACAGGGACAGAAGTAACCACTAGAACATGTCCCATAGCCAGGAAAGAGATATTAAGAGGAGAAGCAGGCAATTGGAAACTCCATAAAACAGGCCATTTCCAATCTGATGCCCCACTGTACTCTTTTGTGGCTAAGCTTGGGCACTCGTGTTTGAAACTCTCAGCTTCTCCAATGATACTTTGGTATTGCATCCATCCTGGCATGACATGATATAATGGAAGTGGAATTTCATTTCAGTGCATTGAATAAAACACCCTAATAAGACATGTTTAGAAAACAAAGCCTGGTGTTACCCACAGCAGAGTTTTAATAAAATCTGCTTTGATATTTCTATGCTAACATTGGAACTGCTGTCTGCAAGGCATATATTTTAAAGTGTCAAATAATTACAATAAGACATATTACTGGAAAATGACTGTTGGAGGCTCTGACGTCCTAACCAAAATTAATCTGCACAAAAAAAAAAATCTCTTAAACGATTTAAGCAAGAAACTTCCAAAGCTCTAGTCTTTAATCTAGCCCAGCTTGTATGCAGCTGCAATACATTTAGCCTTTAACATTAGCTCTAGCCATTGTCCTAGGACATGTCTACACCCCACGATACTTTATGGTACTAAAAGAATTGCTGTGTGGCTACAGCAACTTGTCACTAAGATATACCACTCAGCGGAGAGCAAGACAAAACAAAACCAGTGAACAACATGGCTTTTTTTCCATGGCAGTTTATGCTATGGGGATAGTTGGCTTGGCTCAGTCGGGTTTATGTGGTGTTCTATACCAAAATGTCCTGCCTGGCTGAAAGTTATGGAGTAAAACTTCTGGAGATGAGTGAAAGATCAGGCTGTACACTGGATAATCCGGTGTAATTGCTCCGTACAGCCATTGAAGGAATACCAACCCGCTATATGTACAATCTAATTGCAGTCAGGGGCTGGTGAAACAGCTCTTGCGCCAGCCTCCTCCCTCTGTCAAAGGGAAGCGAGGGCGCGGTTGGAGGCTGTGGCTGACGAGCACCCACATCACAGCTGCCCTGGGGATTTTCTCCTTGGTGTCCATCCCAGCAGGGGCAGGCACCACCACGCCAGGTTCAGCTCACGGGGACAAACTGACCAGACAGAGGTTTAGACCATCATCTTCACACCCAGGAACACAAACACTTGGACACTGGACAAACAAACTTTTTATTCTCCAAACCGTGGTATTACCATACTGATACAATGGCACTTTTCCAAATTCATCTGGGAAGTTTGTCCAGAACAAATCTGAGGCGGTGCTTGCAAGTGCCGTGCAAGAAGGACAAAGAGGTGCACCAGCCTCACACCTCCCACCCTCTGATGGGGGAATCAGCCCCCCCACACTGCTGGACACATCCCACCTCTCCTCAGGACTCCCCTGGGAGAGGCACAGAGTTATGAGCAGCCAGCAGCCACCCAGCCTGTTTACCCCGCGCAGGTGTGAGCGATTGCGAAGCCCCGGTGCGTTTGCAAGTGAAATCAGCCTTGAGCTGATGAGCTGCTCCCTTAACGCTGCTCTCTCCGGAGCGGGAGTGGAGCCCTCCGACCGCACAGCCTGAGGACCCTGCCTGAGATAAGCGATAAAGGGAAAAGGCTTGAGCTTGGGTTTCTTTTCCTAAGACTTTGGCGCCCCTGTGTGTCTTCTTTTTGGGAAATTCAGCTGAAGAGCAACCCCAGCTTTACTTCCTTTAACTGAGCACCAGAAAGACTCCCAGCGAAACAAGGAGAGCTCTGCCAGGACAGCCTGGATAATGCTACCCAGTGGCCTGACTCCAATTTGAGCTGTGCCATTTCCACTCTTTACCTCTCCTCCTTTAGATGCTGGAGGACTGCTAGAATTACCTTCTTTGGCAACTTTATCCAAAGTGACTAATATCCTTAGAACACCACTTCATGGAGTCAAGACATTTATCATTAGCTTTTCTACATCCCTTTATCTTCCAGTATGGCTGAGGTCCAGACTGGGAAGAGCCCTAGAGACAACAGGTTAAAAAAGATGCATTTGATGTAGATTAAGCTATCAAACTGCCAGCTTTACAAACTAGATGGGCAATACATGCGAAATACTTGTCTTTATCTCTGCATCGGGGTTGCACTACAATCAATTTTTCTTCAAAGGTGAAAGCAGAGGTAGAGGAGATTTGACACAAAAATTTAGCAAAATCCTAAAATGAACTGTAAATATTTTTTTTCTGTGAGGTAGTTGGTATAGTTGGTATTATTTATTCATTCCACATCTTCAAAATAACTGTGACACGGAGGAATGAAGTGAGTCGCCTAAGGGTACAGGGATGTGGCAAGCAGCTGGACATATAGGAAGGAAATCCAGCCAGCCGAGTTCTGGCAAGATTTACTCTGTTGGAGGTCCTGGTACAAATGGGCTCTGCAGAAATGAGTCTCATAAGTCTTTGTCCCCTTTCCTGCCTTCCAGCTGTCAGTCCTTATTTCAAAACAAGTAAGAGATGGGCATGTCTGAGGGGTGTGGTGTTTATTTGGGGCTATTTAGAAAACATACAAACACGTACTCTGCAAAGTGTCACTGGAAAAAATATGGCATGCAAACACAGGCAGGCTATCACTTGCCCCAGAGTCATCAGCACCTGCTTCTCACTCAACCTCCTAACCTGGAAAAGGCCTTCCTTTCCTGACACCCGATCCTGCCTTTAGACAGATGGCCCCAGCTGTAGGCAATGTAGATGCAGCCTACCCTGCTATATTTATGGGCGGGTGGTTACCCTGCCTTCATTTCCCACCTGGAACGCTTATCACTCCTTTCACCAGCTCTTCCACTGTAGCCTTCCTTGTCAGAGGTGAATCTGCTCCCTAAGGCAACCAGGGGAAAATATCCCAAAAGACTTCTCCCACCTACTTCTTCCCCTGATTTCTTTTTTTAATTTTACCTTTCCTCCGTGCAGTATCAAGTTGCCACACCAAAGATTTTTGTAATGCACACTGCTGAATTCAGGTAACCAGCCTAAAAATAACCCTGAAGAAAAAATTAAGGCATTGCTTAATTCAGGGGACTTGTCCTGTGTTAGGACTTAGGTCATCTACCTAGATGCCTGTTCCTCTGCTGGATATTGGCATGCCTTAACCCCTGTCTGGTCTTGCATGCTGTGAGCTGTATTTCAAAACCTACGGACAAGCCAAGGACTTAATCTTCTTTTAGACCCATTAAGGAACCGGAGCTTTGCTAACAGTCTAGTCCTTATGTGGAACCTTCCCAAGAGGGGTGATAGTCTTTTGCCTGCCTCAGTTTTCTGCTCTTCCCTCACAGAGAAAAAGAGGGGCTTCTTTATTTTGCAAGGCTGGTGGCATTGGTCACAAAAGCAACTGGGTGAGTGTGAGGTCAAACTCATCCTGGGATCATATGAAATTGATTTCCAGTGCAGGAAAAGAGTTCCTATGTTTTTCCCCTATGACAGGGCCCATTGACTAAATAGGGGATATATCCCACGTGTGAGGGAGCACAGCACAAACACTGCTCCTAAGGGCTCTAAGCCCCAAGTGCCTGCACTAATGGGCAACAACTAATGTGCTGGTTTGACCAGGTTTACAGGCTGTTGATTGTGCATAAGAATTTAGAGCACGAACAAAAAATTTTCCCATAAATGGTCTGGCTGTATTTTAAACATTTTAACATTTTGTATTTTAATTTTAAACTAAATTAGCCCCACAGTGAATGGCCTCCTCTACTGTATTACAGCATTACTGAGCCTTCACTGGGGACTGAAAGGGATTCATGTGGCTGGTTAAGAGCAACGTTATTAAGATGATTATTGGGGGCTGGACCAGCCCCAATAGGAATGCAATTACTCAGGACCTTTGAGCTACAATTATGTGTGACAGAAGAAACCTAAGTATGATGACAGGAAGTATTTGGGCCTTTATGGCTAAGTAACTGACAAGCAGACAGGGCTTAGGGCTCTGGGTTGTGGTGAAGCTTGCTGTACTGGTTGAAGACGTTTCCATCTCCAGCCACTCACTCCAATAAAAGAGCTGGCAGAAGGGAATTGGTTCCTCAGCCTCAGTTGCTCTTGGTAGAAGCTCAGCACCTCAGGCTGTGGTTTCACACCACGGAGAGTTCAATGACAATAGCAGCCTTAAGGGATTCACACCCTCTTCCTCAGACTCTTGTCAACTTTTCCCGGACCTGCTGGACTGATTCAGTTTGTTACAGGAAGAAAAAAGAAAGAGGGAAGAATTACTGTTCCCTCCAAATACAAGCAGACCAAGGCCTGAAACCAATCTCTCCAGTCAGCTGAAGGCATAGGATGGGAACAGTCACCAATTTGGAAAACAGGGCCTTACCTTAAACTGCTGCCGGGGGTGATTTTTTTTCTTGCGTCCTTTCATTCCTGTGCCTGGAAAGTGGTTTGCCTGCTGCTGCTTGCAGCCTCTTGGAGGACGGGAGCTGTAGTCCTTCCAGACAATCTCTCCTGGCTGGACTGTGCCCTGCAAGCAAGGAGACAGAAGGCATGTATGATATTGGAATGGAAGCAGCGTGGACAACAGTGTTTGGAACAGCACGAGATTTTGCTGATGTTTTCATCTCCGAGTTCGTCCCAGCCGGTTTACACGGCAGGAAAAAACTACCTCTTTGTAATGGGTGACTACCTACAATTTATTGGAACAGAGCTGTTGCTAAACACATGGAGTAGCGATGTATTAACACATTGTAAAAGGCTGTTTGATCACCATGGGATTCCAGATGAGCTAACAACAGAAAATAAGCCGTGATTCACAAATGACTCATTTCAGCATTTCTCTTTGATGCAGCAGTTCAAGCAAGCCCTGTCTATGCACATTCAAATGAGTTCACTGAATAGTCATTGAGCCCAGCCATGCCATGCTTACAGAGTCTTTTTTTTTTACAAAGTGTAAGTACAGTTTTTAAGTATAAAAATTGGGCAATTTCTAGCAAGCCGCGCCCATGCACGACACCAGTCACTCCTGCCGATAACCCCTTCCGACACTTAAAAACTGGACACCAAATATTAGTTTTCCGTGATTCGAGCCCTCCAAGTGCGGGGCTCCTGAGAAATCACGCCCCGTGGCTCGGGCATCACCTTTCGGGTTGAAAATTACAACAAAAGGTGCGATGTCCCAGCGGGACGCTTTTCCCACGGGCTGGCCCCTGCACGCTCCTGCCTTGCGCTGTCCATACCGCTCCATCTGCCGGCGCTGCGAGCCTTCCTCTTCCTCCTCCTCGCCCCGCTGCGGGCTGCGATGCTTTATCCAGCATTGCCATCCAGCGGCACAGGCGACACACGACAGCGCAGCTTGCGGCTGGGAGCGGGACCTTCTGCAGTTTAGGCGCTTTGTCGGGCGGGGATGGGGCTTGGCAGGCTGGCCCGCACTCGGCGAGCAACCTGATGGCGGGGGGGAACAAATAATTTATTGCCAGCCTGCGACACCGCGCCTTGGTACCCGCCGGCTCTGACCGGGAGCATTTCGCGCAGGCAGGGGATGGAGTAGATGGAGTATGGACTGAAAGGCTCCCGGCCCCTTTCAGAGAATGCCTGTCAGTGGATCCTGCTTTTATCTGAAGTTTTCTGTTGCGCTCTGTTTGGGTTTTTTTGTTTTGGTTTTTTTTTTTTTTTGTTGTTGTTGTTGTGGGTTTTTTGTATTGTTTTGTTTTGTTTGTTTGTTTGGTTGGTTTTTTCCCCCTGGTGTAAATTCACAGTACTTTAACAATCAGAAGTCTGCTTTAGTAATCCTCTATGGATGACTGCAGAACTGAGTCGATTATAAATGTTATAAATGGTCACTCTAATGCACTCACCTAGCCATATTTCCTTTTTTTTTTTTTTTTTTCTTTTTTTTNNNCTTTTTTTTTTTTTTTTCCTTTTTTTTTTTTTTCTGAGATGTTGCTAGCCAGGTTGCCCTCCAAAACCTCAAGCATTACATAACAAACACAGAAGGCTACTGGTAAAAATTATCTGTGAAAAGATGGGATCATTCTTTTCTAAAGAAGACTTGCAATATTTACACTGATCTAGTCTTTGGACTATATCTGTTACCCACCCACTCCTCAGGGCGTAGCCATATGCCAATTCTTGCTGCCCAGAGAGAAATCCTCTGGGTCAGCAGGGTTGCAAAGGACCAAAGCCCAACCCAAAGGAGCCATTGGCAGCCATTTTCCACTTCTATTTGGATGAAAGAAAACTGAAAACCAACTTTAAACACTGTTTGTGTTTAAATTATAACATTTATCATCAGTTCTGGCAAATTGGTCCAAGATGACTGGAGATTAGTCAATGAAAATCCCATCCCCAGGAAGGGTTGGAAGGAGGATCTCAGGAAGTACAGGCCTGTCAGGCTGTCCTTGGTGCTGGGAAAGGTTATGGAAGAGATCATTTTGGGTGCAATCACGTGGCACAGACAGAGAAATCAGGCCTAGCTAGCACGGGTTTATAAAGACAGGTCCTTCTTGACCAACCTGATCTCCTTTTATGAGCAGATGATCTGCCTGGTGGATGAGGGAAAGGTTGTGGATGTTATCTAGCTGGACTTCTATGGCACAACTCTGGACAAGCAGGGAGTCCACAGCTTGCTTAGGGGCACTCTTTGCTGGGTTACAATCTGCCTGGATGGTCACCCACTGAATGGTGAATGGTGCCACATGCCCTTAATGGCCAGTCACTAGAGGAGCTTCCCCCAGCTCAGTACTGGGGACAGTTCTGTTTAACATATTTATCCATGACCTGGATGAGGGGATTGAGTGTACCCTCAGTAAATTCATGGATGACAGTTCAGCAGTGTTGATTTGCTGAAAGGCAGGAAGGCTTTGCAGAAGATCTGGACAGGCTGGACTGAAGGCTCAAGGCCAATGAAGTGAAGTTCAGCATGACCAGGTGCCAGGTCTTGCACTTTGGCCACAACCCCGTGCAGCTCTACAGGATGGGCAGCAGAAGTGGCTGGAAAGCTGCCCACCAGAAAAGGACCTGGGGATGCAGATCCACAGTGCCTGAGCATGAGCCAAGGTGGCCAAGAAGGCCAGTGGCATCCTGGCCTGTACCAGGGACAGTGTGGCCAGCAGAAGCAGAGCAGGGATTGTCCTGCAGGGCTCAGCACTGGTGAGGCCACACCTTGAATCCTGTGTTCAGTTCTGGGCCCTTCACCTCAAGGAAGACATTGAGGGGCTGGAGCTTGTCCAGACAAGGGCAGTGGAGACCAGAGAGTCACATGAGAAGCAGCTGAGGGATCTGGGGATGTTTAGCCTGGGCAAAAGGAGGCCCAGGGGTGACCCTATAGCTCTTTACAACTAACTGAAAGGAGGCTGCAATCAGGTGGGGGGTGATGTCCCAGGTAACAAGTGACAGCTCAAGAGGAAATGACCTTAACTGAGATAGAGTAGGTTGAGGTTGAACATCAGGAAGAATTTTTCCCCTGAAGAGGTGGTAAAGCATTGGAATGCCCAGGGAAGTGGTGGAGTCACCATCTCTAAAGCGTTCAAGAACTGACTGGATGTGGCACTTAGTGCTGTGATTTAGTTGGCGTGGTGGTGTTTGGTCACAGGTTGGACTCAGTGATCTTGGAGGTCTTTTCCAACCTATTCCATGAATATATAATTCTGTGGTAAGTAGTTGCACAAGAGGAGTCAAAAGGACTGTTTACTTCTTGCAGGAGCTGGGTAAAAGGGACAGCACAGAGGTCACTCTGCAAGTCCCCATGCAGCTGCTGGTCCTGCTGCCACAGCAGAGCTTATCACTGCAGGTCAGAGGGTGCTGGCTGGTGAACACCAGGGCCAGACTCCTTGGGGACAGGATGATGGCCTGCAACAGATTTGCCACAAAGAGCTGATAAAAAACCCGGGTGTCTACGCAACTGAGAGCAGGGTGGACTATGTGATACGTAAGATGAGGCAGCCAGCAGGAAGAGGACCACACTCCTGATGTTCCCATGAAAGCAGTCATGTCTCAGAAGAAACTGAGAACAAGCAGAAGCTTCAGCTAGCTCCCCAGATGGCTATGTAGTTTTTCAGGTTGGTGTGGCAACAGTAGGACTGGCTGGAGGAAAAGAGAGTAAGAACCCACCTTTGCAAGAGAAAGGTAAGGCAGGGGGGCATCAACAGACATGATGTGCTTTAAGACTCAATCAAATAGGATGTAAAACACCACAAATTTCATTCTGTACACACAGCAGCATCACTAGAGCTTAGTCCCTGAGCAGGTTGGATATTAAATTGATCAAACTGGTAATGAAAGTGGGAATTGTTCCATCTCAGCTGACACAAGGCAGGTGACCTTATTAAAAAATATGCCAGTGTATTTAATGGGGTAGGGCAGGTTCTTGGGGAATTCATGATTAATGTGGCTATAACTCTGGAGATCCCATAGCTAATGCCCCTGGAAAAAGTCTTACTTCCGCTATGAGATGGCCCAGCTGAAATTTTTAATGTGGTACTGTATGAATACAGGCACATAAATCCACCACTGTTTTCTGTCAGAGATGCCAGGTTACTCCAGAACTGCTGTATTGATTGGAGAACATGATGGCCTCATGCTGGACACAGCAAGCTGGGTGTGTAAGAAACCTCAAAGCCTGCTGAGGGGTGCAAAGTATCTCTCTGTTCAGGGTCTGTTCAGGCTGACCACCAGGAGCAGCTCAGACTCTGTTTAGTCACAACAGAAGCCACCATTTAAGACACTGAGTTCATGTAATGTCCTGAGCAAGACCTGACTTGGAGAAATCTCGGAAGCTCCTGACAACCAACGGCCTGGAGCAGGGCAGAGCTTGCAGCTGAGCTCTGTGTGTGTGTGAAAAGGGTCTGAGAGTGAGAAAAGGAATAGTCTGTGCATCCCTGAGATGGAGCAGGAACTCAGGAGGGTCATAACATCCCTGGGGTATTGTGTCCCCAGCAGGTACTGAGGCCTTTGGAAGAGCAAAGGAGATGTGCAAGCAAATGTGGCACTTTTCCTGGCACCCTTCCAGCCTACCAGGATATTCTGAGAAGGACATAACTCACACATATCCGAAAATGGTTCTCTGTCATGAACTTGCCCAGACATGTAGCAGAGCCCACAGAGATGGAATAAGCAGGGGCTTAGGGATAAAGCTGCCTGTTTTCTTCTGATTGCTGTAGGTACAGGGAAAAGTGTACATTCTTTGCAAATAAAAGGTAGTATAGCAAAAGCTAAACCTAAATAAAGGCTTGGGGTTCAGGCCAAGGAGCATTCTCAGTGTGAGCAACAGCCAAGAAGCTGCAAGTAGTTCCCAAACAGAAATTGAGCTAAACTGGAAGAAAAGAAACAAACACTTGCAGAATTTTGACTGCAGAGTACAATTGTAATTCAAAGCAGGATCCAGATATGCTGCAAAAGAAAGGTTCCAGAAAGCACCGTGAAATAACCTGTCTCAGGGCAGAAAAGAGATGTTAGGATCCCAGCTGCCAGCTGTATATAGTAACTGGGCAATCCAGTCAGAAAACCTCAGCCTGGGAGAAGCTGTTTAGCAGGAAAGGACCAGACAAGACAAGGCTGTCTGCAGGAGCTGAAGAATGTGATGTTGTGCAAGGCAAGAGATTTCCAGTAGTTTTCTGGCCTCTTTGCCCCTTTATAACTGTCTTGGCGACTTCACAGTGACCCAACACGGGGAGACAAGATTGTCCCAGCTTCAGTAATGCCATCAGGGTCTGTCTTCAACCCCCTCCCATGGGGAATGGTGATTGCAGCCACTCCCCTTCCCGTAAGACAGCCATAAAAGGTTTTTGTGTAAGCAATTGAACAAGGGACCAAAACATAAACATGAGCCTCCACCCTAAGCAAAAGCAAACAGAAAGGTGTTTGGCAATTTGAAACACTCAGGAGTGAAGTTCCAGGCTTCTGCTGAGCAGTTTTGTGTATGTGTGCATCAGCAGCTCCAGAAAATAACCAGGAAAAAGATGTGGAGGTGATGTGAAAACTTGATAGAGCCTGAAGCAGGGCTCCTTTTAAAAAGGTTGATACAGGCTTCCAAATATCTGTAGATAGCAAAGACGGGGAAAAATCCCGAGTCTTCACATTAGAACTGTGATAACTTTTGATACAAGTCTGGGGCTCACACAGTGTGAAGTGGAGCCTCAGCAGCACAGGCTGCTGCGCCCAGACTCTTGGTTATACAGTGAGGAGACCCTGGCACACAGTAAAGCCTTCAAGGGGAAAACAAGGCAACAGAAGGAAAAAGAAATGGAACAGTCATCAAGCTAGTTTGTGTTGCAATGAGAAAATACATGAGATGTGAAATACCTGTCAATAGGTAAACTGTTAGACTTAGCATTTATTAAGTGGTTTTTCTTTATGCTTAGGATGAATCACAAAATATCACAAATGTTTTTCCTCCTGAATGGTCCAGGACTATCCTGACTTGAACCAAACTGCAATGTTAATAGCAATTAGCAGAGATCATGAGCATATTTCTAAATGATGACAAACTCCTCTTGGTATCTTTTCTGAGTGTAAAAGGAACCCCAGCCCAGCTACAACTAAGTTACGGTACTGTAATTTAGACTGTCATAGGAAAGAAAGCTGGAAAAGACCTAGAAAATTTCCAGGTCTGAACCAGTAGGACCCATAAAACTGCTGAAAAAGCTGTGCCTAACTTGCCAATGAAAACCATCATCAGGAAAATTCCAGCCTCTCCAGACAATCTAATCCACATTTAACTGTTTATCACTACAAAGCTTCCATTATATCTGATCTTCACCTCTTCTGATGCTATCTAAGATTATTAGTTCTTGTCCTATGCACAGAGAACAGAGAGAATCAGCTACTCCCTTCCTGTTTGAACTAGAATTTGCTTCTGGTTTAGCTTTTTTACATATTTGAAGACTTCCTGCCCTTTTTTATTTTTCTAATGCCACAATAAACATATATATTTTTCAGTCATTCTTGACAGTAGGTGTTTTCTAGATCCCTGTGAGTTCTCTGCTCATGTTGTACCTGACAACAAGTTATATTGTCAGAATAAAGAGTATGATAATGCTACATGTTTAGTGGAGGCATTAAAAATAATAACAACAGTGATCTGATCCATATGTTTGTTCTCTCTGACACAGCCAGTCACCTGTACCAGCAGCCAAGGCTGTGGTCAGACTTGCTCGGCAGAGCAGGTGATTCCAACCTGCAAATGAGTTGCTTTACTGCTCTAGCTGCTAACACACCTGCAGCTGGGAGCAGAGCCTTGGCCATGCAGACACTAGGCTGCAGGGACACTGCCCTGCCCTGACACCTCTCTGAGGGTCTAACACCAGCAGCCTCACTTCACACACCGAGGGGAGCACCTGGGGCTCATGTTCATAAACCTAGCAGGTGCCCAAATGTTTGCAAAGCCCATTGTAAGCTGCCTTTGGACACTCCTCCAGGGCAAACAGTGCTGCACGTGTACATTTGCACTTTACCAGACACTAATGTGTATATTAATCTGCAGTGAGAAAACAGATCCCTATCCGTGCCTTGACTACACCAGTGTCAGCTGTAAAACCTAGTCATATTTACAGAAGAAAACCAGCTTCACCACCACAGCCTGCCTGTCCTCTATTAGGACGTGTTTAATTATGTCTTGCTTTCCCTGTGCAGGAGGATAAATGAGCAGGGAAGAGAATGCCGTGCTGCTGCTCCTGAGCAGCTGAGGAGGAGTAGTTTGCACAGAGGTGAGTACGTGTCCCTATTGGAAATTAATTGGAGAAGGGAGCTGGCGAGTGCTCTGCTTTGGAGCAGCAGTAAGTCTGACTTGCCAAGTGTGCTCTGCTAAGAGGCCAGGCAGCTTAGCTATTCCCAAAACCTTTGTACTGGAAGTCTACTGCAAAGACGAGCAGCTCCTGCAGGGTGAGAGGCTCTGTGCCTGGAGCTCGGGACCGCAGCAAGGCAAAGGCAGATGAGATGGTCATTGTCTGGCCCCTGCTGCTTGTGCAGACAGATGTGCTCACTGACTGTGTGCAATTAGACTACTGGATGGTTCTGCTGGACCATGTGAGCTGAGGTAGCCTTTGCCTCCATGTGTCATTTTCATCTCTCCTCGCGTTTGCTGCCTGTGCTGCTGCGCTGTCACGCTCCGGTGTCAGTGCCTCTGCCTGGGAACTCCTGCCTCAGGTAGGTTTGAATTTTCTTCTCTTTCAATAGTCAGATTGTGCCTGACTGGGAAGTGCAGGAATGGCAGGGACTGCTATGAACAAGGAAAAAGGGAAGGCAGAGGAGAGATTGGAATAAATTTTGACTGCTTTTGCACTCAGAGTCTGCATTCACTTCCCCTGTGCTATACAGTGCATATATTTACCTTCCAGATCAGACAGGGCATGTGAGTAAAGCATGTTTAGAGAAGACCCCTGCCAGGCAGGGCTGCTCCAATGGGAGAGTTTTAGAGAGACCATGCACGTTGTAGGACATCCCAAACCAACACAAGACCAAAGAAGTTTAATCTCATTCAGTTCAGAAGGCGTGAAGGATGAAGACATCCTTTACTTGGGCACAAAACCCCAATCTGCACTTCCTAACCAGAAAAATCACACTGAGGAAAAATTGTTTACTCCCTACAGGCTCACTGTGAATTTAACAGTGGTGCCAGTTCAAACTGACGGCTTTGCATGAGAGGGCCAGGAAAAGGAATATCATTATACAGATGGTTTTGTCTTAACCACAGAATAAAAAATGCCAAGTGACTCCAAATAAACATGAAATGCACCACATTCGTCACTACTGACTGAGGCCAAACAGGAACTCAAAGCCAATGTGCAAAACCTGTGCATCTTGCTTTTTAATTAGCTAACAAATTAGCTGAAACCAATTACCTAGATTTGTTAAGGCCAGGAGCAGTTTAATGAGCACTAACCCTATTCTTAAGATAATATCCTTATTGTCTGAAAAGGTCTATTTCCACTCATCCACATGGAAGACATTTCAATTCCCAATCCTACTGGGGAGTATGTTTCCACTACAGAAGCCACACCAAAAACTCCTCTCAAGCTAAATGAAAATTGCTTCAATGCCTATCCAGGGAACAGGGGAAAGGAGTGGCACTGTAAATCTCAGTCAGCAGCAGTTTTAGTTCTGCTAGCACAGAACCCTTTTACACAGCCAATTTGTTAAATTGCATGGTAAATTCGATAATCTTTTTTTTTTTTTTTTTTTTTTTTTTTTCCTNTGATAATTTTTTTTTTTTTTTTTTTTTTTTGTCCCATAACTCTGTTCTTGCACCCAGAATATGCAGAGGTCCAATACAATACACAACAGAAGAAGCCAGGACCCTCATGATGTTTCCTCACACCTTGCTAGTGATAGGTGCCACAATATGGCTCAGATGCACATCCAGATTTCGCTGCTCCTTGTGCCTGAACTTTGGATGAGTCTGTAAATCAACAACACCAATACCTGAAAAAGACTTTTTCCACTGAGTTGGCTCATGTGACTTATACACTATTTTTTTTTTTTTGACTGGCTTTGGTTTGGTTTTTGGTTTGTGTGTTGGCTTTTTATTTTCTAGGGTGGGGAGGGTTAGTTTGGTTTGGTGATTCTTGCCTGTAATTCAAGCATGGGTCTATTTCACAGAGAGCAGCACAAGGCAGAACTAGTGCTAAAAAAGAGACCCAAAAAAGTCCCTCAAAATGCCAAAGGTTTTGACAGCTTGATTTCCCACAGCAATCATTTACATGTATGTTTTTCAGTATCTAAGTATTAACTGTGCCAAAGAATCAAGGCACTGGAATTAAGAAGTATCACCAAACATGCAGCCTTCTTTCCCCCAAGGCTATTGGTACCAGAGGATCACAGTGAGTCTGGGTTTCTGCAAAGGTGTTGTAGCAATGTCTGTGCAAGAAGAAAACCCCCAAACCAACAACAAAACACACCAAGGAAAAATTAAATCTTGCATTGCACTCCTGTGAAGAGCAGATCTCATTTTCTGCATGTAGCTTTTACTTGTTTCATGTGGACCGTGCTAGTAATGCAGGCTTCAACAACTAAGAATCTCCTTACATACCTATATATATATTATATATGTATTTTGAGATCCTAGAGGCTTTCTTATCTGTGTAACAGATTACACTGTGCCTACTGCAGTTTTAAAAGACATCTAAGCCTTGAAAGATCTCAGCCTTTGTACTTCAGAAAGGCTATCTGTGCTCTCTGTCCCCAGCTGAGACCCCTATCAGTGAAGCCCTGACTCCTGCAGGAATGCTAACATCTTTCCCCCTGCTTTTCTCCTTCTACATCCTCCTAACTCCAGCTGGATGGAGGTGTCATGTTAAGACTAGGGCAGAAAGGAAGAAATGGTGTTTTAGCCAGCTGTCCCAGTGAGGAGGTGGGAAGGCTATGAACTCCACAGTCTATGGAATGCCCAGAGGACAGCAAGAGGCTGCTGGCCTTATAGTCAGCAGCTGTCATGGCAATTTGCCTTTCTGAGGTGTCAGACAGGGGAGTGGTGTGTGTTCCTGCATATAATTCAGTGTAACAACCAAATTAGGAATGAGCTGGAAGCACTCTGGGCAGGTCTGTGCTCCCTAGGACAGCGTGCACCAGTGGCTGAGCTGGGACGTGCTTTCCCTTCATGGTGGTGTTTGCTGTGCACTTTGCTAGACTTGGACAGTGGTCTCAGCTCAGGATCTGTGCATCTTTTAACAAGCTGTACTGTTGGCCTGCAGCAGCACCAGGGAGTGTCTGTTACTTCCTGGGACTTTGCACACCTCCATTCCAGCTCCTCATTTCCATTGGAGCTGTTCTTCTCCTGAAAGCACTGGTGTCCACAAAGAACATTGCCCTGGAGCTCCAGTGTGAGACAGCTGCCTGTCCCTGCTGACTGCCCAGTGAGGAGTTGCTCTCTCCAGGTAAGCCTGACTGCCAGGTCTGTCCTGCACCACTGCCCCTCTTGGGGGGCATTGTGGCCATAAATCCTTACAAAGCTTCTCCAGTGCTCCTCTCCTCACTGCAACTTGTGACTGTATTTGTTGGGCTGAAGCCACTGCCTGTAATCTGCTTGAACAGAGAATCCTGGAGACTGTTTGGGGCCAGGATGGGAGGGAAGTGCAGCTTCTGGGAGAGACCTGCCAGTGTCAGGGGTGACTTGTCTGCAAGAGCTGGAAGGTAGGTGATGGTTTTTCTCCCCCTGTAGCACAATGCACTCCCCACTGAACATTTACTGACAAAATCTCAGACTGACTGCTTTTTCCTCAGCATTGCTTCACATTGGAGCAAAAGAATGTGATATTGAGAAAAGTTTGCATGCCTCCAACATGCTGTGTCATGGCAGGAGATCCACATGAACAGACTCACAGCTGGAACAAAGAGACTTACCAAGGACTTCACTTCAGTCAGAGCTGTGTCAAGCTCTTACTGCATAAGCATGTTATACCAGATCCATACACAGTTCTTGGAAATACAAATGTCTCATCAGAAATCTTAGGGTTAGTTTAAATAGCAGTTTTTGCTAACCCAGCCACTTTTGATGGATGTAAGCCTGGAGCTCATCCCAAGTCATCCATGACTCTTAGTAGACACTGTTTCTCAGATTTCAAATTTACGAAAGACAATATTGCTGAAGAAACCTGATGGCTGTGACATAACTCTACACAGGGGCAAAAACATTCTTTTACTTCTTATATGTGAGTGTTGGTGGCCTTACATGAGAAATGAAGAATACTGAAGACAGAAATATAGAGGTGGAAGATGGTTGAGTGGTTCTTCTTCATCCTGTGTGCTTTGGCTGGAAAATGGTATGTACTGAACTGGGTTTCTGATTATTGCCTTCTAGAAATTGTATTTATCCAGAATATCAAAGAGCAGAAAGGCCACAATAGCTTATATAAATGCTTGATCTAGTAGTGTAATTGTCACTGAGACATATTGAAGTAGTATTTGTTTCATGTTACAAGTCTTTCACAATTCAGAAGCAGTGAGGACTGACACATTGGGGTGGTTAAAAAAATCCTGCAAGTAAAAAAAAAGAATTGTATGAGATAACTGAGGTTTTCCTGTCATAGGGTACATGCATGGAAATTTTAACAGCTGTATGATACCTGCAGGAAGAGTGGGGAGGAAGCAGTTAAAAACATACCCATAAATTGTATTTGGGGACACTGAAATACGTGACAGCTGCTCATTGTCAAGGCAGTAATTATACAATATATCTATTTAATCTTCAGGGTGCTGTGCAGCAGCTTCCATATGCAAGTTGTCCTTCACTTACACTGCTTCTGCATCAGTGATGACTGTGCAACTATTAGTATTGAAAATAAGGGCAGCAGCTCCACACACTGCATCAGGTGGATCCATGAGTCTTCCAGCAGGAAGCGAGCACAGCCATCAAAACAAGCTGTTGGTGGTGTCTGATGTTGTATTTCAAGAGAGAATTTTTCTGAGGAGCAATGAATTGCCTTTTTGCTGTTCTGAGTCACAGCGTTTCACTTCCATTTGTTTTCTACGCTACGTTAATTTGCAAGCACAAAAAGCTCTTAGGAGGCTGGACTTCCCAGTGAGTTTGATTTTAGCAGGAGCCTGTAAAGCACTTATTGAAGATGAGGAGTCCTTCTGAAGGAAGGTACCACTCAGAGAACCCGACTGCACAGAGTACTTCACACAGAACCCCATCACCTAGCGCCCTCGCAGCCGAGGAGGCTGCCTGCACCCTCGCCCACATCGTGACATTGCACAGCGAGCTTGAGACCTTCCAGCTTTTCTTCAGGGAGCTGTCCATGCTCCAGAACGCCTGCTGTGTCCATGTGGATGCCATTCAAGGAGCCATTTCCCTTCCAGCACTGCTTTCTCAGCGCCTCCCTCATTTCCTGGGCAGAGAGGGTGGTCTGGGGCAGCACCTCCCACCCGTGGGCTGACCTCCTGCAAGAGAGACCTGCTCGGCCTTGGCCATGCCCTGCTGCTCCCTACTCAGCACCTGTGCTCAGGACCTCTCCTCCAAGCAAACAAGGAGATCATCCTGCTGTGAAGGGCCTTGGGGGCAAAGACATCATACCCAGGGTGCTGCCACCTCCCCACGTCACCACCCGCACCAAATACGTGCACGGGGAGCAATTTTGCTCTTCCCTTTCTTTCATGCTGCGGACATCTGTGTGCAAGACGCCCCTGGCTGCAAAACCTGACCCTCTATTTTGGCTCTGTGTGCGTGGCCATCACCTGGCCCTTTGTGGGGCACCTCCTGCAGGACCAGCCTGTTCTCCATCTGCTGG
This sequence comes from Dicaeum eximium, assembly GCA_013396995.1. Classification (NCBI taxonomy): domain Eukaryota; kingdom Metazoa; phylum Chordata; class Aves; order Passeriformes; family Dicaeidae; genus Dicaeum; species Dicaeum eximium. The sequence continues at coordinate 580,608 of VWZP01004041.1, read as the reverse complement.
CATGGCCAGGGACACCAACAGCCCCGAGGGGCACTTCTGGGTGACACCCTGCAGGGTCCCAGGTGAGCATGCTTCCTCTTGTTTTTTCTGTAGATACACACACTTGTGCTTGTTTCACACACGGGCAAAGCTGGAGAGGGACTTCTTGCAAGAGTATCCAGTGATAGGATGGGGGGGAATGGCCTTAAATTTAAAAAGGGTAGGTTTGGATTACATATAAGGAAGAAATTCTTCGCTGTGGTGGTCGTGTGGCAAAGGAATAGGCTGCCCAGAGAAGTGCTGAATGGCCCATCCCTGGAAGTGTTCAAGGCCAGGTTGGATGGGGCTCTGAAGAACCTGGTCTAGTGGAAAGTGTCCCTGCCCATGGAAAGGGGTTTGGAACTACAAAATCTTAAAGATCTTTTTCCAACCCAAGCCATTTCATTATTTTATTTCATAAGTGTACATGCACATACACATGCAGAAGCATTATCTGAAGTTGATTTTGGCAAAACCTAGATGAAAAATTTAATTGTTATATAAAGCTGATCTGTCAAATGATCTTCCTGGCCCTTTTTGAGCATTGAGAGAGAGGTGTCTGTGCTGTCCAGAATGTCTGTTCCATGTCTGAGCAGAAAGATGCCTGGGGATCTAAGTTCAAACAGAAATCCTTGGACATTTCAGCTAATTTACTTGTAAAATCTGAGATGATAAAAAGAGAAGTAATAATGATTAAAATATGCAATCTGTGCAAGCATTGCAGTGAAGAAATTTTGTACAAGATGTTCATTTTGGTGTGGAAAATTTTATTTTTCAACAAATTGAAGTCAATTCCTCCCAGAAATTCTGAATTCAGGCTGGAGTTGACTTTTAGTCTTCACATGCTTTTCTGCGGGGCCACACTGCAGCTCTCCCATAGCAGTTGCAAAAAAACCCAGGTAACTCATAACTACTGCTTAAACTCCATTGTACAAGGTCAAGAATTTATGCAGAGAAGCAGAATAAGAACCAGTATTTTCATCCTTATGATGATTATGAGCATGTATTATTTGTAGCTAGGTCATTTTCCCAGGAAGCTGATTGCTGTGATCTTGTTACAGTCCATTGCCTCAGAAGCCATAAACCTGGGACCAGATAAGTTCTCCAAAGTCAGAAAGCTTTAGGTGGTTGACATTTGTTGTACTGCACTGTGTAGCTCATATAGCCTGCATATTTCATTGTTATTTCCAAGATAACCACTGTATGTTTTCCAGTATGGGCATAACATTTTTGTGGGTTTTTTTGCATCTGAAAAATGTAACATTTCCACAGCACATATGTTTATTTTACTCTTGGTTTTTTTTTCCTTGCCATCACATTAGATTGCCTGTCCAAAAGTGGCCATGTGGCTCTGACAGATGTGCTCAGAGGCTGGGGCTGGAAAGGATTTTGAACCCAAACTTACAAGGATAACACTCAGTCAGACACTCACCTGAATGTATCCAAGTCAGTTCCAAGAGTGCTGGGCAACTCTGGGCTGAGAAGTCATCCCTCCCAGTGTGTGGGATGTTAGCCTGGGACTTAGTTCCAGGCTCTAACAAAAAACTCCCGTCCAAGTTTGACCAAGCCACTTCCTTTAAGTTTCCAGGCACATCAAAGGGAGATAATGACTTCAGGACGTGCTCCAGCTGTTAGAACAAAAAGTTGCAGGCCTCCAGGCAAGCAGAGGAGTCATTTAAGGACCAGTTTGGATGGATAGCATACCATGACAGAACTAAACCAAACAGTTATTTGTAGTATCAGTATCAGTCGTGATAATCTCAGTTCAGACAAAAGATAAAAAAAGACTTGTCCACAAATCTTAAAATAGCATGCTTATTGCCTTGAGTCATATAATGAAGACCAAGACTTTTTCTTACCCCCTTAAAGGCTGAAGACTTTCAATCCTATTCACCTGGTTTCCAAATAACAGCCTTAACTTATCTTTGGTATTTATCTCAGGCAGTTTATCTTGCACATGACTCCTGCATGACAGAAGATTCTTGAAAGTCACCTTTCAGATAAAAAAGAGAAGCATGGGGGAATGAAGGGAAAGTATTTCCAAGGTATGTAGGTCTGAAGTGTCTGGCTGGCCCTTGATGACTTTCCCCAGGACTCTGGAGAGGCAAGCACCATCACAGTGCAGGTCAGTGGCCACGTCTCGGGCCAGCAGTGTTACCACTGGCACACCTCTCCTCTCGCTGCTCATGTAAAGCAGAAAGTGGGTTCTGATGGCCATGGGAGAGGTGTGCATCCCCAGGCCATGCTACTGAGCCCCCTCACTTGTTCCAAGCCAAATTCCTGCCCTCACTTTCATGCAATATAGTCACAGCATAGGGATGATTTGGGACACAAGCAGTCTCCATGAAAACAACCCCTCAGGATATGCAGGGGTTCGTCCATTGACACACACCTCTGCTGCTCACCAGCAATTTACACCTTGCTCGAGTGGGAAAATAAAGGTCACAACAAGTAATACAGCACTTCTCATTCAGAGACACCAACATGCTTTTACAGGGGAGACCAGTGCTTTTATTTTTCCTTCACAGAAGCAGGCAGAAAAGGGTGAAGTGATATTCCCAATGCCTTAAAGCAGAGCACGGGCAAAGCCAGCCCTGGTACACTGACACCTGACTCCAGTCTAATGCACTGGACTAAACTGGGATAACAGAGCGTGGTTTCACTGTCACCTCTGCTCTCCTTGCTAAGGGGGATTGTGCACAAGATGCCTGAGCACCAGAAGCTCTTTGTTGCCAAAATAACCCTTCCTGGAGTCCCTCTCGACAGCTTCTTGGCAAGTTGGCCTCTGTCCTCTCTGCACTGTTAGAAAGACACCAGAGCTGCTACTGGATCCTGGGAAACATATCGGAGGCGTTATCTCCTCCCTGCTCTATTAGGATACGTGCAACAGCCGCTGCTGCTGTGGGGAACAGTTCTCCAATGTTCTCCTTTCCTGCTGCTTTCCTTCCCTGATGACAAGTGTAAGAGACAGCAGGGTCTGGCACTCATCCAGGATCTTTGTTCCTGAATACCACAAAAACAAAACAAAACAAAACAAAACAAAACAAAACAAAAACAAACCCACCCAAAAAACCCCTGCATGAGAACATTCACACCCAGACGCTGATTTTCCCATCTTCCTCTGATGCACTTATTGCAGGGAGGTGTAGGAACACACTGTGCAAGCCCACAAGCCCAGACCACTCATGATCCCTTGGGTAGGTCACATTAACCACAGTGGTGCTTTCTATCAGATAGAGGCACCTGAGAACATGAGCAGCCCAAACCTGCAATCTTTCAGTGTATTTTTTGTTGCTGCTAATCTGACACCGAAATTGGGAATCAATGGAAGATGATGTTGCATTCTAGCTTGTGCTTACTTTTCCAAGGATTCACACAGCTGTGTGCCAGCCACAATTCCAAGTGGCTTTGACACAGTTGCTTATTGTGTCTGCCTAAACTCAAATAATCAGACTCATGTCACTCCCTCCAGGCAGGAAGAAGGTTGCTAATATAGCCATAAATTTTGTCCATTATTGCAAAGGAATGAAAATTGTGGATAGTTTCGTTTGTGGGTAGAGCGTTAAAACACTTAGACTTTGAAAGTATAGCTGCATCATCCTGATGTCAATTCCTCAGTTGGGAGCTGAATGGTATATAGAAAAATAAGAAAAATAAGAAAAATGGCCACAGGTATGTCTCTCGTAGCCGGCAGTAGGACCACAAGGGAGATGGGAGTTGTCCTTCACTGCCGTTTGTGTGATGCAGCAGCCTCACTTCCCAAATAGAGCTGTTAGCTGTCAAAGAGCACCTCATCCACACCCCTTGGATGTGAGTGTGAGATGACAGAAATACCAGAAAATTCTGAGTGGCACTACTAGTATATTAACCTACCATTTCCTCATCTTCAAGGCCAGTAGCTTGAACAGACACTGCATTTTTCAGATGCTTTAGCTTGCACTGAACTTTACACCACAGCAACTTAATAATTCAAAATCATTTTGGTACCTCTCCATCCCACTGTCATTTGTACTCGGGCTCCTGGAACAACCTTTCCTGCAATGCACACGTCATGCTACACACACTAATGTGGTTCTGTTCTGCCTGGTATAATTGTTAATTTTCCTTAGCTTCGTCCCCACCCTTCAAAAGTCAGACAGACAGAGACACACAGGTTTTTTTTTAATATGATCCCAGACAGTGATGCTTGTTGAATAAGCCATGCTCTAGAAAAAAGGTATTTTGTACCTATGTCTTCATCATTACTCATATAACTAATCCTCATTCTTTTGTTCCTATTCTCCATTATTTTAATGAGGCTTCCTGATTGAGCAAGAGCTTCTCATAGGTACAAAGTATTTAAAAAATAGGGATTTTCCTGTGACTGTTTTTGAATCTCATGCCCACAAAGTTGTTGTTATCTCAGCATCAAAACCTTCCTCTTTTGAAAAACCTGCTCAAGGGAAAGTGTTGCAACACCATTGCAGCAATCACAAAAACACCTTAATTGCAGAATTTCTGAAAAATAACCCTTGTCCTCTAGCCCCCATTCAGCTGTTATAGTTCACCTGAGAAGATACAACTTAAAGCAGGCTTTGGTCTACATGCAATGCACAGTCATTGGAATTTAAGTACTGCAAAGGAATAATCCTTTCCTTCACAACCAACTGTTTGCTTCTCACTGAAACAGCCCTTAGTGATGATGGGATAAGGATGGGTATGTCTTCAGTTAGACTTGTTGGAAAAGCACAGGTACTAATGGGCTTGTGCTCCCTCACTTGGTTCTCCTTTACCTTTTCAACTATCAGACATTGGTGTAAGAGGCTTCAAAGAGCACATCTCTCTGAAGAACAGAATTAGATGAGAGTAATTTAAGGAAGATTTGTTTTTCTCTCTAAACACCAACATCAGGTAATGTCTGTGATAACTCATGCATGTAACTAAGGAAGCTTCAGTCCAGCACTAACACAGACTTTTCCTGACATTCCCAGCTGCTGAGTTGCCAACAGCCCTGGTTTTTTTTTAGGGGGAAGATCCAGCCAGACCACCTGAGCCTATCCCTTCCTTTCACCTATGAGCAAATTCATCCAACCACACCTAAAGCTGTGTTACACACGTTGAGATACAAACCCTGATGCCAGCACACAGCCAGGTGCAAATTGGCAGAACCATGCCTAAATGGGTGCTGGGGTGGGCACTGGCAGTTCCTGCAGAGCAGCTCTCCCTGTCCTTGCCTGTCCTTGGCACCCAACATGTCCCCACAAGTCCAGCTCACTCCCACTGGGAGAAGCAAGTGTTTCCTGAACCGCCCTCTACAATTCAGCTCCTCTAAACCAGGACTGCAACTCTCCCATATTCACTAGAATCAGTTCACAAAACCCCAATAGCTCAGAAAAGCTTCCTCCAAAACATATGAGAGGTTAGCCTGTTGGTAGATAGGTTTGATCCTGGAATACATGTATGGCATTTGGAAGGTCAAGACAAACCAGGCAGCCTTTTATGCTGCAATATTTCCAGCCTAATGTTGGTTTAAGTGTGCATGTTACAGAAAAGGGGGTGCAGTGGCTCACGTTGTGCAAGCTGCCTGTGTTTGTCTTCATAATCTGTGGTGGTGATGCAAGGAGGAAAGGGAAGGGGCTGCCTCTGGGTGTCAACAGGTGCAGAACAGCTCACACTGGAATTGTAATGGCAAAAAAAAATGAAGGGAAGGGCTTAGAGGGGATGTTGCCTTTGGGGTTGTGTTGCCTTTGTCCTGTGAGAGAGGTCCAGGCTCCGAAGCGATGCTTTTCCTTCCTCCAAACCTCCACCACTAAGAAAAGGCATGAAATGAAAGGCATCAGAGGGGCTGACCTGCCTCTCTTGTGGCTGTTTCCACCCCTGAGCAGGGCAGTGCTGCTGGTGGCTGTTCTTAAGACCTGGTGGCAGCAAACTTGTTTCCAGAGCAGTGCTCAGTATTGGTGCCCATGAGGTGGCCCTTTCCTGTTCCTGTTCCTGGTTTGCAAGGACAAAACTCTGCTAACCATGATGGAATGGGAGAAAAGAGGTGAACAAAAGTAGAGCAAGCAGCTCATGACAAAATTTATTTTAATTTTCATAAGCAGCACCACTTCTCAGACAAACTGTCTTTTTAAGAACACCACCTCAGGAAAATTCAGAATCTGAAATCAGTTGCTCAAGCAACTATTTAAAGAAAAATATGATAAATTAATTTTTTTCCCCCATATTGAGCTACACTTTACCCTACTTTTTAATTAACTTACAAAGATGCCTAGTGTCCTCAATTTGGGGATGGCGAATAATGTGAAGTCAGTAGTTTTGTATTCCTGGAAGGCAGGGCCTTCCAGTATTTTTGTGGATGTCCTGGGGTCATTCCTGTTTTGTCAGATATCTTTCTGCTTTGCCATTGTATCAGCATTTTCCAAAACTTCCCATACATCACATTTATCGCCATCTGTTATGAACAGATTTTTAACTTGGGATGGTAATGCGCATTTTAGGCTATTTAAAGCATTTATCCCCTGCCATGACTGTCTCTTTTTCTCTTCCATAAAGTGTTATCATTACCTTAATGCTTTCTGTAAAAAAGTAATATTTTTCTGAATTTTCCCTGGGACAAAACCACACATTTTGGCATGTTGCTTTATTTGATAAACCCAATATACAGAAGGGGAGAAATAAAGTCATGAAGTTCTGGTTACAGCTGATACACACCACTGTTTATGACAAAGTGCTATGGTAGTTCTGCAGTTGGATCATACAGCCTTTTCTGCATTTGTTTTAAAAGTCATGAGTCAGTTTTTATGGCGTGGCTCACTTGGTGTGAGTTGTGTGGCACTTGATATGAGTGGCATTCCTCNCCAATGAAGACAGGCTGAGAGAGCTGGGCTTGTTCAGCCTGGAAGAAAGAAGACTCTTAGCTGACTTTAGAGCATCTTTCCAGTATCTAAAGAGAGCCTGTAAGAGAACTAATGAGGGACCTTTTACAAGGGCATGTAGGGATAAGACATGGGGGAAAGGCTTTACACTGCAAGAGGATGGCTTTAGATTGGATATAGGGAAGAAATTCTTTACTGTGAGGGTGGTGAGGCACTGGCACAGGTTGTCCAGAGGAGTTGTGGATGACCCATCCCTGGAAGTGTTCAAGACCAGGTTGGATGGGACTTTGAGAAACCTGGGCTAGTAGAAGGTGTTTTTGGTGACAAGTAGAATGTGACAATTAGTGACAAGCAGAGGATAAACTCTTACCCATTTATACCCTGGATAGGTCCTGTGATCTGCCTAAATCTGTGTCTATTATTATACAACATCATAGGCTATAACTGAGCTTCAATAACTCCTTCCAATTATTTAATGCATGAATTTGCTGTTATTCTCTTTCCTTAAACCAACCAACAACAACAAAAAAAAGTAAACAACAAAAACCAAAGCAAAAATCCAGTACTCACCACTAAATTCATGTGAAGCTAACATGTTTCAGTGGCCCAGTGTTCAAACAGGACTTGGAGGGCAGTGCTGGCTGGGAAGGTTACATGAATGGTCATGTGCAGTACCATACTGAGGCTGTTGCAGAAGAGGGATTTTATTTCTCAAATGAAATCTTTAGGTCTTTTGGGTGGACATCTTTTCTGTGTCATGAAAGCTGCTCTCAGTGAAGAAACTTGACAACCAGGTTAGCAGCCAGGCATCTGTTGACGTGTATTCCAAAATATTTTACCCCAGTTCTGTGGAGAATGGTCCCAGAGAGTGGACATCAACCTGAACACAAAGCTCTTTAAAGGATTAACTATTTGATTTTCTGTTACCTAGTTTCAGATGTTCCAGTATCTATGGCCAACACATGATGGGGAGGTGGAAGTGGTGAAGTGGATTAATACGGAAGAGAGCCATGGAGGTTGTCATGGTAATGTGTACGTTTTTTTCTTCATTTTTTCTTCCTGTGTTAGCAACAAATATTTTATTTCAAGAATCCTTAATCCATAATATGTGTATTGATGAGAAAAAAACATTGAGAACTTCAGTCAGCTTCAATGATAGCAATTTCACATCAACACAACTATATTGAAACCAGTGAAAATACACAAATAGCACCCAGAATTAGTTTGTGGAAAATCTAGTGTGAGTGAAAGTACTGATTTCTTTTCACTGAGAGAGGAAATTCAACTGGTATTTTCAGGTGACAACACCCCACCCTACAACATCACTAAAAGCAATCAAGAGAATAGCAGTAGCAATCTTAATTTCTGCTGTGTCAGAGCATAAACTCATGAGACAGGATTTTTAGGGATGTTCTGTAAATGCAGCTTGGCTTGGGTTGTGTCACACTGCCTGCAAATCATTTAACACTTGGAGGCCAAAGTCTGAGAGATCCAAAAGGAGAGACCAGGGCAAAGCTCCTCTTGCAGCTGCAGGAGCTTTTCATTTTTGTCATTTTTAATGGGATGTTTTCTAGCTCCAACTTTTGTCTTGCTACCCTGTCATTGCTACCTTTTTCTACAAAAATACAAATACAGTCATGCATTCCTGGCACTTTTTGTGTCTAAAGACAAGTGTAATGGATTACAATCAGCAAGATCTTAAACCCAGGAATACAACTGCTGGCTATACACACAGCTATCCTTTTGTCAAAGATACTGATATTTACTACAGAGAATAACAGAAAACTTCTGGAAATGGAATAAAGATGCTGCATTTCCCAGGTCATACCTGTTCTTTAAATATCTGTTGGGACAAGGTTTGCAATAGCAAACAGGATTTTTTACCAGATCAATGTGCCAGGTTAGAAAAATCAGATAGGGTTTCAGGCACAGGAATCCATGTCTGCAAAACAGGGGCTTGCCCATTCGTCTCACTTGGCTGACTAACTGAACTGCAAAAAAAATTTAGAAGAATTATTTACATGTAGATTTTGGTTTGGCAGTGTCCTTAGACCATCCTGCGTAAGGACACAGAGGGAGAGATGGAAAGTGGAGAAGATAAGTATTTTCAGGACTGAAAAAGTAGTAACTAAGCTTTGGCAATAAGGTAGTGTTTCTGTTTTGTATTTTGATATGGCACAAGACTTCTTCCCAAGTTTACTCGTTTTGATGGAACACAGTGGTTGATCCGTACACAGCCTCGGGCTCGGTAGATCACAGCCCCATTTTAATTCCTTAGTAACAGCCACTAGAGGGAGGCCATCCCACGTCTGAGCAGATTTTCCCTACAAACTCCTTGTAAAGTACGCAAAACCTCAACCTACCAAGCATGCTGCAGAGAAAAAAAAAATAATCATAAAATTGGGGCTTGAGAATATTTTAGTGTGGCAAACAGAAGAGAAAAGTCATGGGTATCAGTCATGTCCTAAAAAACAAAGCAAGGAAGCAAACCTATGAATACTTATTCCTCTAGCTACTGTGGTTGTAGCCACATGGCAAGTTAGCAGCACTGTTGAGTGACCCAGTGAGCTGCACAAAAGTGGTGAAAATCGGGATGCCTGAATCTAGGGAGACTGTGTGCTGCTCTCCTGCCTTCCTCCTGAGCAAGCAGTGCTGGCTCAAAGAATACCTCTTGAATAACAGCAGCTTACCACCAACTTTATGAAAACATTGCTAATTTCAGGGTCTTTTAACAAACTGGATCGCAAACGGCAGCAGTTCTGTAACAGGAACACAACTCATTTAGATGTCCTGGAGCGTGGCTGGTCACCTTCAGGGAAGGTTCTGAACAGACAGGATCTGCCTCAGTCAGCTCATTCTGCCTTTAGAGCTGCCAGCACCTAATGATGCGGATTCCGGCAGAAAGGCACCAAAAGTTTACCTCCAGAGAAGAAATTCTGTTTAGTGTTTTGAAGAGGGGAGAAGAGGGCTTTGCCATCTTGCTGTCATGGAGGAAGTGGAAGAGAGAAATATTGCAGAGTGAGCAATTATTTTAAATAGGGAGTTTTAGGAAGGTCTAGAGACTTAAGAGAGGTCTGGGACCAGCCCATCCCCTCCTTGGTCTAACAAGCTGAATATCTACCAAACTGAAAAATCCCAAATAAAATAAAGCCATGCTCACCATTTTGTGTGAGTATTTAAAGTAGCCCAGAGTACAAACAACATCCCATTTCATTGTCTAGACTCCAGAGGTGAATAGCAAAATGTCACTCAGCAGCGGAAGCAATGAGCTTGGCAGTTTGAGACTTATGGATATAATGGCATGTTGCACTCTGAAACTGAAGAAATACAGATATTTTATGGGTATACAGATGTATTATGGGTTATATTACCTGTTCAAGTAAGAATCCAGAAAAACATCACAGATTTCTGTCCATATGGTTTTTAAGGGTTTTTTAAAATTTTGTTTTGTTTTGTTTTCATGAATGCTACTCCAGGTTATGCTTTTCTCTCTCTCTGTAAGTAAATTAATCTGTTTTCACTGTGTGACTGATTTTTGGGTGCAACACCTGCCTCATCAGTCTTTTTTTTTTTTTTTGTAGAAAGAACAAATCAGTTGTTCTTTCTCCTGTTAACTGTTCTCCTACAGTTAATGTAGGAGAGACAAAACAATGATTTCTGGCAGACAAACTGAAGAATTGCATCGAAACCAGTGAGACCTCACCATGCTGGTGTTACTTTGAAATAGCAGTAAAAGACAGGGAAAGATGAAAAACTGGAGGGGGTGGCTGGTAGGAAGGATGTTAGGGAAGGTTGGACTCCCCTGCACAACAGTAACAGCAGTGATTCAGTTCAGCAGCTGTGGTGCACCTCCACAGGGAGAGCCTGGGCTCCTGTATCTGTACCTCCTTCTCTTCTATAAATAAGGCAAAGAAAAAAAGTATTATTCCTGAATTCAGAATTCTGAATGAATTCTGAATTGAGAACAGAATATTTCTGAATCAACAGAAACAAAGAAGAAAAGTTTTCTGCTCCGTTCGGTCACTCACCGAAACCCTGAGGGGGTTTGCAAAGGACACTCTGCTCTCTCTAATGCGATTTCCAAGCAAGTCAGACTTCCCACTGCAGTCAGTTTGACTTGCTTAGAGAACCCACTGGATGCCTTTCTGCTTATTTGCTCCTAAAGACTTTTACACACCTTGTCCAAAGAGCTGAAAGCTCACTGTAGGATGTATGTGGAACTGCAGCCTTTTGACTCCAAGGACATTAAACTGGCAACAGGAACAGGCTGTCCAGGGAGGCTGGGCAGTCTCCATCCTTGGAGGGGCTCAGAAACCCACTGGGAAAAGGTCTGAAGCTATGACAAGTACATCTGCACAGGCTGCCATCACTTTGGGATTAGGATTCATGTTTATGAATGAAAATCATCAGTTCCCTTTCCTCAGCCTTTGTGCACTCCTAGCACCAAGGGTGTTTTCACACGCTGTGTGATGCTGTACCAGCAGCTCCACGACTGTGCCAACCTCTGTGCCTGGTGTAGATACTGCAGTGCTTTTCCTTAATTCCCCAGCATGTGAGATGTTCAATACATCAAAAATGAAAGGCAGAAGCAGCATGCATTCCTCTTCTGTCACTCTGTGTGTGAGGTAGGGAGAAGACATTTGGAGGAGCTAACGCTGCACCCCCTGTCCGTGGTGGGGAGGAGTCATCACCATTGCTTGCAAGGGCTTGTATTATCTTGAACTCATCATCAGGGTTTGTTAAACTGTCTATTACTGCAAGACATGGAGTACTCTGCTGGGCAGCTCTGCAGCACAGTGGCTGCAATGGGATGCATGAGCTGACAGGGCCCATGCTTGCTAAACCTCAAATTAAGTGGAGCTTTCTCTTACAGGGGCTCCTGTCTGTGAGATGTGGGAGCTGAGGGTTTCTTCACAAGCTTTCGCCTTCCTCACACACACTATCCTCTCCAGGTGCAGTAAACACTGTCAGGTGCTTGTTTTCCACCCCACAGCATGGCACTGTGAAGTTAACAGGAGAGCTGAGACATGAGTCAGCTCATGGGGCCTGATCCAAGCCAGCAGAATAACTTGCAGGTTTTATGCAATCTGCCTTTTAGCTGAACCCAAATTCGACAAAAATTCTACCCAAATGCTACCCAAATGCTACCAATGCTACCAAAAATCCTCACCCCTGGGAAGGTGTATGTTCTGTGTGTGCCTCTGGCACCAGAGGTGGGCACAGCAGCCAAAAGTGTCTGGTGTCCCGTGCCAGATTTGCAGGGTTTGTGACAGAGCCCTTGGGAGCACAGCTGTGAGAGGCAGTCCAAGGGAAGCAGGATGCAGCACTGTGCCTCCTCCTGCTCCCTGGAGGCCTTGAGCCTGCCACTGCAAACCAGGCACCTGCACAAATGCTGCTCTAGCACTCTGGTGCTAGAAAAAAAGGAAAAAACAGAAGTTTACCAAGGTATCCTTTCAACTCCACTTTAGGAATGAAAGCAATGTGTATGTAGAATCACATTATTGTAGAATTGTTTAGGTTGGAAGGGACCTTAAAAATCATCTAGTTCCAACATCCCTGCCATGGGCAATAATGTCATTCACAAGATTAGGCCCCCATCCAACCTGATCTGGAACACTTCCAGGGGCACCCACAGATGCAGAACAGAGAAAAATCCAAGCACACTTTAGTGAGCTTGTAGTCTGGCTTGGTTTGCTCTCTTGCAATATCCCATTCCTCTGTTGGCTGTATCAGTTCATCTGCCTTATCCTTCAAACCTTGTCTCACTTAATTTGTGACCACAAACACATCATTTTGAAACCCACAAATGCAAGGCTGAAGCTTTGGCACCCATGAATACATCATAGCATAGCCACAAGAGGCATAAAACTGAAGGAGCCAGTGGGATTGTCAGCTCACTGGCTTCCGAGTCAGTCGCTGGCTTCTAATTCAGTTAAAGCATCAAAGACTGACTTATGTGAGCTGTGAGGTCAGCAGTAACATCAGTAGCAGCACCAAATGATGAATTAAGGTGCTGCAGACATAATGAAGGATGGTCTCAAAACCAACCCATCAGGACACCCTGATGCAGAGGTCACGATAATGTGTTATGTTGTGATGTGCAGGAATAGATCAATGCCCTCAGCTTTCACCAGGAACTAGCCTGTGATCATACAAACACCTAATGAACAGCTTGACAGAATGCTTAAAATGAGTTTAACTGGCATTACTCCACAGCAGAGGGGCACTTTTGATGACCCTCTGCAAATTATTCTCAATGGATTTAAACAAAGACCAATTTGCTCCAGATTCACAGTGCCACCCTCTAGCTATGGCTTTGCTTTCCATTTCCATCCTCTCCCCACGCTAGGAATCCAGGGAAGATCCAGACCTTTGGTAACAGAGGGTCATCCAAGAAAAGGTCTTTGCCTAGCAAATCCTGCTGTCTCGTGGCTGGTGACTGCCAGCATGGTGGTGGTTTGCTATGTGGGCATGAAGGTCCACTCATAAGAATGATAAACAATTGGCTGGTGTGTGTGGCTGAATGTCATTTTTGTGAGGGCCACCTGGAGAGGCTGGAAATAGGCATTAGAAATAGGCCCAGAAATAGGCACTCAAGGCAAAACAATGGCATTAAGTGGGTGACAACAAACCTTTCTGTCTGATTTTATTAGGTACTTAAACTAAAATGGAGAGAATCGCACCTGTGGACTGATTAGCATGAGAAGCAAGAGATATAACTAGCAAATAGACAGGGGGTCAAGTACCAATTATAGAAACGTTATGTAACCAATGAATGCCTCTGCCTTAGTTTGTTAAAATGTATAAACAGTGCAATTAATTTGTTAAAATGTATAAACAGCGCAATTAGTTTGTTAAAACGCACACATTGTGTAAAGTATTGACGATAACTGAGTGGACCAAACTCTCTACTTTGTGCGAACTAGAATGAAAGTTGTGAATATCTGTCTCAGCGAGTGAATTGGTGCTGGGCACTGGTTAGCAAGCCTGCCTTCGGGACAAAGGGCTGCATGCAGTGCAGTGCTGGGCAGGCTGCTCCACGTGGTGCTGGGGATTGTGCCCCCCAGCACACCACCACCATCGCTCTGCATGTGCGTGCCGAGGAATCCAGATGCCTTCTTTTCACATCTGGATTTGGCTTCCAGGGCAAGGCTGGCTTCTGAGAGGAGACACCAGGACCTACCCTCGTGTTGGGCAGAGTCAGCAAGCTCCAGGACAGACCCGCTGCTGGCCGAGGCTGAACTCATGAGGACGCTGGTGGCATGGCAATGTATTTAAGAAGCGGAAAGAACTCACTGCACAACAGCATCAGGACAGGAGGTGTTCCAGGTGCAAGAGCGGAGATTCCCCTGCAGCCGTGGGCCAGCCCACGGCGGGGCGGGCTAACCCCTTCCAGCCCATGGAGCAGAGATCCTCCTGCGGGCTGTGGAGGACCCCACACTGAAATAGGTGGACACGCCCCGGAGGAAGATCAAGCCGCAGCCCACGGAGAGAGGGGCCCACCCTGGTGCAAGGACTTGTGACCACGCAGATCCACGCTGGAGCAGCCTGTTCCTGAAGGACTGCACCCCACGGAAGGACCTACGCTGCGGCAGTTTGTGCAGGACTGTCTCCCGTGGGAGGGACCCCACGCTAGGGCACGGCAAGAGTGCGAGGAGGGAGCGGCAGCGCAGCAGAGGCGCTATGGACCGCCCGGAACCTCCACTCCGAGCCCCGGGCAGCGCGGGGTGATGCCGAGCCTGGGGAGAAAAGGGGAGGTGGGTGTTTTCTGCTTCGTTTCTGACTTTCCAGCTGTGTTACTGCTGGGCAGTCAATCAAGCAAACCCTCCCGGAGCCGAGGCAGCACGGCCACCGCGCTGCCGCCGGTGCGGGCCCTCCCCGGGTGCCGTCACGGGCGGCGGGCGGGACCTCCGGGGGCGGCACCGCGGCAGGGAGGGACGGAGGGAGGGCGGCCCAAGGTCGGCGCTGCCGTGCCGTGCCGTGCCGTGCCGTGCCGTGCCGTGCCGTGCCGTGCCGTGCCGTGCCGTGCCGTGCCGTGCCGTGCCGTGAGCGGGTCTCCGCGGCTACCTGCAGATGGAGTACGACTGGCTGGGCTTCGGCTACGCGGCGCTGGTGGCGACGGGCGGTGTCGTGGGCTACGCCAAGGCAGGTGGGTGCTGCTGGCCGTGGCTGTCCCCGTCCCGGTCGTGCCCGCAGGGAGCCCCCGCTCCGCTCCCCTCCGCCCCGCCCCGCTCCGGGGCCGCCGCCGGCAGTGACCCCGCAGGTCCCGCTAAGTCCTTGTTGCCACTAAAGAAGTGCAGCGAAACGGTGCTGGAGGAGTTCTGCAAAGTATGTTAAAAAACCTCCCCAAACCCCTCAACCTAACCCCTATTGCTGTGGTTAGGTTGGCTGTGTGGATTTACTAGTACGGGAGAGTCGCAGAGTGCTTTCGTTTGGTGTGCTGGCTGACTCTCTGTGTGTTCTTCTGCTGACTGCTTTATTTTTTATTCAAGGCAGCGTCCCTTCTCTAGCTGCCGGGCTTCTCTTTGGCGGCTTAGCGGGACTAGGCGCGTACCAGCAGTCCAAAGATCCAAAGAATGTGTGGCTTTCCCTCGGTAAGTTCGCTCGGCAGCCGAGTGCTGAGTGTTACTGGTAGCGGTGGAAACAGTAACCTTCTTTTTTTCCTAGCATGTTTCAGCTGCCCTGTGCCGTTTTCCTATACAAATGTTGCAAGCGGCGGCAGGACGTCCTGCCCACAGCCAGGAGGTATTTGTGTAAGAGCACGATACCTGGGTCAAAGACCTGTCTGAATCCAGAGTTGGTGAGAAATACCTGTCTCCTCTGCCAGATTAGATAATGTGTTACACCGACACATTGGGTGCAGGAAACATACGTGGAATTTTTTTGGTAGTGAAGCAGTGTTTTTAGCCTGTGGTGGTGAAATAAGCACTATTTTTGCAATAGTGACAGCACTGTGACAGGTGGTATGTGGCCTTATGGAACCCTGGTTTGCACAAGCATCTCAGAGGAGCAGTGCATCATACACTCTGGCAGAAACTATGTAAAAGAAAAAAGGCAGTGATCTATTCTGCTTGCTTACAGTACAGCTTACAAGAAATTTTGGGTGTTAAGCTTGCAGTTAACTCTTCAGGGGAAGGAGAAGGATGAAATCACTGTGGAAATATTATTAAGCACTCAGGTGAACCTCAGGGAGTTCCTTTGCTGCAGGAGTGTAATAATCTGGTTGAACCACTATCAGGAATTGATCATGCCTTTAAGCACTAGGGTATCCTAGATGACTTCTTGAAGGTCCTGCCAGTTCTGTAACTACTCCATAGTGTTACTAGTGCTGTGATACTCTAGCTTTACAGCTATTTAAGACTATTCTAAACCAACAGGACTAATGTGCTGAAAGGCTTTATGAAGCCACTATAGAGGACCAA
This sequence comes from Dicaeum eximium, assembly GCA_013396995.1. Lineage (NCBI taxonomy): Eukaryota > Metazoa > Chordata > Aves > Passeriformes > Dicaeidae > Dicaeum > Dicaeum eximium. Next base: position 564,314 of record VWZP01004041.1, on the reverse strand, counting down.
CCTCGTCAGTAAGGAACAAAACGTAAAATACAGCTCAATGTAAAGCACAATTTCCATTTGTCAGCTGTCCTTCCACTCTGGCATGCTATGGGAGTGGCTGTGCATCTCTGGCACAGGTTTTAGGCAGTGTCATGGAAGAGAGATGAGCAGTTTTTGTATATCCTGATGTGGTGCGTGGAGTGCTTTTAAATGGACCTCTTGGTGTCACAGTCTAGTACAGCTCTCCATCCATCCATCCATCCATACCTCCTCAGCCCTCCTTGTGAAGTGCAGCTCTGGCTCCTGCAGAGCTCTAAGCTGGTCCCAGTACGTCAGGGGTAGAAATGCAGACATAAAACCTTGTCTTTACCCTGTCTGATGCAAACAGACTTGAGGCTTTGGAAAAAGATACACTGCACTTTCACCTGCCTTTCTTCTCCAAAGAAACAATGGCCCTGTACATTTCATGTGAGTGTTGATGGGATTACTTTTCTACATTTAGAGATAAAATAATTTGGAGTAATGTCTAAGATGTTAATTGCTCTTTTAGTTTGATCCTTTGGATTGCTTTCTGTTTTCTAATCATATTTTCAAGTGGGGTTGTTTTCTTTCCAGTTCAGAATGTCACAGAGAAATGGGAAGTGTAAATAATATTTACCTCCCACATAGTGAATACTGTCACCATCTCAGCTTTCTGGCAGTTTTGAGCCTGCCTGTGTTTGACGAGAAAATAATTCTTTTGCAAATAAGGGTTGAGGGAGAGCTTGTGACCTGTTTGGAGGATTAGAGTTTGCGAGTGACCAGACCATGGTCTCAACCCTGGTGAGATCTCCTCGCTTCTGAGCAGTAGAGCTTGCTTACCAAAGCTGCTGAGACGGTTGTAAGGACAGCTTTGATGCTGAAGAAAATCAGATTGTTTACTCACAGAGGGAGGCATTCCTGTCTGTATGTGTAGATCTGTTTGGTTGGTGCTGCTCAGTGTCCAAGTGTGGCAATGCTGTGCTGGCATTTGTGTCAAATGGCTCTGACTGGGCTTCTTTCCAACAGCGGCGTCTGGCACCTTGTCTACTGTTATGGGAATGAGGTTTTACAACTCCAAAAAGGCAATGCCCGGGATAATTGCCGCTGCCAGGTAACCATCTGTTCTTTGTTCTTTGTCTGTGTAATTGAATAAACATTTTATTTAGCTTATTTGTGGATTATATTGTTTTAAAAATGTACATGGTAAGTTCTGTGAAAAATGAAATCTTGTGGTGGTGTTCAGCTAAATGAAGTGATGTCAATGTTTTCTTCCTCCTTGCTCTTTATGGAATTTTTGCCTCCACCTCCTTCTTTTTATAACAACTATTCTGTTCCACAGTTTACTGATGGTTGGACGGCTTGGATTGCAGATGATGGAAAAAACCTATTAAGCCATAAATCTGCATCAAGTGACTTGAAGACACATGACTGAGAAGCCCAAAACTGCCTAAATGTGCTGCACATAAGTGGAAAAAGCACTGTTACCTGTGCGTTGTGTTTTTCATATCCTAATGCATGTGTGTTGTTTTTAAAGGACTGACATAGAGAGCCCTTGTCGTGGTATTTGTCTTAACATTTTCTGCACTGAAAGCAAGCAAGAAAATATGAGTATAGCATTAGTCTAGATTCTGGTCCTGCAACTTAGCGTCAGGAAAGATCTCCTGGCCCTTGCATTCAGACAGTTGAAGGACTGAAGCTTAATGCACATCTGACTTGTCCTTCTAAAATCATGTATACCTCTAAAACCAGGGGAGAGGAGTGGCTGATTTGTCACTACTAATTAATACAATAAATGTGCTTATGATGTTACATCTCCCTTTCTGTGCCAGTTTATCCATTCCCAGTGTTTGTCACTCAGGGAGTTTGTTCTCCCAGCACTGCGTGTTAGAGCCTGGTCCCACAAAACATAATCACAGAGCCAGCTGTCGAGGCTCTGCTGTAATGCAGTAAATGCATACCCATGCCTTGCAATCACTTGTAAGCTCAGCTACATGTCATTCATTTCACTTTTACAGATTACTACTCATAAATCAAAACCATGTTTTATTAGGTAATGCTGAATTGTAGACACAGCTTTATTAAAATGTTATTTTAAATAAACTAAGAAATTATTATTGAAGATTTTTGTGTTCTGCACAGCTTGTCTCTAACTGTTCATCTGGATTGATACAGTTTGGTGCCTTTCCTGCAAGGTGTCAGGATATATTTTCAAGCATGAAATGTATAAATAATCTATTCTATCCCTGAATCTAGTAACTTGTAAATATAAAAATCTGAAATAGGAGGGAGGTGGAGAGCACAAAAGCATACAGACCACATATTCAGACAAGTATTATATTAAAGTTTTTTAATTTGGGTTTTGTTTCTGCTTTTTTTTTTTTTCTCTCCTAAGGGGATAATCTATTTTAGATTGTATGGAAGTTTATTTAAAGACTGAAGGGCTTATTTGATCAGTCTTTGTCCTCAGTTGATTCCCTTAATGCCTGAAATCATTCTAAATATAAACCTTCCATAGAGAAATATCCTGGAAGATACACATGGATGATAATGTATCCCTTTTCTGGTCACATTTAACTTATGTCCCTTTTTGCACAGATCCTGAGCTTCAATTTCTTCAACCTTTTTTCTTTGGTGCCTGGTACTGGAGAGATGGAAGCAAGAGAGCTGGTCCATTAGATTGGTGAGACTCTAGAGTTGCTCAGAATTCCCTGAGTATCAGGGTAGTACCTTGGCAGGAGAGTCACATCCTGTGGTTTTCCTTCCCTCCTCCCTTGTCACAGCAAAGCAGGCAGGGCAGTGACCTTGTGCTGGGTGAGCAGGAGGCACAGAGCTGGGCCAGTGGCCACAGCCAGGCTCTGCCAGCAGGGCAGCGGTTTGCCAGGCAAGTCACAGGGATGAGGCAGGGCTGAGGGCAAGCCAGGATGCCAGGTCTGTCAGACTGGGTTCCAGATGTGCAGGGATGTGGCCAGGAATGGTGCAGCTCCAGCAAGAGTCTCAGCAGCCTGGTCCCAGGCCAGACAGCTTGGGTCAGAGCTGGCTTGAGCACAGACAGGTAAATCCGGATGGGAAACTGTGCTCAGAGCATCTTCTTAGAGCCCTTATTCCTCAGCCTGCAGAGTTCAGCTTCAGGTGTTCACCTGTATTTACATTTCTCTCCTACCTCCCTGCATAGAAAAAAGGGGTGTGCAGGACAGCAGATGGTTTGTTAACATGTCACCCTTTTAAGTGCCTAATTCCAGCCCAGGACCCAGCATTGCTGGGCAGATGTCCCCATGTCTTTGCTCTAATTTGAAAAAGTTAGTAAGCCAGACATTAGCATTTAAGACATTTCTCTTTAAACTGCTTTTTGGGGTCTTTTTTTGCCTCTTTATATTACTGTTGAAGCAGTTTTCTCCTGGAGGAGTAGGATACAAACATAAAATGCATCTTCTGCAATAAACTGAGAACAGCCATGACCCAGCAGTTTTGTAATTGTATAATGCTGGTCTCAAATCAGGTAACTCGTGGGTTTGAATTGCAGATGTCTTTAACATAATAAAGACAATAGAAAGCAGAAAACTGGACTGGTAAGCTTTTAAACTTTTAGATCAAAGTGTGAACCCTTGCTGCTATTTCCCAAGCTTTGGAAAGCAATAGGTTGAATTGAGAACTGCTGGTAGAAGTAATTTAGAACTTGTGCTAGAATGCTCATGCTCAGATAAACAGCAGTAATACAGGCAAAGGGACAAGAGAAAAATCTTAGACTTACCTACTTTTTACCCCTTTGAAATTTATTAGCATATAATAACTTAATTAAGCATTTTTGCACTAGCAGTCCAAAGTGTACCAATGAATCAGAGTTAAATGACTGTACAAAGCCTGTTAACCAAACTGTCTGAGGGTGTCCTTCATTGCCATAGCAAGTTACAGGTATGATCTGCAGTTAAATTAAGATGCATTTAAGTAGCATAGGGACATCTCTTAGTACTAAGGGAATGACAAATACTTAATCCTAGACCAGTGGCAATTGAATTAAACTCTCTAGTGCATTACTAACCAGAAAGCCCTACCCTTGCATAGCTCTTACAGTATTAAACAAGTGGTGGTTTTTTTAGGTGTAATTTTCCTAACAAAATATTTGACTTTTTGGTACAACTGTTTTAGATTAAATTGCTTTCCAGGAAGTTAACATAACGCATATATTACAACACATTGGGTCAACAGAAGGAGTTTAAATTTTAATATCCATTTATAAAAGCCATACAAATAAATTTATTTTTTCTTAATGCTTGAAGTCACCATTAACAACTTTACATCTTTAAAGAGCATACTCAGTTTTTACTTTAAAAGGACAAGTTTAATGTTACTATAAAGTCTAAAGCATTGATTCTAAATGCAGTTGTTAACAGAAGTAGCCCAGCTCAACATCCTAATAAACAATTTATTGTACATTGCAAAGTCCTTTGGGCAATATTATTATAAAAGTTAGCATAAAAGCTGGGGAAAGTACTGAATGAGCATATAAACATTGACATACTGAACTATTAAAGTTTTGTCTGTGTTTTCAGATACCTAAGTTGGCCTTTCAGATCTAAAACAGAAAGCAATGTCTTTGAAGAACAGACCTATATTCTTCCTCATGTAGCCTATTCAAACTCTGTAGCTCAGTCTGATCACCCAATAAGGATATGTAGGAACAAGAGTTTAGTGATAATTTAGGCATTTTTGGCTAATTCACACTTAAAATGACTGACAGACTGCAGTGATTTAGGCTCTTTAAAAGGTCACTGTGACACTCCCTTGACAGGAGAGAGATAAATCTCCACAGATCTTTGACCAAAAATGGCAATAAGTTAATTAAAACAGCAGAATCTGATTGTTAGGCTTCGCTTCACAACTTGGTAAGTAGTATTCAGTACTTCTTTAGCTATTTTCCAATATTGCTATATCATTCAACAGCCCTCCACCAGCCAGATTTCTAGACCTTCCTTGTGCAGTATCAGTGGATTGCCTATATCCTACTACAATGGTTTCAGTTCTCATTGCTACATGAATATTTGCACCTTACAGACCCTGAGTAACTCTTAGTTAGTTACAAGTGAGTTCTGAAATCCTTGCAGGAGACTGATGTTCTTCACAAAGCCAGATCTGTGCTTTCAGTCTCGTCTTCCTGCTAAGGAACCAGCCTAACACCTGGAAGCCTGGTGCTGCTCTGCTTCAGCCCTTCTTCCTGCTGCCTGTGTGCTTCAAGCACAGCCCAGCAGCAGATGTTGTACTGGATGAACAACCAGCTGGGACAACTAACCCTAGTTGTCCCAAGTATTATATGTACTATACAAATAATAGAACACAAGGTCTTTTTTTCTTCTTTACTGTTGCATAGTCTTAGGAAAAGCTGGAGCAAATAGGCTTTTCAGGTTTTCAAGTGCAGGAGAACTGAACACAGAGCATATAATATCCACACAGGATGGTATTTTCTATCTGTTCCCCCCATATTTGGCCACCCAGTCTGTTCTCCCATGTACTCGCTGAATTGGGGGGCGAGTAAACATACTCATGTTTTTTGCTGCAGGTAATGAAGGACGAGCAGCTTTGTTTTTCCAGGGATAATCTGAAAGGAATAAGAACTCAGAATTAATTATGACAAAAACAGTATTTTACTCCTCTACAGAGAAAAGAATGAGAGCTTACAGAGGACTTATGGTCCTTAAGGATGCTAATGTAGCAGGATGCTTTGGTCTCCTATATGTAATAAAACATCCTGAGCTGGAAGGGAGCCACTAGGATTATAGAGTCCAGCTCCTGGCCCCATGCAGGCAACCCCAAGAACCACACCATGTGCCTGAGACCATGCTGTCTATGCCCGTTTTCAGATAAGATTATTTTTTCCAACAGTTCATGTGTACTATTCTCACCTACTGAATAGTTGTTTTGTATCAATCCCTCAAGAAAATGCTAAGAATGAAATTCAGTGGAAAAACTGATGCAAATGCCTACAACTCTGTATCTCCTATTACAAAACTGCTACAGTATGAAAGTGATCTTTTTTCTATCTCAAATAGTTAAAAAATGCATGTCATTATAACATTGATAAACTGATTAAGATTCAAACAGCTTAGCCTGTAGGACAGCTTCTGGAGACTCTCTTGTTCCTTTTGAGATTTTATGCCTTTTATTCCCCTCTTGCTTAGCTCAGAACTCCTGGTGTACTTGGTGGCAAGTCTTCTTTGCTACATTTCCCATTTCTGCACTGATTTCATAGGATTTATTCCAAGTTTGAAGGCTTGCTTTCTCTCTTAATATTGGCACCCACATGATCTCAGGCACTTGCAGTAGCACAGTACTGTATTCCTGGCCTTCCTATTCAGATTTCCCCTTTTGACATTTCAGGTAGTTGGTACTTCCTCGAGTTTCATGTGATTAAAGTAATTGCCCTGCTGCAGGGGCTGACATTTCTTCATGTTCATGACCAACTCAACCATTTTACCAGGTCTTTAAAATCAGCCAGCTGGGACCCCTTTTATCCAGACTCCTGCTATACCTTACCCTTGTTTTCTTAGCATTCCTAAGGTACATCCTGCCCCTCCCATTCCTACTTTTGCAGTTTAGTCTTATTATGTACTGATACTTTTAAAACAAAATTTAACATTTAAATTGAATGGGGTTTTTTTGGTGCCCAGATATCATCCTGTTTCTTAGAGAAAACCACCTGGTTTTGGGAGTGTTTTTCAGCAGTGGATTGAACCTGTTAAGGAACAGGTGAGGATCAAGACATTTAAAAACAGGGAACATCAAGGAGCTGAAATTGGGGGTCAGGTCACCACCTCTTTGAAAACTGTTTCTTTTTATTGCAGGCTAGCATTCCCTATCTTTCATCAGCAAGTATGATTCCAGCCTACACTATCTTTGCAATAAAGATCACTTTTCCTCAGAAAAATTGATCTTGTATGCTACATGAAATTATTTAAATTATGGCATTAAAAATTAACAGAAAAATTAAAAGAGCAAAAACAATTGACAGCATAACTTATTAAATTTTGGATAATAGGGTCACCAAAAATGTTACTGTTCAAATACTGACATCTAGGAGATAAAACCTGCCATATGCTTTGTCCTTAAGTCTCTTCCCATACAAGTCTGAAGACTTTAAGCTAAATACAAGTGGTTTAAGCAATAGGATCTTGTTCTTCTCCAGGACTTGGAAAAGTATCTTAATTGACCTCCATTTGCCAGCCTTTCTGACTTCTACTACACATATGCCATTTCTAATTACAGATTAACAGTAAATTTTATTTCCTTTCAAACACCACATGTGATTCTTTTTGGTCTTTTCTGCACTATTCACAGCAGTCTAGAGAGAATTACAGATACTGTCCTCCTGTGAACTTCCTGATCCATGCATTGTGACAGATCAACTCTCACAGTTGTGTTTCAGCACCGAATCAGTAAGATAACAAAGTGCAGCTCCAGCCTTTCTTGGTGGGCTTCTGATCAAGTCAGACACAGAATATGCATACATCTAAGCATATTATATATATGTGTGTGTATATATATATACATTTGTGTGGGTATGTGTGCCATCTCCTTCTTTCCCTCCTGCTCCAGTTCTTTGAAGCCATGTGCAAGTTCTTAAGGAGAAGAGGTAACTCAAAGGAGCATGTCAGCAAAAAGACAACATTATTAAGCAGGACCGTATCAGACTGGTCCGCCATGGACCCTTTGGTTAAACAATTCACCACTGGTTTATGGCCTTGCTATTTCCTCTGAAGTAACCAGAGAAGTGCGCTGCTGGGTGTGGACCACAGCTCTAAACCTTTACTCTCAAACCAGTTTCTCCTGCATCCTGAGCACTGCTGTTCACCTTCTCTGAATCAGAAACACTACTATGAAGAAGGTGCTCAGAATGTCACCAACACTGCAGAGGATCCAAGGTAACAATTATATTCAGAAGAGATTTTACATTGTTTTTAACAAATGAATGGAGTCCCAACTACATGACCATTTACTACAGAGTTGTGGAGTTACATTTTTACAGTTCTGCTTAGCCCATCACCACTAATGAAAATAGTTTAACAAATAGTCCAAATCTTCTTTGCACCTTTTGTAACTATTTTCTCTTTTATCTAACAAATATTAGTAGCAGTAGTTTCTCTAACTATCAGGACAGCCTCTAGGCACCTAAATGCAGTTCACTTGTACTAAGAAGAATTTGTGCCCAACAATTTTATTTACAAAACTTCAGGAAAACCTTACCAAGGGCTAATATCTCTCTTAGGAAGCATGGAAAATGAGCATTTCCCTTTGTCCTGAATATGAGTAGTAAAAGATTATTTCTTACCCGATACAGGTGCACCAAGAGGTGCTAGCTGTATCCGTTGTCCAGTTGATCCAACTTCTTTTTTATGGAAGGAAGAGTTCAACGATGGGTTGTAAGCACCACTACTTACAAAGCCAGGATTTCCTGTTGACATTACAGAATTTTAGAATTTTCAGCTGTAGTCAGAAAACTCTACCTACTTTTTATAGTTGCTTCAAATTATATTTGCAGTACCACAAGAGTACCAAGTATGAGTGTTCTTTAAAAACTCCCTAGTGCTCATCTCTTGAAAAAAAAACATTCTTTCATTGAATTAATTCTTTGCTTTGTATATTAGTTGGACCCTTTTAAGCACTTAGCAGACAGAAATTCAGCAGGAATAAAGACAAAGAGCAGGATAAACATTTCATTAAACTTAAGACCATTAAACTTCCACTAAACTTAAGACCACACAGAAAGTTTTCCACTGAGTTGCAGAGAAATGTAGGATCTTACCATTTGTTTACATCTACTTGCTTTACCAGAAGCTGGTTTAACTAGTGCTCAGTACTACTCTTGTGCTCAACATGTTTGGCCTAAATCTATTGAAAAGAATGGAATCCAACATCTCTTGTGAAAAGTGGTGCACCACTTGAAGTTGACTTTGACAGTTCCTGCAGTTGAAGGCCTGCTATAGAAGTCAGACCCAATTATCCTCTCTCTTTAACACTGGTTATAATTCTGTTTGTGCCTAGTTTTGGTCCAGATCTTTCTTTAAAGCAGCACTGCCCTGGGAAGGCTGACATACCTGTCCTCATTTGGAAGCTGGGAAGCATTGTGCATGTACACACAATTATTAGTACCAAAATTAGTGTCCAGTGGAAGAATGATCCGTTACAATACTCACTCCCTGATCCAAAAAAGTTCCTTACTGTCTTCATGTCTGTCATCACTTGGGACAATGTTAAGACTGTGCTGGCACAATGTCCAGAGAGAAATGCTTTTCTCTAGCGGTAAGGTTCTGTGTTCAGCAGTATTAAATTTGTGAAATAGAAGGCTATACACTGTAGTTTATTGTGACCTTTATAATGTGTGAGCATATTCATCACAGCTTCAGTGGTAGTTACAGTACAACACAGTATCTGCTTTGCCAGTTTTTCTGTCTCCTAAATCTTTGGCCTTTGGGCAATCCCATAATGTCCCTTTTCACACAAACACTCCCAGACCTCTGTGATAATTTCAGAGCAGTGGAACTATAAGGTACAAACTAGGCAGGCTGGAATCCTGAGTTTCCTCCCTTTTACTCTAAGGTAAAACCTGTGCAAGCATAGCACTGTAAGAGCAGTGTAACTGGTAGAGAACCCAAATGCAGGAAAAGGTGCAAGTCCTGAGTACTCTCAGGAACAAGCCATCCCTGAGGGGACATAGACGTGCTCCATTAGGATCACTTCCTCACCATTATCCAGTAACCTGCTGTGGGTTATGATTAGGGTAATAAAATATTCTCTGCCTTTTAAAGTACAGTGAGTTCCAAGAATCCAGAAGAAGCCATAATGAAGAAAGCAAAGTTCGACAAAACAGATTGAAGCTGAAAATGGCAGCATACGATCATCAGGAACCTACACTATAAGTGTAATTTTTTTCTTTACAAGAAACTGTAAAACATAAATAGGAAATGTACAAAGAACCAGGTAATAATTGCTATAAATTACCTTTTGGATCTTCTAATTTTTCATTCAACCTTTCTTTGCATGATAGCTTTTCAATAGGTATAATTAAGTTCTCATCTGTAGACAAGGAAAATTAAAGGAAGAAAAGGATGGAAGGACAGAAATTCAGAAGAAGGGTATGAAGAACCAATTTAGGTGATGTAAAAGAAACGAGGAAGGAAAAAAGCAAGCAAGAATGAATATCTGACACATTAGTAACTGTAATGTCTTATCCTTGTTTTCTTAAGCAGAAAATGTTACTCCAAGAGTAACATTTACAAGGTCCATTCTAATTATCAACTAACAATATGATTTAACAACAATGCAATTACATTCCATTTACAATTTTAAGGACTTGGTCATATCTTAAAAATTGACTGATCACAAACTTACAATCCTTCATAAATAAAGCATTTGTAACTATTTGCTCTTATCTTATTTTGCCTTAGAGCAATGTTGTGGCTGATGAAAACAAAGCTGACTTAAATAAACTATCCATAGTTATTTAAACATCAGTGTTGACTTTCAGACTGTCAATATGAAAACAGAAGAGATATAGTTTACATGTAGTGTTTTTCTATGATCCATCTATCCTGGTTCCATGTGTTTCATGTGTGTCTTAAATGTTGCTGTCTCCCCAGTATATGAAAGATGACGTGCAATTTAAGATTCTGATGGAAATAATACCAAGTATTTTCAAACAAAAAAAATCAGTTTTAGTGCTTTTTTTCTTTAAATTCTTGGTAGTAAGACAAATGCAAGATTTCTACCATTAGCATTCATCCAAATTTTACCTTCAGTGCAATTCAGTAGGTAGATGTCTAGCCTATTGATGAAAACTTTTGGAAGCAGCTATTTGCTTTTCTGTGCCTGATTCCTGTGCAAGATTATGTATAAATAATTTACTTCTGAGGAACATGGATACTATATTTCAGAAAACAAAAAATATATACAAGATGATTGCTTTAAAAAACCTCTTCTATTCCACAAAATATTCTGGTAGGTGCTGTTGTTTTTCCACTTTATAAAATCTTGCACGTTAATTCAGATGAACAACTTCACCTCGCCTGACTTTCAGAGGGGAAAATGAGGTTTGTTGACACTGCAGAATGGCTGCTAAAATTCTATTAAAAAGGGGTGCAGCATTTGCATGTCAACAAACATTCTGAAGTTCCTGCTATACAAGGATGTAAAGCTGGGTGGTTTACTGGCACTAAAGTATTTGGAGAGCGACTCATGCTAGCTGGACAATGGCTGCAGAGATGTTAACAAGGTAACCTCTCGCAACAGGGACAGTGTGCCTGAGGTGTAGGGCTTGGTGGTGAGAAGACAGATTTCAGTCTGGAGTCTGATGCTTTCCTCAGTGAAATCTTAGATGAACTGTTTACTAGTGTTAGACTTCACTCTATAAAATGCTGGTAATAGTGTTCTTCACAAAACATAGTCTCACTGGAAGTTCCTTCCTGGAAATAAGAGGACTTTTCTTGCAGCAAAGGATTTAGGACAAGGCCAGAAAATTGAAAAAAGACACGTCTAAAATAGTAGGCAGTACTATTATTACATGAGCACACCACTCACCCTTTTGTTTCCATGGGTGAGACTGCTGTTTGATAGTGTGCCATGGCATAGGAAGCAGGCAGTAATGAGGCCAAACTACTTGCTTAAATACAGTAAAATAATGGTCTCAGTGGATTATATACAAAATTTATCTTGACAGAACTTTATAAATAGGGGCTGGTCGATACCTTCTTAATGTTCTGAAAGCAAAATACATCATCTCGCATATGAAAAAAGTTGTTTTTTAAGAGTCTTTCACTTAAACAATACAAAAAAAAAAAAGAGCCTAGAATCTAAGCTTAACTGCAGAAGTTAAACCAGATGGTCTTAACTAAGTTAATGAAAGTGTGAGGAGATATAATGTGACCATTTTCAATTACACTTTTACCTGTAGTATTTCTGCTGTAAGTCAATCCTCCCCCAGCATTTGCCAGTGATTTACCAAACAAAGGGTTGTTCCAGGTTCCGTGTGATCCTTCCCTATTGACTGCTGCTAAAGAGACGCTCTTTGGGTTTACGCCTTAGAAAACAAATTATGGAAAATGTTATAGATACCAAATTTCAAACTTAATTCAACCAATAAATTTCATTTCTAGAACATAAAACCAACACTGAATAATTTGTCTTATAATGCAAAATATCATTAATGTAAATTAACAATGTCCATTAATTAGATTTTTAAGCCTAACCATGAAAACCAGTGACACTAATTTAAGAACAATTCTTTTCATGCTTTCAAGAGAACTTTAAAAGACTTTTTAATATAGGTACTTGGTTTCTATAAAACCATAATCTCATAATTGATATTTTTGTCTGTTAAACAAGGAACACATAAATTAAAATACCTATCAAAAACTGGGGTTCCCAAGGCTGAAAAGAAAGTATTTCTTCAAGAGCTAAGTTAAAAAGCAGGACAAAGGTTCTTGTTACTTCAGCATGTTACAAGCATCACAAGAGTTACTGGGATTACAACATATGAAAGCAGCTCCCAGTTCTAATGGTTGCAGAACTAAAGTAATATGGATAAATAACAACTCTGTTCCTTTGACCTATTATTCTCTTAAATGTTGAAATTAATTATTTTTTACATCTATGCCTTTCTCATTGAAAACCATGGAGACATTAGAACTGTGCTTAATAACAGATAAGAAATACAGATGACTCTTCCATTTGTGTTACCTTTAGATAGGGAAGTTCCTCGCTCTTTATATTTTTCTTTTTCTTTCCTTTTGGACTTAAACTGTTGAGTCTCTGAGCATCCTATTTAACATTCAAGAATTGATTTCATATTCAGAAGTCATCACTGCTCTAATGAGTTCCTAACAAATTAATCATATGTGGTAACAAAAATAACTTGCCTGACAATGGGGAATTCCTCTGTGAGCCACCTAAATTCTCAAACGTGGATTACAGAAGTAATGATTTGATTACTGTAATTGTACAAACCATCATGACAACAAAAGATACTAAGTGAGACACCAATAAAATAATTTGATTATAGAATATATTCAGAATACTAACAAAAGGAAACATTCTCTTTGCTTTCTCCTTTCCATTCTCATTCCCAGTAATTAAATAATATAATGTTATTTTCCTGACAAAATAACCCAGATTTAGAGTAAGATATCTATTTCTAGAGAAAGATGACTGCCTTGGGAAAGGAAGTGAGTGTGTGAATTCCTACCAGTGCCAGTAGATGGATATTTCTAAGCACTTTGTACAAGGAAAGGGACTGTGTTTATCAGAACTTGTATGTTCAGAAAACCTCAAACACCGTGACACTGCAAAATTGGTAAATATGCACTATATAAAATCATAGAATGGTTTGGGTTGGAAGAGACCTTAAAGAAAATCTGGTTTCAATTGCCCTGCCATGGGCAGGGACACCTTCCACTAGACCAGGTTGCTGAATGTTCCATCCAGCCTGGGCCTGAACACTGCTAAGGATGGGTCAACCACAGATTCTCTGGGCAATCTGTCCAGTGCCTCATCACTCTAACAGTAAATAATTTCTTCTGTATATCTTTTCTAAATTTCCCCTCTTTTCATTTGAATCCATTACTCCTAGTCCTATCACTATGGTCCTAATGAAAAAAATGTATCTAGTTTCTTTAGTCATCACATACACGTGCTTATACATTAATCAGGATCAACTCCTAGTAATCCAAGAGATGTTTGATCTGTATTACTGAGGATTTTTTATGTTACTGGTAATAAGGGGGCCTGTGAACTTTTATGGTATACAAGCAGCGCTGAGGTCCTGCCAGGTTTATATAGCCAGGAACTGCTGCATCAATTTTGGTATCTTCTGGGAAAGGCATTTAGTCCAAAACATGAAAATTTAGCATGGTTATGAAAAATAAAACTATCCAGAGAGAAATCCAAAGCTTAAATGTACTGTTCACAGATTGTGCACATCTTGTATTTTCCATATGTACTGACTTTTAACCTTACCAGGCAGATATCTTGATTGGTTTATATAGTAATCTTTTGCTGATGTATTTGATCTTTCAGAATCATTTCTCATCAGAATCTTGTTTTCCCCTCCTGGCTGGATACAGCATGAAGCTTTTGGCTCTGGCACACTGAAAAACCAAAATTTTCAAACCATGTGACCAACAACTCCAGCTCAGAATACCACAAGCTGACCTTAGCCTGAAGAATACAGTGCTCTTCGCTCATCCTACTTTTCTCAATAGAGTCTGTTTCCACAAAGTAACAGTCAAACCTAATACCTCATTAGAGCCTGACCTTGGATTTGAAGAAAGAAATGTATACAACATTATGGAATAAAAGCAAATGTGGCCAAATGGCAGAACATAGTACCATTTAACTGACAAAGGAAGTAATGTTAGTGTGTCAAATTTTAGTAGAACAGTTTCTTAAATACACAACGAACACCTGAACCATATAGTGCCCAAAACCAAATTTGATTCTGTTTGGATATTACTGGCACTCTAACAACATAACACCCAAAGCTGATCTGCTCATGCAATTCTTGGCACTCTTACAGAATTTTGGTGACTTGAATTTTAATAGACTTGTCTTAATCTATAAATCTACTTCTGGACACTGTTTACTAAAAGAAATTGTGATTTTTATAATTGTAGGACCTACCTAAAAAGAAATTCTTTGGTTTTCTTTTCTTTTAACAGTGCAATGCTAGGCTTCTTTGAACATGACATTCCAAATTCAGGGTCATCCAACTCATCCCAGCTGTCCACAGCCTTTACCAAAGTCTGACCCCACCGTCTTCTGCAGTTTTTAGGACCTAGTACACCATTCAGAGGGCCACTAGCTGCTTGTTTCTGTTTAAAAAAAAAAAAAAAAAAGTTAAAATAATAATAAAAAAACACTTTAATTCAATTCTAAAATTTGATATTTTGTATCTAGTAAAACTCCTGACTACTGCTTACAGACTTTGAGGAATTTTTCCCCGTGTGTTGTACCTGTTTTGGTCTCATTATGACCTTAAGCACAAAACTTAACAATAATGCCAGCATGTATTTGGAGTGTAGTTCTTTTGGACTGTCATCCTTGAATTGCTCAAGTCTACCTGAATTAGTGAGGCTAACAGTCTGTTGGCAAACCCAGTTCAATGCTCAACCACTATTTCTGGCATCTTGCTGTACTCACGTTCTGGACAGTGGTAGGTGAGCTGTCAAGAAATAGAGCACAGTGGTGCGGAACACTGCTGTGCCCCCAGAGTATACAGCAAATAAAATAAACTGGTCAGGCCTTTTCTTTAACATTCTGTCCCAATGAAATTACTAAGCTTTAAAACTTTCCTTCTATCTGACTATCATTAGCTTTCCAGTATTCTCTGAATGCCTGTTATTTTTAACATACTTTGTATCACAGTTCAGTGAGTACAAGTCAAAACCAAAATGGAAGTTACAAACCAAAGCTTACTATTCATCTTCCTAAAAATCATAATTGCTAAATTCTTACAAGGTTAGGAACTGATGAACCTTTTTGGGTATCTTCCTGCATGAGGCAAGTGAAGTCCTCCCTTTCCACTTCTCTATTGTGTACTGACAGTATTGTTGTGAAATGTTTCTCAAAGGTCAGTAAGTGAGAGCTGTTTCAACTCCATTACTGCATAAGCACGTCACTGAGGGCTATTATAATGAAGATTGTTGTTACAAGCAATCTATTCTTCTGACTTGCTATAAATTTTTAATAAGGAGATAGTTATATTCTCAATTAGTCCGTAGTTATCTATCTGTATCTCCTATAACAAAACATGACTATTTTCAAGGGATGACCTGGTTGAACATACAAGAACTTCCAATAAAACCATCCATGTAGTTATTGAAGACAACTTACAGGCGATGAGTTTTTATTGATAATTGGAAAAAGTGGTTGTGCCTGTGGCTGCTGCTGCTTTGGTACTTGCTGGTTAGCTGTATTTTGAGGCAACTGAATTTGCTGGAGAGGCTGGTGGTTAACCTTTGGCAAGGGCTGTGGCTGTGTTTTGTCAGGTAAATCAGGTGAAGACAGAGGTTCTGGCTTAGCTTCCAGTTTAGGTAAAGATGGCTTTGGCTCTGTTGGCTGAACTGGTTTAACAGGAGTCTGCTTCTCCAGATACTGTGGAGGAGGTCCTAAAATTTGGCCAACTTGAAAATAAGGGTACTTCAAAGCCTGCAGAAGATATAACACGTTAATTTTAACTTCAAAAAGTTGACTTTGGTAACCTCATCAAGGATCTAAGCAGGTTTCTGAAACATTTGAGCAAGCTTTACAGAACAGATGGAAGATGGATGCGTAATGAAATCAGATGTAAAGTGTGCATTGAGAACTGGCAGTTCTGTATTTCAAACTCTTCCCATCACATAACTTAGTAAGATTGATCCATTGTACTTAGGCCAGCAGTCATATCCTTTCATTCTTTTCTTTACTGCTAGGTGGAGTCTGTGTTTTGAGGTGCATTATACTTTTAGCACCATTCTATATTTATGCAGTAACTAATTTCCATTTTAAAAGACGTAGTCTCCACTGCCTTTACCACATGCTTTCTTACATGTCTCCACTGCTGACTGTGTTTTGGCAACTCAGTGAATAGCCCGAGGTTTTTAAATTAAAAACAAAACAAAACCAACAACAACAAAAACCCCAGAAGTGAGATGGTTGCCGCTTGGTTGTATGTGTTCTACAATTAGAGGATGTTAATGAGCAAGGTTTCTCCCCCATTTTTCTTATCACCAGCTTTTGATTTTTGTTAAAATACATTCAGTGTGCTTGCTGTGCCTTCATGGTGTTTATTAAGAAAATACAGCATCTGTCTTGAGGCAAATGTTCATTTGATCCTTTCCTCTGACCTTTCCATATCCTCTGCTAGATGCAGAGCATGGACACACCTTAGTAATACACCTCCTCCTGTATAAAAACAACCCACTCTGTTAATTCTTCTGGGTAGGATCCTACTCTTTGTTAGTTCTCAAATGCACGTTTTGCCTCAGCTGCACTTAAGAATCCCTGCCTTTGAACACACTGCCATGTATATGCATTAAACTCTTCCTTTTGACTGGATTACACAACTGCTGCAGCTGCTTCTTTGATAACTCACTTGGGTAAAAGCTGGTTATTTGCTTTTATAAAGCACCATACAGTATTTTGTGTAGAGGTACATGGTACTGGACTACAGCTAGATCTCCATCACTGTACAATAGACATGCTTTATAAAGTGGAGAGGAATGGTTGCTTTATTTGGTACCATCTGCTTCACTACTTCTGCATCACTTACACTACATCTTCCTAGGGTAACTTGCATTATGTCCTTTCTTTCCCAGCTGTATTCCTATTTTATACATTCTAAACAGGATTACATTAGGTATGAATAATACAAAAGAAAAAATCCACAGAATGTAAGCATCTTCGGTCCTTGAAATATGTTTCTTGAAAATTAACTTGGGGAAAAAATTGTGACCTTTGTGACATGTTCTTCACAAAGTTCTTTCTTTATCACTTCGTATAATTTACATTCCAAGTAAAAATAATCCTTAGCTCTTCCATACTGCATTCCATCTGTGGCTTAACAAAGAGCAAAGTTTTCAAACTTTTCAGTACCTCCCTTTGTACAGATGGGGAGGAAAACAAAAGTGGCAGAAGTGATGACAGACACAATTGAAACATTTGCACCTCAGCTATTTCTCTGTCCTGTACAGAGAGAATTTTAAGATACTCCAGTACAGAAGACAACATTGGAGAAATAACTGAAGAGCTTCTGATGTCTGCTGAGACAGGTTTAGAAATTTCTCTTCTCACCACTTAGTCTCATTCCCACCAAAGTGCTCAAAATGAGGAGACATTTGTGGCCATCACTGTTATGACAATCAACTGGTCTCTGCATCTACAATTTTTTAACAATGCAAGAAAATTCAGTCTTAAACTTAATCATTCATGTGTTCAGACCTGACTTGCTGTAGGTCTCTTCTTTGGATTCCAATTCAGCATATCACTCATAAGCTGTATTGCTTCATTGCTTGCATTTGGGATGAGAGTTTTTAGGCTTATAGGGACACATTGTGGGAAGCGGAAATTCATGGCAGAAGCAAGGTGGTATCCTTCCGTCCAGTCACTCTGTTTCAAAGCAAAGAAAAATCAGCACCAAAAAAGAACAAAGATATTTAGATAAAATTTAAGGCAGCTTGAGCCATGCTTGGTCTGCATGGCTCCTTCCTATATAGTTGAAAACAAGCATTCCTGTTTTCCATGACAATTGTTACAACACTAGTGAATGCAGCATCAGTCTCCAATAGCAGTCCTCCTGAGGTCTCCTCTAGCTAAAGGTGGAACCATCACCATGAATAACACACTTGGACACATTCTATCCAAAGGAGACAGGAGTGCAAAGTACCAAGAATGGTACTGAACATCCCATCTGCCACAGAAATGAGCCCAGCAGCTGACGTCAACATGCCCTCTTTATGAGAATAGCAGAGGTGATAGCCACAGTTGTATAACCATGATGCAGCCTATACAATATAGCACTGATCCCACCATTATGACAGTCAATGATTAAGTTACAACAAGACAGTATTGCAAGATTAAAAAACCATGACCACCAGAAAATAACTTTTTTTTAAAAGTGTTTAACTTTCCAAAAGTAAACCTTGAAGTCCTTCATTACTTGGTAACTGCATTCTTGGAATACAGAACTACAGGATTATCAAAGACCTCAAGAGAGCATTTACTCCACACCCTTGTCCCTTCCTGACAGATGTTAAGTCTCAAAAAGCTTCCAATTTCTAGCAGTCCACAGCCAGACTGTACAGGTTACTCCACAGAATAATCTCCTCAAGATTACGAAAATGGAGGTTTCTCGTACAAAAATAAATGACCATTGTTGAGTGTCCTATCATCCACAGATACCAAGAAGGACTATCTGATTCTTCTCTCCAGAGTGGCCTTTTTATACATTGGAAGGTGTGTTTATTTTCCTTTCTTCCAGTCTTTGTACAGGCTAAAGAAACCCAAGCAATTCCTAGGGTCTAGGCTTTTGAAGTTTTATTTCCTCTCTAGACACTGATTTTTCTCTCTTGAAAAGGAAAGCTCTAAACTGGATATAATATAGCAAGCGAAACAGAAAAATTAGTTCACATGTTAATGGGAAATACTCCTTTTTCTACACACTGGTATGGTATTTGTCTGTAGACATACAATATACTAACTAGCTCCTACAGCCTCTCCTACAGATGTGTTAGCTGGATGGTGATCCACAGCTATTTTTGTAGCTGATTATTCCTGTCTAAGTACAGCATTCTGTGCAGTACTGAAAAAAATTCTTTAAAACTACATCTCTAAGTCTATTCATAAAAAAACCCTTCTAAATTCTCATCTTGTTTTCTAGCATAATTCTTCTCAGCCTGCCATCTATTAGCTTAAGTAGCAAAATGTACTCCACCAGACAGCCTTCAATACAATTTTGAAAATTTCATCAGAGGCAGAACCACTCGAGTTCTATTCAATTCATCTTTTGAAAAAGAGCCAGTGAAGCTTACTCTCTGGGTAACTCTTTCCAAGCAGGTATGCTCTAATCATGCAATTTCTATAGAAATATGCTGCTGAGAATGTTACGAGGGACAGCATCAGAAACATTTCTGAAGACAAGGTATGACATTTGTGTTCTTCTCTATCCACCAAGCTTATTACACTGCTACAGGGCAAACTGGACTGATTTGATACAATTTGGTCTTAAGGTACCATGATAGCCATTACTCATCTTTTTAAGTACAACAGTTTTATCTGCTAGCAAAAATGCTAACAAAAACCCTCAAATATAGTGAATCATATCTGCTTAAAATAAGTCTCAAGAATTCAAGTGACTTCCTCTTTCCCCTCAAGAGAACAGTTGGTTCATTTAAATCAATGGAGAAAAACTTCCCTCCTTCACTGCACTGCCCTTCTTTATTGAGTTTGGTGGCATTCTGTCTGCTAGAAATAAAGGAACAGTTTACAAAAAAGTACCAAGGATGGCATGTTGAACTGATGAAGCACAGGGATAAGGTGAAAACAGTACAAGAGCAAAAATGAAAAATACATTTATATTTATAAAAAATAAATTTGCAATAATTTAAAGTGCCATTGCCAACCTTCAGCTAATGAAAATGCATTTCATTAGTCTCAGTTATTGAGATTGTCATCAATTTTTTCATTAAATTAACATAGTAGAAGTGCACCACCACTGCCAATACTTGAATGGTGCAATTTAATTTATTTATAAAAGAAATAAAGCAACTTTATTTATAAAATAAAACAAAATAGTTGCCTGCCACTGTTTAAAACACCCAGATTCACAGAAGTCATTGGTATGTTGTTACGGACTTAAGCACAGAAGGTTAACTGGAATGAAGATAGCTTCTGGGCATAATTCCCATAATTCATTATTGCAGGATAACAGAATAAATGAAAATGCATGTCTGAAAAAAATAATATTTTTAAAACTATCTGCAAAATCAGACTATTAAAATAACTACTTATATTTTTCAGAATTAAGTACTTGTAACAAATGCATTATTTGTTGTGGTAATTCCTATCATACTATTTAAGTACTCCTTTTACACAGCAATCTCCCTGAAGAATGCCTTAGCATTGTCATAAGGAGGGAAAATTCCCAAGTCTGCCCAGCAGATGACAGGGGCACAAAGTAATTAATTACAGTTCCCTGATCCTAGAGAGCTGACTTGCAATGCCCTTAATTCCTAGGGTCTTTAAAGGAGGCTACAATTTTTTTCTGGAATATTCAGCTGATAATGCTCCCTGCTTTCCCAAGCAATAAGCTTTCTAGTCAGGCAATGACAGACTCTAAACAGTCAGGATTTGCTTCTGTTAGCTCCTTGTAAGGTTAGGGAAAAAAACACAGCAATCAGCTCAGCGCTGCTCTGCTACTGCACACAGTGAAAACCTCTCTCTGATCTCCCTGCACTTCAGAGCTTGTTTATGCTGTACATTGAAAATGTTCCAGAAGCCACCATGGTCTGTCTTTCAGAGTCTTCATATACATCAAAATGTTCCTCTTACTATCCTAGATTTGTGATCTGCTTAAGAAAGTTCACATCTGCATTTGAAAACTCAAGTCTTAAAATACTGCTCCTATTTGTACATTATTCCTGAGGCATAACTGTGTCATGGCAAGCACTGTTTTTCACATCATACCAATTTTCACTCAGTCTTTCTGAGTCAATTTTCACTTCCACAACCTATCATCTATAACTCTCCACCTGACCTTTTCCTCTTTGCTCTGTCATGAGTTTGCACCTGTTCTTCAGAATGTTCTCTTGGATGTTTTCCCACCACTTCAAGCTCTGCATGTTCCTAGCTAAGCTTAATCTATTTCTGTTTTAAGTTTTCTGTTCCATACTTCTCTACTGATAACAATTCCTTTGCTGGACAAGAATGATACTGTATTTTATATAAGTAGAACACTAATGAAATTGATGTTTCTCTCTCCACCCTTAGGTTGTTCAGATCTAGGTGGACTGAGTTTGGTCAGTTATTCCACCAAGTTCTATTTGCACCCATAAAATACTGATATACATCTGCCATTTATTACTTTAGTCTACAAAACCATTTAATGGCATATGGTCTTTTTTTTCAGTTCACTCAAAATTTTGAAGGTAACCTTATTCTTTTTTGCATGTTCTTCTATCCATTTACTAAAACAACTTTTAAACTGAATACAACTTCATCCATTTTTAAGCACTATCCAAACCTTCCTTGTAATTTTAAATAGCATTTAGCCCATCCAGAAAATAAGCGAAAAGAATTGTTTCCTCTCTAAAATACTGCACATTTCCCCTCAATTACTTCTTATTGCTAATAATATTTATGAAACATCTGTTTTTGAGATGCAATGTTACTTTTATGCTTTAAAAATAAGAAAAGCATAATTTGTCTTATTTATGGTAACTTCTACAAGCTCCAAATTCTGTGTGCCAGCACAGAAGAATTACATTTTTGGGAAGGGAAAGCAAATTTGCTCTGGTAAATTAAATCCTAGGAGACTTCTGATTTGCTTTCCATTATGAATAGCTTTAAATAACTAAATCAAACAATTTTATCTGTCTTTCATCAGAGGAGAGCAAGTCTTCATGTAATGGTATGATACACAACAGATGCTAATATACAACAAAAGATTAGCATTGCATGCATTAATGGAAGCTGGAAAGAAATACAGTTGAGCAAACAGTAAGTCTGCAGGAAATCTACGGAAACAACAATTCAGTAAGTATGTTCTGAAAGATAACACTGAATATTTTGTAATAATTTGATTTAATTTTTTTTTTTTTGGTAATACAATTGTGTGAGATTTTTTACGCCTTGCCTTCTTTGGAGTCCCTAGGACTTGGCAAATTTTGAAGATTTCATCTACTTCGCTTGTGCCTGGGAAAAGAGGTCTGAGTGTGTATAACTCAGCCATTATGCTGCCAACGGCCCATATGTCAATAGGTGAGCTGTAGACAGAAGATCTCAGCAAAACTTCAGGAGCACGGTACCTGTGAGGATGGAAGGAAATAATAAATAAATTAAAATGGTCATAGGAAAGTAATTAGTTAAGCTAATGTATTAAATTCTTGATCTACTTACCACCTGGTAGAAACATAATCCGTGTAAGGTGGCTGAGATCTTAGTTCTCTAGCCAGCCCAAAATCTGCAATTTTCACAAGTTCTGGTCCACTACAGAGAAGGTTTTCAGGCTTCATATCCCTATGAAAAAATCCTGTAGAAGACCAAACAGAAAAGAATCACAAATTATCACAGAATCACTTCTTAAGCAGCTATTTCTAATAGGAGTAATCCAATACTTACTTTGGGATGTTCTGGAGTAACATAGTGGTTTTCAGTCTTTTTACTTTTTTTTGTTTTTGTTTTTAATTCAACATAAAATAATTTGAACCCTCTCCCAACAAATGCAGACATTTTCCCTTCCTAGTAAGTGATTATTACACCAAGGGTTCATTAATAAATGTAAACTGTCATTAGCACACTAAGGAAAATGAATTGGCTGGCAGCAACATCAAGTAAAAAAACAATTTCAGAATGAAATCTTTTGCAAAAACTACAACTGCTTTGTCAGTTTTGGAAAATGGAAAATTGAGCATCTGACACCCTTACTTACACACTTAAAATTGCTAGAATGATTTTTAGCTAGTTATTTATCATTGTGACAACAATTTGGAGATACAGACATATAAAGGATATCTAAATCCTGCTCAGAAATGCTAGTATTAGTAATGCAGCACATAAAGCTTCTTCAATGCTTGCTGTTGGCTTAAGGACCTCTATACTTGGGCAGTGACAATTAGCAAAGTTAAGTCAATAAGCAAAGTAATTCTGCTGTTTAACTGGAACACACAATTTGTTATGTTATCCATTAATTTGATTGAAATACAGTTGCTAGAATACAGCAATGAATATCTGCATGCATAAATTGAAAACGAATGTAAGAAATTGGCCAAAATCATTACAGTGAAATGTAAATATTCAAATTTATCATACCTGGTATTCCCTCATGCAATTATGGTCAAATCAAGATAATAATATTGTAACTTAAAATTGGAAGTTTTTCTTAAAATCCAATTTTCTCATTTATTTCACAGAGAAATAAAGTAGGAAAGGAGGATGCTAACTATCAGAGAACAGTATACGATTCTGATCAGAAGGACAAGAAAATGTCCATTTCTGGGTATTTGATAATACTGAATAAAACTGATTATTCATTTAATTCACCAACAGACCTTTCCAAGGTACACTGAAAGCAAATCAAACCTTGCTAGGAACACTGTTGCTTGTGTTATTTTCAGCTAATGTTTTATTGTCTTTAGAAAGTTTTAAGGATACCAATGTGATGTGAAGAACAATTACAAAATAAAAAAGTGGAACATGAGAGTAAATTACTACCTTTTTAAATGCATAAGTTTGATACCAGTATTTCAGAATACAGTTTGCATACAGATATTAAACATGAGCATTAGGAGTTTTGCAAACACTGAAACTTTTTATTGTGGTGAGTACACCTCACCTCTTATTTAGACTGTGCCTGTAATTCACAGAAACATCCCACTTACTAAAATATTTAAATCCTGGTTGTATTTGATAAGGATACTGTTTGAATTTCTTAGTGAACAAGTTATTTTAGTATTTTTATATGTAGTATATCATATTAGTTATAATATCTCAACACAAGAGTGTTGATGTATTAATGCTTTTCAATTAGATCTTTTTGAGGCTGCATAAGTGTTTAGTACAGCACAGTATACAAGTTTCTTTAGTTTGTTTATTCATCTGCTAACTAAAGTAGAAAAAACTACTGCACTGTAGAAAAAACTAGTGTATGAACAACACCCAGTGCTTTCTAAGAGAAAGAGGAAAGTCCAGTCATAGGAAAACAAAGAGTAATTTCAGGCAAAGTTTAAAACTGCCCCACACTTGAAACAGGTAACCATGATTTTATCAGAGACAATTAATAGCCCTTGCTAGGTTATTTTATTAATGTTATTTCTGTGCATGATCTTATTTTCTAAAAAAAATGCTACACAGTTAAATTCTAGTAGGAAACCTACCGTGTTTGTGGATGAAAGCCAGCCCTTGCAATATCTGATACATCATGTTTCTGATGACTGACTCAGGGAAAAACTTGTTTCTGTGAAGAAGAAACAGTAAGAACTCACATAATTGGGGAAAATAATGTCTTTTCAGAACATACACGTTTCTTTATTTTGCCTAACACATCACGAACACATGAAAACAGACCTGTCAAGTCAGAGAGATGCAACTCTCATTTCAAAACTCTATGGAGCCTTAATCTCAACCACGTTAAGTGCAGCAGCTGAACTTCTTCTCAGAGCTGAGAGGTTCATGGTGCTATCTCTCTGCAGAAGCTGGCTGGTCAGCAGTGTGCTTGACCAGGTCAATGTGGAATGTGCAGTGGTGTAGCAAGGCAGAGATGGCTCAGTGCAGCACTGGTAGGTGCATTACCCAGTGGTGCCCTTAAGGGAGCCCTGACAAGAGCAATTCTGCTCAGCTGCAGAGTTACATTGTGCTCATGTCACCCGCAGCTGCCTCAGGAGCTCAGCCCAAGAGCTTGGCACATTAGGAGATAAAGTGCATGACAAAGTCTGAAGGACACCCACACTAAAGGCAAAACAATTCATCAAAAAGTGTTATGGAAAAGGCAGGCCCTACTCTGAAGTCCACCTTGCAAGCCTCACTATGTACAGTTTGTCCAAGATTACAACATCGCAGTTAGCCTACACACAAGCCACTCGTACAAGGATGCATGCATGTACCACCCCCGCCTTAAGTCAAACCCATGAGCAAAGTAGCATGAACGGTGTTCACCCAATCCTTCCTACACTAAAATGAAGGCTAATGAAGAAAAAAAATCCAAAACACAACTATTTGGAATTTCATGGCTCTATACAAAGGCATGCAAACTCTACTGTTAAGAAGTGATCAAACTTATTTCCAAAAGCATTACAATATACAATGTTGTAACAGAGCAATGCAGAATTCTACCATCCAATAAGCAGGTTCAACAACTCCTGTTCACATTAATGGGAAGAAGAGCTAAAACCAGAAATCCCAAAGTGTTCTTCAAGGTAATATGAAAATAATTAAATAAAGCATGCTAGCACACTACTTTTCTGTGAAACAAGACATACCTATCCTTCATTAGCTGATAGAGATTTTCCTTCATGTATTCAAACACAAAGTAAAGGTGGTCATTTTCTCTTATGACTTCCTTCAATTTTATTACATTGGCATGGTTTAGCTTCTTCAGTGACTGCAACAGAGCAAAATAAATACAGCTTCAGAAAACCTCACAGTGATCTTGATTCCTTACCAGAACTAAATTTTTAACATGTAAGTTTCTAACACAGAACCCACATGACATATTCATATGATACCCCATTATTTATCTTGTAATCTGTTTTAAAGAAGAACAACCCAGAAGTTTGAATAAATTTCAAATTAAAAGCAACAACTATATTAATAGTAGTTTAAACCTATTTCTAGGGATTACCTCAGAGCTGGAGTACAGATTAGCACAAAAACCTAATTCCCTACAACAAAAGACAAATCTGAAGCTGTAAGAGCTCTTGCTCACTGAACTGAATACGAAAACCTGCATTCCTCTTTTTTTTCCCTTCTTTTTGGCATGAAACTTTCATGAAGAAGGATTCTCTTACAGATGTTCGTTTTGGACATACTGGTTTGTGTGGAATCTCCAATAAGTTAAATCAAAAGCCCTTTAGTAGGGAGTTTTGTACATACAGAAAATCAGACACCCAAAACATAGAATTATTTGGAATTTAAGCCCAGGTTTTCAAGTGTTATTCTATCACTTGGCTAGCCAAACTCCCAGTGCTTTCTATAGACGCCTTGAACACAAGATATACGGATTGGATACACAGCTAGAAATCTGGAAGTAAAATGAAAGAGGAGGATGGTAAACCACAGAAATACACACATACAAAATCAATTTCTTTTCCTTTCTCAAAGATAAGAGACCTGGCTATGAGACATGGCCACTGCTTGAGAATAGTGGGAAATTCCACAAATCAGCAGGACTCAAAGAGTGCCAGCAGCCCACAGTTTTGTGAAATCTGTCAGCATGTAAGGAGTTCAGAGTTTGACCTTATGCATAGTAGCGCCCTTTTTCTTCATGCAAGCCTAACTAGACATCTATTTTTAAATGTGGTATATTCACCACTTTACCTTGACTTCTCTTAAATTCATACATTCATCCCATGAATAGAACTTCCTTTTCATTCTGAAATGAAGTCCAAGATAAAGTATTTTCAATGAACAGTAGAGAATGTTTTTAGTATTAGAAAACCTAAATTATATTTTCTAAGACTAGTATTATCTCTATTTTGAACAAAATTTAAAACATTCTAGCATACCCATCAGCAAATATAACTAAAAACAAAGTCAATGCTTAGAATTGCTAAAAATTTACAGTGATTGATCATCAAACACTGAAACATATTTTTAGAAGAGTACAGCCAGAGACCATGTTACTCCAAAGTAAAAGGGACATAAAACCCCTTTGTACCGTTTGAATTGTGCTTTTAATAATAAAGTAAGCAACAATGACAATCTATATACAACATGGAAAATCACATCCTTATGCATACATTGCATATTCTAGGAAAACAAAAAATTTAATTTTTGAAAGCTGCAAAATATCTGGACTGCTTTCTATTATAATTAAGCATCTGACTCGATCAGTCATTTTAAAAATCTGTTCCAAGATATTAATAAAAAAAAAAGTTTAATTTTTTTCAAGCAACATCATAGCCTCTAAACTAATTGTTATACATAACAGTGTAATACATTTATTTGTAAATCCGGCATAAATCCAAATGTGGGCATTTGGTGTTGCTCAGGTCTTGGGATGAAGTTGGGAATGTCATTGCTGTATTTCAATAAAGTTTTATCACCTAAAGTGAAGAGATTTAAACCCAAGATTTTCATTTAAAATAAAAGTATATTCAAGCAAAACTGTACCCTCTCAAATCCCAATCTTAAAAATCACACAACAGAATTCCAAATCCTGAAATGACAAGAATTAACTACTTCCCACAAAATGTTGTTCCTTTTGCTAAAAATAATTAAAATAATCTATTTGAGATTCTTTCTTTAGCTTAGATTTATATTAACTTCAGTAACAGTACCAGCAAGATACAGTGAAAGCTGAAATTCTCAGAAATTCTTAAAGAAAAATCAATTATATTACAATTATCTTACTGCAGTAAATCCATAAAGGAGAGAAAAAAGTCTGAGCAAGTAACAACTTCTGCTATTTTAACTTACACTTTATGTTCTGCTTGCTATTCCCTAAGAATACAAGGGGAATTTCCCCATGCCTTGAGAAGAATTTTTCTTGTTTTGTAACCATCTTTTAAGGCAAGTATGTCAATATTCTTGATTACACAGAATGCAAGCTTATAAGAGCCAAGGAGACAGCCTTTATTTACCTGACCAGATTGTTATTTATCACTGTAGCAACACCTGAAACTTAATGCAGTACTTACAAAGATTTGGGGGGCTGGGATGGAATTTCAAATCTACCTGTTAAGAGCACTATTCCTGCAATTCATATAAATAAACTCCCTAATTAATTGCATTCACTTTTGCTTCTCCTTTGGTGCTGGCCTAACAACATTTTTAGAAGGAAGCATATTCAAACTCAACAAAAGCAGCATGCAGTTTTAAAAGCCAATGTAAATCAGTAAATTAAACTGATGTGTCTCTATTGATCAGTTACCAGAAATCTGATTCACAATCACCTTGTAAAATATCTTAATTAAAAAAAAAAATTGTTATGTTAATTTCCTTTTAAAAGGGGACTTTTTTCTATTCTACACAAATGGAAGACAACAATAAAGTCAAAAGTGAAAATCTAAGATTTTGCAAGCACCTTACGTACCTCTTGATAGCCACAAGTTCTCCTGACTCATTGCTCTTCCCCATCAGCACACTGCCATAGGTGCCATCACCCAGTTGTTTCATAATTGTGTAACGATTCATTTTTTCTTATGACTCAGCCAAAAGGTTGAAATGCTAAATGCCTTCTGTTTTATTAAATGGTTCTGTGCTCTTTGATTTTCTTAAGAGAAATCTTCCACGCTGTTTTATGTTGGTGAATGTTTCTCATAACTGAGCAGGATATTCACTTCTCTCTTCCAAGCTATAGCTGCTTTGAGATCCAGTTACGAAAAATGGGAGACTGAAGAGCATGGTCATTCTCACAAAGATCCTTAAAAAAAAACAAACAAGAAAAAGACAAGGTAGTTGTACAGTGTTTTAGGAATGAGACACTCTACTGTTTGTATCAAACAATAACACCCTCCAGAGCCATATGTGCTCTTTAAATAGACTTAAATATAATTAGTTCCTTTAAATTTTTCGAACCACAGAAGGTGCCTAATGTACAATTAGGGCTAGCATAAGCAGAGACTGGAGAGTCAAGGTTACTGTCATAATTCCCTAGAACCAGCAAAGTGTTTTTAAAGCTGGTGTATTCTGACTGCAACCCTCACTCTGAATTTGCAGACAGCAGCAGCTTCCTGAACTATAACAAAAGCACGGTTGAAGGTTTGGAAAACATGGGGACACAAAATTTGCACAGAGTGCCATGCCAAACTTAGAGTCTGAACACTGTGTTTTGGATTGGTAATGCGAGCAAGCTTCCTATGCTGAAAAGTTAGTGAGCAAGGGAGGTGGAGCAGGAAGACCACTGCATTCTTCACCCACATAAACTGATTTGTTATAAATGTACATGGACATCTTGCTCTGAAGTTCACATAATTCTTAGGCATGGTAATGGCTGAACAGTTAAGTTTATTCTTCTTTTTACAAGTTTTACAGGTTTTAGAAGGCTTGCAGAGAGAAGCTTAGAGCTTACATGCACTGGTACGGAAGATTAAATATATCATTGTGCATTGTTTAAGGTATGGGGTTTTTTTGAGGGGATTCAGCAATATCTGCCACAGATGGCTGTAGCTTGAACTCCTAGAGTTACATTAAAAAGTTGGAGAATATTCATGCATTTCAGGCTCAAGCTTTTGCACTCTAACAAAGTGTACCAAAAACAACATGAGGAAAAATTGTATTTGCAATAAATAGAACAAGATCTAGACACAACCTCAAGTTTTAACCTTTAATCCTCTAATTTTGGTGCCTAAATCCTATCAGCCTTCCAAGTAATTTTCACTGGAGTATATATTAATAACATGCTTTTACATTTATTCCTTTGTCCAATTCTAATATTTTGGCATGTGCAATCAAAACAACCTTACATAAAGTGTTCCTTCCCTCCAGGAATTCTGTGTAATAGAACACATCACAGACTCAATTTTGTCTGTTCTGTAATATATTTTATTGCCTTACTCCTTTCCTGCTGTATATTTTAATTTTTAGGGTACAACACCACCTGATCAAGTGAAGTATAAAAAAGTCAGCACATTCCTTCAATGGTCAAGTGGAAGTGTCAAATCCACTTATGACTCATGCACAAAACAAGGTGTGAAAGCCATGTACCCTGATAACAATGTCTGTGTACCATCACACCTACCCCACACTGACATGTACTAGAATTACAGAGAATGATGATTGGAACATAAATGCCCCAGAGATTCACATTTCACTACAACAGACTTCTGCGGATTTTGTATTTTACGCCATTCATACTCAGCTCAGGTGTGCAATTTTTTTCCTCAGTCGTCTATCTGTATTTTCTTTTTCATATCTGCAGTTTAGTTTTGTCTTTTGTACCAACCTGAGGAAAAGCAAGGGCCCAATCTAGCTTTTCTGGTTAAAACAAGCCTTTGGAGTGGCCTTTTTTATACTAATGCTTTTATGATATTATTTCCTCAGTGATGCAAAGCTCTATAATGTAAAATTGTCATAACAGGTACCAAACAGACAAGAGAAATCCTAGCCTAAACAACAGCTTGTTCAATACTCTTAATGACATACTGCACATAATCTCTTTATGTACCATTAAGGAAAGATTAAAAAGATTAAAGCCAGGGACAAATAGAGGACAAAATAAAATAGCTTGACAATCTATAGTTTGTGTAAATTTAGCAAATCTGAACAAGTACTAGAGAATTGAAACAAATAATCAGTTTTACTGTATTACTGGTGTTTTAAGCATTAGCAGCAATTTTATATTATTTTAGAGGTCTGAATTACATTTCAAACTGTAATGAATAGCAGCAAATCACCTACATTTCTTATACACAAATACTAGGCTTTACCAAGAGTTCTACATTTGCATCCTACACAAACTACTCTAGAATAAATAGAAACTAGGACATATGACATCCCATGCAGGGAAGCAAAACACCCACAACCAAATTTTACCAACCTGTTTACAGTAACTGATGAAATCACCAAAACTGCTTGCGTGACACAATGCTGTTCTCAATGATCAGAACTGGCAGTATTGCACAGCACAGAATATATGCTGATACTGATTTTAAAAGTAAAAAAAAAAAAAAACCAAAACCCAAACCCAAAACCAAATCCAAAAACAGAACAACAAACTAATTTTGCTACAAGAACCTTCTTGGTAGTGACTGTGTATTACTACAGCTGCCAGTGATCAGGTCCCATGACAAGTGGATCCAGTTCTTGAGATTAACCTCAAATCCATTACTCTAATCAAATACCAGCAGTTATTTAAAAGCACGACAGCCAGCTGCAAAAAAGAAGTCAGTAACACTGACAATAAATACTGGTGCTTAGAAATGGACTGCCTTACTTTTTTTTTTTAAAGTCCCTTTAAAAATCTAATCTATTGTTCCACTTGTGTGTATCAGGCATTTAGGATGGGGCATATCAAATTAAGAACTCCAGTTTACTCTAAGTATTTTCCCCTGTTTTGTTCCAAACTAGCTTTGGTTCAAACCAAAATTATTTCAACTTTTTCAGTAGATTACCACCATGCCACCAAGGCCACCACTTCCTACCCGCATGAAACCCCTTCCCACAATGCAGTACACAAACTTCAGGATAACAGTGGTTT
Source organism: Dicaeum eximium (assembly GCA_013396995.1). Classification (NCBI taxonomy): domain Eukaryota; kingdom Metazoa; phylum Chordata; class Aves; order Passeriformes; family Dicaeidae; genus Dicaeum; species Dicaeum eximium. The sequence continues at coordinate 532,729 of VWZP01004041.1, read as the reverse complement.
CAGTGCTGCTGGAACTGCAAGTCTCTAGTTTCGGGCAGTGTCCAGAAGGAACACTCATCTTTCAGCATCTGCACCACCGTAAGTTTTAATAAAACACAGAATCGCTATGGTTGGAAGGGACCTCTGGAGATCATCTAATCCAAACCCCCTGCCAAGGCAGGGTGTCTAGAGCAAGTGACACAGGAACACATCCAGGTGGGTTTTGAATGTCTCCAGAGAAGGAGACTCCACAACCTCCCTGGGCAGCCTGTTCCAGTGCTCTGCCACCCTCAATGTAAAGAAGTTCTTCCTCGTGTTGAGGTGGAACTTCTCGTGTTTCACTTTATGGCCATTGCTCCTCATCCTGTCACCAGGCACCACGAGAAAAGACTCTGGCACCATCCTCTTTGCACCTGCCTATTTGAGATAATTATATGCACTAATGAGATCCCCTCTCAGTTTTGAGAATGGAACAAATGCTTGTTTCCATGTCACTTCCACCCGGTGACATTCAGTGGCCTCCCAGGGGCGCCCTTCCCCAACACTCCCAGCGCCGAGGGGAGCACGGCGCTCCTGCCGCTCACTCAGGCTGTGAAACTCGGCACCGCCCGGCCTGCGAGTTTCACCCCAGTTCTCCTAAATAAAGCTTCACCTCCTCTCAATAACCGCGGATCTCTCAGGCCGCCAAGGCCCGGCTCCACCCTACCGAAGCCAAAGCAGGCAGGGTCCCTGTCCCGCAGGCTCCGCTCCCACAGCCGCCCAGCAGCGCAGCGGGGCAGCTCCCCACACACGCGAGTCCGCCGCACCAGCGACCCAAGCCCCGCGAACCCCGCCGGGGGCCGGCAGCAGCCCTCCTCTTCAGGAACGGAGCTCTGACTGCTCCCGCCGCAGCCCAAACCAGCACCTCCTCCATGCTGGGAGGACCCCGCNCGGACCCGGGCTGGGGCGGGCCCCGCCGCCGGCACCGCCCTCCCGGCCGCGGGCACGGCTGCCGGGGAATCCCAGTGGAGCGGAGGAGCTGGGAGGCGGGGGGTAAATAGCCCTGTTGGAAAGGGGATGGTGCGCAACGGGAGCTGAGCCTGGCGATGAGGGCTGCGTCACAAGTTCCTTGAAGGTGGCCCCATGAGAGATCGTCTTTAGACAGTCCTTATTATAATTACTGCTAATAGTCATTATATATTGAATATACATTTGGTGCTCTGGTGAGGCCCCACCTGCAGTGCTGCATCCAGCTCTGGGGTCCCCAGCACAGGAAGGACATGGAGCTGTTGGAGCGAGTCCAGAGCTGGATGCTCTGTGATGCTCAGAGGGCTGGAGCACCTCTCCTATGAACACAGGCTGAGAAAGTTGGAGCTGTTCAGCCTGGAGAAGAGAAGGCTCCAAGCTGACCTTAGAGCAGCCTTCCAGTACCTAAAGGAAGCTTTCAGGAGAGATGGATAGAGACTATTCACAAGAGCATGGACAAAGGGAAACGGCTTCAGATTGAAAGAGATTAGATATTAGGGAAAAAATCTTTACTGTGCTGCTGGTGAGGCACAGGAACAGCTTGCCCAGGGAATTTGTGGATGCCCCATCCCTGGAGAGGTTCAAAGCCAGGTTGAATGGGACTCTAAGCATCCTGGTCTAGTGGAAGATGGGCCTGCCCATGGCAAGGGGGTTGGAACTAGATGGTCTTCAAGGTCCCTTTCCAATCCAAGCCATTCTATGATCATATGGAATAAAACTACCAGCTAAGACACAGTGTACTTTAGGATTTTGTACAGAAATTCCCACCTGTAATATTCACAGCTGTAGTGAAACCTGAGGAATTTTTTCCCCTAGCATTTAAAAAAAATTATTTATTGTAAGCAATTTATTAAAATGCCAGTTGCTAATACTGATGCATGGGAGAAACTGTGAGTGTTCTGTGCATTCTAAAATATATGAATTTCTATTACAAAAGTAATAATGAACATTCTCTTTGGTCCTTTGTGATCTTACATTTCTCCAGGGTGTACAGAAGGCATAGTTAATAAAAATGGCATATATAGTGTCTGATCCAGAGGTGCTTTTGGTGGGTAAGTCTCATTTTAAGCTTCAATTATCAACATTAGCTTGAGCTTCCTATATTTTAATGTCTTTGAGAGTGAGGGGCAAGAAAAATATGAGATCATTTCAACACAATAACTACTAGAAGCACCATGGAGGGGAAGGCAGAAAATTGTTTTAGAAATTCAGATTCCTATCTGCTTTGCCATGCTGGCAGCTCAGGCTTGCTGAGCAAAAATGGGAAGCTATCTTCATTTTACCTTTTTTTTTCTCTCCCCTCCCTGTTCCTCATTAATTGGCGTGGTAACTTTGTGATGGTTTAAGAACTGCTGACAGATTAATTGATTCTACCTCAAGTCAACTGGGTGGAACGTGGGGCTATGGGAATCGGTTTTCTGGAATTCAAAGGATTTGACCACTTGCACATAGCTCACTGAAATGAAAGTACAAGAAAACAACATTATATTTCCTGAAACAAAATATGCCTGTTTCCTTTACTGAAATAAAACATCAGAGGTGACTGCCAGGTAAAATCAAGTTCAAAGGTGAGACTTGGACATGAGAAGGAAGAAAGTACCATAACCCACACAGCAAAATTCAGGCAGAGATTCAGCAGGAGCTGACTGTACGTAGCAAAGAATTTAACCATGCATTAACCTCTAAGAACATGTTTGATCACTACTACATGGATCCCTACCTTAAATATGTGAAAACACCTCTCAACTGTAAGTGGAAATGATGCAGCACTTGCCCTGTGATGTCCCCTCCCTGCCCTTATGTCTTTTCCTCTCTCCACAGTTTAGCCGTGTCCCATGACTGTCCTTTCCCAGTGATGGGCTCCGTCCTCTTCTTCTGGTGCTGCCACTCAGTTTCCTAAGATCATAGATTGATTTGGGCTAGAACGAACCTTAAAAATCATCTAGTTCCAACCTCCCTGCCATGGTCAGGGACACCTTCCACTAGAATAGATGTCTCGGAGTCTGATCCAAACCTAGCCTTGAACACTTCCAAGGCATCCATAGCTTTTCTAGGCAACCTGTTCCAGTGCCTCACCACCCTCACAGTAAAGAATTTAGACACAGGAAAAAGTCCTTCAGCTTTCTTGCAGGCCCCCATTAGGTACTGGAAGGATGCTACAAGGTCAGCCCAGAACCCTTTTTTTCTCTAGGCTGAACAACCCCAGCTTTTCAGCCTGTCTTTATAGGATGGGTGCTCCAGCCCTCTGAGCATTTTCATGGCCTCCTCTGGCCTTGCTCCAACAGGTCCATGTCCTTCTTATGTTGGGGGGTCCAGAGCTGCACTGCAGGTGGGGTCTCACCAGAGCAGAGCAGAGGGGCAGAATCCCCTCTCCAGCCTGCTGGCCACACTGCTTTGGATGCAGCCCAGGACACGTTTGGCTCTCTGGGCTGCAGGCACACATTGCTGGGTCATGCTGAGCAACCAACAGAGCCAAGTCCTTCTCCTCAGGGCTGCTCTCAATCCATTTTCCCCCAGCCTGTATTTGTGCTTGGGATTGCCTTGACCCAGGTGTAGGACCTTGCCCTTGGCCTTATTGAACTCCATGAGGTTTGCACCGTCCCATCTCTCCAGCCTCTCTGGGTCCCTCTGGATGCCATCCCTTCCCTCCAGCATGCTGACTGCACCCCACAGCTCGGTGTCAGCAGCAGCCATGCTGAGCCACTGTCCGTGTTGCTGAACAAGATGAAAATGCTCTTGGTTGCCTGTGGGGAATTTTCAGTCCAATTACAGTCACTTATAAGAGATCTGCCATAAGCAAGGGGTTGATGTTTAAGTAATTTCTGTATTAGTTTTGCACAAGAGAAACGTTTAAATCTAAATTCTGTTACTAGGACCTCGTGTCTGTCAGTTTTTGGTACTTTTTGTAATGGGCCCCAACATTTCACACATGTGAAGGCAGAAAGGCTGTAGACAGGACTTGCCAGTGTTTGAGCCAGACTGCAACATGGTGTGGAGTTGCAGTACAAGCACTGCAAGCCAGTCACTTAACACGTCATTTTGTCATAAAGACAGGAGAGAGATGCTGTCCTGTGCTCTTGCTATGAACCAGGAAGCTGAAGGAAAGGCAATAGGATGGAACAAAGAGACCCAGGATGTTTGTGAGCTCTGCTAAAGGACCTCTGAGAACATCCTTATGCACCTGCTTCCCTGCTTATTTTACAAAACAACACACGCAGACCCAGTGAGTAATTTTCTGTTGAAAGGACCTCCTTTGGTTGTGGTCCTTAAAGGTGTTGATGCTATGCTCAAGTGCCAGCCAAAATACCTGAAACTGCCTTCTTCCAAACACCATCACAAGTGCCAGCATGCATGTTGAAGCTTATAGGGGTTGTATGAACTTCGTTTTTCTGTTTGTTTTAGTAAGGTTGAGCAAAACTATCAATGTTTCCCTGTGATACTTACTTGCACCTGCATCATCCCGCTGATCTTCATGTCTCATGTGGACTCTTGCAAGCCTGGAGAGGTGCTGTGTTGAAATGCACTCTCCATTTTGCACAATCCCAGATGTAGCACTGGCAACTGGACATTTTGTAAGTTTCTTGGATACAAGCTTGCTGAGTTTTTTCTTCCATGGGAAAGCTCGTTTTCTCTGCAGATTTTCTGTAAACAAATCTCTCTGGACTGGGGTCTCAAGGACATGGGTGTCTGGCTGCCCTGTCTCCCACATGGGGGATGTGGGAGCTTTTCTTCTCTCAACCTATGATATAAAGAATTGCTATCTCTCTGACTTGGTAAGCATTTTCTGGCATTCTAGCAGTTTGGGTGCTGAGCAAAAAGACAGAAAGATGTTAGCTCAGAACCTGAGCACACATAGCCCAAATTCCTTCTGAACAATGCAGTCATTTTAGTAAATAATATAAGCCTTCTGATATTGGAGTCAAAGAGTCTTGATTGACCCCGCTGGTGCTCCAGTGACAATATAGCACTACATAAACACTCTCTGGTTCACCTTCCCTTTGCATATGAGTGACAGCCAGATACTTAACTTCAGGCAGCTGGAATGCCAAGGCAGTGATCCAAGCATGGATAACCATTGTACACCACTCTCATTATTTCTCTGGCAGAGGGATTTTAACAGGCTTGGATTAACTTTTCACTCTGTGTTTTTGGAGGAGCTACTCCAACACTAAATGCCTCAGTTCTCCCCTTCTTGTCTGCTTGTGACTTCTCCTGATAAGGGTGGGAATGGCATGAATTTTCCTAAATGCATCCCTAGAGCTGCATCATGCATTCTGCTAGATGATGTCCCTCAGGAAACATGATCTACTTTGGTGAAAGCTGTCTCAGTTGTATCAGATAGCTTTCCCCCAAAAAAGACGCTGAGCAAAACCCCAGAAATCCAGAAGAAATCCCAGAAAATCCCCAGGGAGGAAAAAGTCTCAAATCATATTCGACTCTGTTGAATCATATTTAACTGCTGGTTTCCACTCATGGAACTCAGAGAAAAGCTTGTCTCTGTCTTTAAGGTGATAGTTTGTACCCCCAAATGAAGAGATCAGCTACTTCAGGCTCAATAAGCCCAAAACAGCCAAGTTCCTGCGTGCCTCATTTGTAGCATTTAGCACATTTGAAAAGCCCAGAGATAAGCCGGTTCCAGAAGAGGAGCAAGGGCTAAGCAAATTGCTTGGACTCTCACAGATCTTTAGCAGGACTGGGTGGATACATGGGGTCATGGAGCAGGACAGTGTGCCAGGCTCTGTCTGCCCCCCATGAGGTGTGGCCATGATGCCCACATGTATTTGCATCTGTCAGGCGTGTGACCCACGGCTGCATTTCGTGGGTACATGAGTGAAAAATATTGTCTGAAAGGGGGCCTCTTGTCTCTGGGAGGCATCCATTCAGCACTTGGGCTTTTAACCTTTGCCATTGTGAGGCTGTTGTTCTGGTACAAGGGGCATCCTCAGCACGGGGACAAGTGGTGCTTTACCTCAGTAGGGCCCTTGTAACCCATTTGAAGCCAGAGCCACGGGAGACTGGGATTTGAAAGCACCTCCTCCTCTGCTCCCTCTGTGATTGTGCCGTAACAACAGGAGTTTGTTAGAGGAAGATGTCTGTCAGAGTAGAGGGTACAGGCTGGTGAAGGGCTTCTCTCAGGAGCTCAGTGCAGGACCAGAAACCACACTTGAAAGGGATGATTAATGGAAGAGAAGGTGCTTACTCAGGGACCATCTTGCTTCAGGATGCTGCTTTGCCTGAGGACCATGCTTTTAAAGTCAGTGCTGCAGCTGTATAAACCTACAATGAGGCTTTCAATTTCAGCTTTTTTTTTCTTNTTGGATACAAGCTTGCTGAGTTTTTTCTTCCATGGGAAAGCTCGTTTTCTCTGCAGATTTTCTGTAAACAAATCTCTCTGGACTGGGGTCTCAAGGACATGGGTGTCTGGCTGCCCTGTCTCCCACATGGGGGATGTGGGAGCTTTTCTTCTCTCAACCTATGATATAAAGAATTGCTATCTCTCTGACTTGGTAAGCGTTTTCTGGCATTCTAGCAGTTTGGGTGCTGAGCAAAAAGACAGAAAGATGTTAGCTCAGAACCTGAGCACACATAGCCCAAATTCCTTCTGAACAATGCAGTCATTTTAGTAAATAATATAAGCCTTCTGATATTGGAGTCAAAGAGTCTTGATTGACCCCGCTGGTGCTCCAGTGACAATATAGCACTACATAAACACTCTCTGGTTCACCTTCCCTTTGCATATGAGTGACAGCCAGATACTTAACTTCAGGCAGCTGGAATGCCAAGGCAGTGATCCAAGCATGGATAACCATTGTACACCACTCTCATTATTTCTCTGGCAGAGGGATTTTAACAGGCTTGGATTAACTTTTCACTCTGTGTTTTTGGAGGAGCTACTCCAACACTAAATGCCTCAGTTCTCCCCTTCTTGTCTGCTTGTGACTTCTCCTGATAAGGGTGGGAATGGCATGAATTTTCCTAAATGCATCCCTAGAGCTGCATCATGCATTCTGCTAGATGATGTCCCTCAGGAAACATGATCTACTTTGGTGAAAGCTGTCTCAGTTGTATCAGATAGCTTTCCCCCAAAAAAGACGCTGAGCAAAACCCCAGAAATCCAGAAGAAATCCCAGAAAATCCCCAGGGAGGAAAAAGTCTCAAATCATATTCGACTCTGTTGAATCATATTTAACTGCTGGTTTCCACTCATGGAACTCAGAGAAAAGCTTGTCTCTGTCTTTAAGGTGATAGTTTGTACCCCCAAATGAAGAGATCAGCTACTTCAGGCTCAATAAGCCCAAAACAGCCAAGTTCCTGCGTGCCTCATTTGTAGCATTTAGCACATTTGAAAAGCCCAGAGATAAGCCGGTTCCAGAAGAGGAGCAAGGGCTAAGCAAATTGCTTGGACTCTCACAGATCTTTAGCAGGACTGGGTGGATACATGGGGTCATGGAGCAGGACAGTGTGCCAGGCTCTGTCTGCCCCCCATGAGGTGTGGCCATGATGCCCACATGTATTTGCATCTGTCAGGCGTGTGACCCACGGCTGCATTTCGTGGGTACATGAGTGAAAAATATTGTCTGAAAGGGGGCCTCTTGTCTCTGGGAGGCATCCATTCAGCACTTGGGCTTTTAACCTTTGCCATTGTGAGGCTGTTGTTCTGGTACAAGGGGCATCCTCAGCACGGGGACAAGTGGTGCTTTACCTCAGTAGGGCCCTTGTAACCCATTTGAAGCCAGAGCCACGGGAGACTGGGATTTGAAAGCACCTTCTCCTCCGCTCCCTCTGTGATTGTGCCGTAACAACAGGAGTTTGTTAGAGGAAGATGTCTGTCAGAGTAGAGGGTACAGGCTGGTGAAGGGCTTCTCTCAGGAGCTCAGTGCAGGACCAGAAACCACACTTGAAAGGGATGATTAATGGAAGAGAAGGTGCTTACTCAGGGACCATCTTGCTTCAGGACCCAAATGCTGCTTTGCCTGCTTTTTTTCAGATGCTGCTTTGCCTGAGGACCATGCTTTTAAAGTCAGTGCTGCAGCTGTATAAACCTACAATGAGGCTTTCAATTTCAGCTTTTTTTTTCTTTTGTTACAGAAGCTCCCATTGCCTTTACATTTATATGTTTTGAATAGAAAAAGTGTCTACAGCTCTAGATTTTTCCATCTGATTTTTTTATCTGTAAAAGGTAACATACAGCTATTCTCATCCCAGACATGAGAGGAATCAAGGTGAAGAAAGACTGCAATAACCTTTAAAGTGGTTTTATTTGTTGTACTGCTCAGATGATGCAGCAAGGTAATCACCACCATAGCTTTCCACTGTGCTTAAACAGCTGTCATGTTTATTATAAATAAATCCACACCCTAAAAGTAGCATCTTAACACAATTTTCTTTACTGGTGTACAGAGTTCTGCTTTAAAGGCTATGTTTAATTGGATAGCATAATGATTTAAGCATACAACTACAATGACAAGTTTAATACCAGTAATGTGAACAGCATGCAGCCCCCACAGCTTGTCTGTTTTAATAGCAAGTAGTATTTTAACAACTTGTGCTTGAGTTGTGGTTGACTAACTCCTCTAAAATCACTATAAAATAGAGCAATTTACAGCTTTAATATTTTCCTTGATTTTCCCATCTGCAGTGAATCTTTCCAGCTTTTTTAGTAACTTTGTTTGGCCTTATTCCCCTCTTATACTTTTTTTCCCCCTTTAAACTTATAAAGCTGTAAGCCTTGATTATTATTCTACATATCAAATGCTACAATATGGTATACAGCTAAGAAATCCCAGTTCTGTAAACAGGCATAGTGTTATATATTCCTAAACTCTAAAATTTTGCATCAGTCTTTCTGAGTAATAACTCACAAACCACCTTTATTTTTCTTTTTTAAAGATTAGTATGTGGGCTAATTATCAAATTGATGTTGTTCACCTGAATATCTTCTAATCAGTAATGTAAAACACTTGGTAGAAGAATTGCCATAGGAGTTTAACAAAAGCCAAGGGAGATAGACAGCAAGTACACTAGAGCTAAAAGACAAGGTAAGCTTGCTGCAGGTGAATTAATTTAGCCTTTTTGTGATTTCCATCTTTGTGTGGCTTGAATTTTTAAAATGCTGAACAATCTACTGCTGAAACAGGATGCTATTAACTAAATTCCCGTGGGTTTCAGTGTCACATCTCAGACTGAACACGTTTTTCATAAAAATATAAAAAGAAAGAAAACATACTATATCAGAAACAACTTTTTTAAAACCTCAGATGCTGTTTGCTGTTCTTTGAAAATACCATTTGTTTACCAGTTTAATTATGGCTTCAGTGCACAGAACCTTATAATTCTAACTAGCCAGCTGCTCACATTACTTTACATGGTGCCTTATTTTTAACTGTGATTTCACATTTATTGAAAGATTACAGTAGTATGCTGCTTCTCAAAACAGCAAAAATATACATAAGACAGAGGTTAAAAAGAAGTGTCCAAAAAGTTAAAGATACCTGGTAACTCAATCACAATGATACCAAAATAAATTTTTTTACCCTGATTTTACCCTGTGTCTATTTAGCTCCCTTGCTTGGCACACACATTTTGGGTGAGGGTTTTATTCCCCAGTACTAGGCAGCTTTCAAAACATCTTTAGTTTTAAACCAGCACAACTCTGGTTTTTGTTATATCCAGATAAATGAAGAATTAGTTTAGGGATGAATTTGGGAATGCATTTCTTTACAATTGCTTAGCTCAGTTTGGAGATTTTTGTTTTGTAACCTCTCTGTTGGCTTGTTGTTCAGTTTCTGAAGTAGTGCTGTCACAAGGAGCTATGATTACACAGAGAAAAATCACTGGAAGTCCCTTGGGAGAGTGAGAAAGACCTGATGGAGACTGAGTGCAGAGAGGCAGCCAGGAAAGGTTCATTCAACACTGACCTGTACTAGGCAGCTGGGATGTTGCATTCTTAGACAGGACCAATTGTATTCATGGGCAAAGAGAATTCTGCACCAATAACCAACTGCTCTGACCAGCTTGCCAGGCCCCTTTAAGCAAAAACCAGTTTCACTGTAAATGGTTTTCAGGACCACATAAGTTAACTCTGGCAGCCATACAATGCTGAGCAGGCTTGGTGGGGGTCACCTGAGCCTTCCTGCCTCCAGGCTCAGCGTTACAGGGCATCAGTTCCTGGTGTGCTGTGCTGGGTTGTCCTTCTTACACAGAAAGGCTGGGTAGTCTCTAGTCTTGTTACAGGGGATCAAAAAGCAACATGAATTTAGCATGTTTAATTACTTAGGTTTCAGGTTTTTCATTTCACATTTCAGAGAAACTTATCTGATCTTTCCATTCATCAAAAGGATCATGGCAGGTGAATGGACCATTCAGGTGAATTATTCTGCAAATTGTCTTACTTTCACCTTTCTTTTATTTCTTTCTTTCCCTGCCATTTCCTTCTGTTGACTATAATCTATAGCCACCTTCCTTCATTTTTTTCTATTAGTCTTTACCTGATTAGTCTTTTCTTTCTTACAGATGGAGCATTTTCTCTCAAAGCTTGAGGCACGTGGCAGGAGTTGTAGCTGTAAGTGGATTGCACTTGCTGTCAGAGGAGGCTGTTGACTTCCAGAGGAGCTGTGCCTCCCTATTACCTTCTCCCAGGTGCATTTTGGGCTCAGTTCATTGTGCCATTTTAGAGATTGTGTGGGGTTTCTTTGAAATTAGATGCAAAATGTAATTCACTCAGCACACAGCTCCAAAAAGGTGCTTTTGGGAAAAAGCTGTCTTGATGTTCTGCTTCCTTACATCTCCTCAAATCCCAAAGCACTTAGCTTAGCGTTCACATGGTCAGCACAATAATCTATTCTCCCATCTGCAGGTGTTTGCCATTTAGGCACCATTTAGTCAATATTCAGCACTCTCAAACCTGAGGGCCTGGCCTTCATGCTCAGCAAAGCTGCCCCCCAGAGGGAGCCCATACCGATAGCTCTCCATGCTCTCGGCGGGTTTGGATTTTGTGGGGACGGAGTCGTGCTGGTAGAGCAACGCTGACTTTATCATCCCAAAGTCTTCCTGAATCTTCATCCCTGAATAGACGGCACCCGAGATGTTTTCTGCCACGTGGGCGTAGCTCTGGAGGTTTTTCACATCGCAGAGGTTGTCGCTGTATTTCAGCGCGGGGGGCTTGTAGGCCTGGTAGGACACCTTGGTGGTGGTGGTGATGACCGTCTGCAGCGGCGGGGCCATGGGAGCGGGGCTGGGGCTGTACCTGCAGGGATAGTCCCCACTGTAGTAAGGGTGGGGAGCACTTGGTGGCATCTGCCCGTAGTCACTCCGGTCTCCGCTGCCGGTTTTCCCCCACGCTGGTTTCAGTCCGTAATGTCTGCCAGCGCTGTCAAAGCTCTTATCGTGGGTGGCCACAGCGTTGTAGTGAGACCCGTTCAGACTGAGGGCGTCTGCATCAACGGCAGGACTGGGCAGATCTTTGTAAAATGTTGGGTAAGGACTTGAGCTTATAAAGGTAGGAACTCCAAACTCGTAACCGCACGGCATGGGCATGTAGATCCTTGGATTTGGGCATTTAGGGTATGGCGATAGCTGGTCCTCCTGGAAGCTGGGCGAGTCATAAGGTGCCTTGTAGAGCTCTGCATTCTGCAGCGAGGGGTAAGACTGGGCTGGAATTGAAAAGTTGGTGTCTGTGAAGATACCGACTCTTTCTGGGCCATCCATGCAGTGAAAATTCTGCAGGTTATTGGTGTAACCACTGCTGTCATGGTACCTTCCTGCCTGGCAAGGAGAAGTAGATCTTTAAGATACAGGAATCAATGCTGCCCACACATGTATCTCTCAGTACTTGCGCTATTGCTAGTTTCAGCCCCAAATTAACAGATGTAGCACGGTGTAAAGCTTTATTTTGCCCTGGGATCCCTAGTACATGCTTATCACATCTGTTTAATTGACAAAAAAAAAGTCTTCATTTATATCAGCTTTTTATTTCACTAGTGACTTTGACTTACCTCTGAGTTTAGAGCTCTCTTTTTCTGGGAGTGGTGATAAGAGGACATTTGCTTCTTAATTGCACTTCTTCTTTCCTCTGCCTCCAGTTTACTCTCTGGCCGTGGGTGGTCATGGACTCCTTTAGCCTAAATTAGGATTAACGAAGAACTAGATGTGAACTGGAAGAGGGTAAGATAAGAAAAAATGCTCTAAGTAGTACAAGGGGTAGTCACAACATGATCTGTGGTTTGGCATAACCAAAAAGGAAGGAGAAACTTAAACAAGAACAAACTCATTTGAAAATAAACAAATAGAATAAATCATGATCTGGATGTAGATAGAAGGAAAAAGTGAGGGAGAAATCAGTGAGGACTGCAGAGCTGATGAAGGAGCAGAAGTGCTACGTAAGTTTGTGACGTTCAGGAGTAGATAATTAGAACCAAGGGGGGGAAAAATTTGGTTGGTTTTCTGCAGTCCGGTACCTCAGTTCTGCTTTATAAGCACATATATAAATAGTATAAATAGACTTTAAAGAGGTTTCATGCCACAAGATGAAAAATATTCTCTTAAAGCAGTACACCTTACTGTACTGAAAATTATGTCCTGCAGGGAAAACCATGTGAAGATGCTCTGCTATTGAAACATATGTGGGTATGTAGATCTACATAACCAAAGTTACACTGGCATATAATGAAGTCATGGACACTGCATTTCCCTACTCATTTGTCTGAACAGAGCTACTACTGTCCCTAATACAAAATAGGAAGCTAAAAATTACTTTAAAAACACTGTCCTTTCTCAAGTAGAAATTAACTTCTAATAAAGGATTTATCAGTTTTTTTGATAGTAAAATCTTCTAGTTTTGCATGCCTGTAAGAGAACATTTTAATAAGAATAATACAGGAGGTAATCTGGGAATATGGCCAGTTTTCTTCCATTTACTGACTGGAGAAGAGAATTCACTGTTGTGTGAGTCGGAGAAAAAAATTATCCAGGACAAAATGTAATCTCATAGAAGAGAAATGTTTTGTTTCATCTTTGTTACAATGTTGCTAAAAAAGAGAGAAATCAAGATGAAATTTCAAATTTCAGCTAAGATTCTTCTTTTTTTCTGTCAAGATTTTAAATCCTTCAAAATTCAAAGGTTAGTTTCACACAAAGTAGAATTTTTATGTTTTAATTAATATAAATTAAGTAATAATTTTTAAAAAATTTATTTTAGTAGGAAATAAACATTGGAGAGAACCAGTTGTCATATGCATCAGGGTGCAAGGCAACCTTTTTGTTCATATTTGTGTTCTGTAAACAGGAGAATTTTAGCCATCAGTGACATGGTAGTTAAAACTGAATATTGCCAACCCATAAGTACTGCTTTTAAAGAGACAGCCAAGTGTTATTATATTTTTTCTTATGTTCATAGTATAGAGAAATTCAGTCATGGACTAGACCTCCATCATGCTCATCATGGTCTGTGTTACATAAAAAAAGTGGGGGGAGGAGGAAGAAATCCCTCTTTTTTACAGGTATTATTTTATATGGTGTGCACAAATACATACAGCTTCTTTCTACCTGGAAAAATATTGCTTTTCCATCAAGCCTCCAGAAGTTTGTGACTGGATACCCACTGTGTCCTCGGCAGGGAATCAACTCGAGGGCAGAGTTACAGTTGGGACAGGCTTTCTCTGTAAACAGACAGAAACTACTGAAGAGACTGGGACAAGGATGCTGCCTGAGAGGAAACAGAGCTCAAGAGCAACATGATCAGACTTCTCCAAAATTCAGATTAAAATGTATTGTTCAAGGAAATGCAACATAGACTACGAAACATAGCTAAATGGTATGAACTAGAACTGCCCACTAGATGTAAACACTAATCAAGGATTTAAATCCATAACCCCTTAAATAATTGCAAACAGACATTGATGAAATTTGGAATTAATCAGTCACTGCAATTATGCCTTAGTCCGAATGCAAGTAAGAGTGACTCCAGTTTGGAAGTCAAGCCCAGCTGTAAGAAACGGGGTCCCGTGGGCATCGCAGCTCTCTCTGGGTGCCTCTCACTTTGTTGCTTCTGCCGAGCCTTGTCGCAGATGGCGGGGCGGAGCTGCAGCCTGGCCCCGCCGGGCAGGGCGCAGCTCCGGGCGCACACCACCACTCCCAGGCAGGACTTCTTGAGGATCTGGCAGTTGTGGTTGTTGGTGTTGCGCATGGCCCAGCCGCTGAGGTGCCGCTGCGCGTTCTTCTCCTCGCTCGAGTAGATGAGCCGCACGTAGCCATCGGGCCACTCCTGGAAGGCATCGAAGTGCTTGGGCTCCTGCAGCAGGGCAAGGCAGCAAGGAGAAGAGAGAGAACCTTATTAGTATATTGCAAACTGATATTTTTGCCTTGTTATAAGACACATAACAGGGGGAAAAATGCTTTTTTTCTATCACCAGCCAAGCAGCAGAAAAAGAAATACTGAAAGAATAGCTTGTTGAGAAGTGCTCTCTAAAAGGGCTATGGCAGTCTGAGATTCCATATCTGAAAAGAAAATCAGGAGCCTTTACTCTTTTGCATCATGATCCATTGTAGCATGGTCTGCTGACACATATGACTTTTATAGTGAATTTACCATCTATAAGACATCAGCCTTACTCCCAGAATTTACTGACTAGTGTACTATCAGTGTGCCCAGACAGCACACAAGCCACCCCAATCATGACTGCTATTAAGTTCTCCTTGATGTGGGACCGTGCACCTGCAGGCAGGAAACTAGTGGTTTTAGCTATGGAATGGCTTCTTAAAGTGCATCTAATATGATTTGAATAAGGCTTTCCCCAAAAACAGAGATTAAAAGATTTGTCACTGCAAATGTACTTCCGATGTATGTATAGTAGCAGAAACAAAGAACATTCCAGTTTGGGATTTCACAGCTTTCTGGAGTTCCTTACTAAAATGTAATTACCAGAACTAGGAAAGAAGATTTTAAACTGCAAATATTTATAATGTAATACATATTTAACATACGTATTTACCACATGTGAGAGCAATCGCAGCAAACAGAAGGAAGCTACCAGTATTGACAGCATTAAGACATTCATTAAGACATAACAGCATGGGCTTTGTAAACTTAAATAAACTCAAAGATGAAAAAAGTTGCAAATTAAAAAATGTATTTGAAACTTACAACTAGACAAAAGTGGAGTGCTCATTAGCATTAAAGTGTTGCATCAATAAACCAAAGAAATAATTAGATAACTTGGATCATAGTAGTAAAAAGTCAATTCAAGCTCCTATTCAACGTTTTTTGAACAAGGAAGAGGGTGAGGAGGGAAAAGGGAACTGTCCAAATGGAGCCACAGGTTGTTTTAGGAGCTCATATCCAGCTAGGCAAAGCTGTGTATTAAATCCACACTTGTATTACAAGTCAATTATAAAGACTACAAAACAAAACAAAGTGAAAAGGTGCAGGAGAAGTGAAGCAGACAGCTTTGCTTGGAGCGAAGTTCGTTCCGCTGTTCCCCAGCTCCGCGTTAGGGCTAGACGGAAACTTTCCCCAGTACCTCCCGGCCCACGCGTTACCTGCGGCAGCTTGGGGTCGTTGATGTCCCAGGTGAGCTTCATGGCAGAGGGTGGCCGTGGGTGGCGGCTCCCGGGTTTTTATGCCGTCGGGGCGTCGCCGAGGCGTGGGGGGGAGCTCTCAGCCGGCCTCGTAGGCGGAACAGCAGCACCATCACCGAGCCCCACCGCGGCCCCTGGGTGGGGCAGGAGCTGCGCTCCCCCTCCACGCCGCAGGCGGGTTTCGCTACCCTCACCTGAAGGTGCGTGACGGGGGGTAGATACAGGGGTTGTGCACGAATCCACCCCCAAACACTAGGGGCTGTGACCTCGGCAAATTTGAGCGGGGTTTGGAAGTCTAAGCCGGCAGCCGCGGGGCTCTGCCGCTCGGTCCCGTGGGTGTCCGGGTGATGGAGAGCTGGGGGACCCGTCTCTGCCCCACCGGGGTGCTCCTGATCTTGGATTTTGAGCGTGGCTCGGAGCTGCTCACAGCTTGTAAAGCCTCCGGAGGGAGGCAAAGACGCTGAATAACCTGCTGTTTGGATGTAAACGAAATCGACGTTATTTGGCAGGTTTCACCTTCGCCCCGTGCTCTATAGCACCTGGTTTAAAATGCGAAGTTGGTGTTGGTGCCATTGTGTTGATAGGCACATTTTAACTTATTGAACAATTACAGGCTTTTTGTTACCTTTTTCCCATTCGAAAGAAACAGCCGATGGGGTCTGAAGTTTGTAGGGTTTTGTTTGTTTGGTTTGGTTTTCGTGAGTTTGGTTTTCTTTTTATTGGTTTTATTTTGGCTTTTTTTTTTCGTTTGGTTGGTTTTTTTGGAGGTGGGGGAGATTATGGGAAGGGAGGAGGGATATTGATTTTTGGTGTGAAAAACAGAAAGAAAAAAAATTGTCCACAACGGCATAGAGACCGAGCCGTTGATCTCCGAGCGCTGCTATCACCCTTTAAACGATCCCACCTGTTCGCAATGATTTTTCTCATCCGCTTCCATCCTCTCTGGTCCAAAATTTACTGACCTTTACCCACAGCTGAGCCAAATAAAGCCCACCCGACAGCAGCTACACACCAGCTGTGGTACCCCTCGGCCGAGAGCAGCCCCCAGGGAGGCTCCGAGCTCCTCCTTTGCACCCCTGGGCTGTGCCGGGGGTCTGTCAGTGCTGTAGCAGTGCCGGTGCCCGGGTGCGGGGGGCCCGTCCCAGGCGCCGCACAGCTGCGGCATTTTAGGGCGGATGCGAACCGGGCTGCTTTTCCTCTTTTTTGT